>CM035407.1:53751380-53768880 GCA_020310875.1 Ceratopteris richardii | reverse complement strand
TCCTTTTGCAATCAGCCTTGTCATGCACTTGGGTGTTTCCTCAACAATCTTGATTCTGTGTGACCATTTTTTAAGAACAGTTTTCCTACCCTTAGGCAATTCAGCTAAGTGCCAAGTATCATTAGGATGCAAATCTTTTCTCTCTTCTTGCATGGGAAGCCCCCACTTCTTATGTTCAAATGACTTTGCCTCTCCATACGTAAGAGGATCACCCTCATTAGATAGCCATACATAATTCAAAGAGGAGTCATACCAACTAACAAAAACTCCAAATACATGTAGATCTTTTACCCCAATTATCTACACTATTTGGCATAGGATCTACAAATTGAAGAATTATTACATCGACATTCAAGAACTCTTATATAACATTTCCAGCCCTACTTTCAACATGATTTTACGGCTGCATATGCTCTTCATAGCCATCCTTGATCACAATTACCACAAACTCATAATCATTTCCTACCATGTGTGGAACACCTAAGGGTCAGTTTTGGGCCTATGGGTGGCTGTACATACTGAAATGTGACCTTTTTATGGTCATCTGTTGAAGTTTGCCCTCATTAAAGCAAAATATCAACTACTTAATACTTTTTTAAGATGAGGTAACCAAGTATGAAGGCCCACAGCTTCATCTCCTTACCCATGAAGATTGCTTTACTCAACTAGCCAACTAGTTTCCTCCACTCAATGTTATATGCACAAATGCATCATAACCAACAATGTGTAGTTTATCATACAAAGAAACTTTGCTAGACCAAACCTCCTTAATAATGTTGTGCATGTTGTCCTTGGATCATCCAAAGACCCATGGACAAACTTGCTCCATGAATCAAACTACTAAGGATTAGTTGCATGCATGTCTCGCAATGTTAATACGATTATGGAGTATGACCATACCTAAAATGAGTTCACTTATAACAATATTATGCACTCTCCTACTACGTATAGCCCATTCATGTCGATCTACATTTATGAGTTGAGACCAACAATAGCTATGGGACTCACAAGCATGTGTGCGCGCTAAGTGGCCTATTTTTTGGAAGATATGTAGGAGATCTTACAATCCACGAAGAAAAGCATATTGGACCTAGGATACACTGAAGGCCTCATGGCCTCCATGTGAGTATGTGGATGTATCTTCTATCAAATAGAAATTCTAAGATGATTCAAAGTCATAAGTGCACAAATTCATCTTCTCGATACTATGGTCCATTTTTTATCACACTTGAGATAATCGATATGTGCTACAAGTTGGAATTACCAAGAGGAATCATAGTACATCCTATGTGCCATGGTCGTTGCTTGAAAGAGTGGCTGGAATAGGTCGTTTTTGTGATACCTTTGGATGAGATCCCAAGCTTAAAGGATACTATTCAACACATTCCACTAGGACCTCATTTGGTTTCAGCTCAAAGAGAGAAAAAGTATCGAAGGCTTCTTATTTTAAGTATTTGATCACATGGAAGCATTGAGCCCGTGACAAGTTGGGAATCAGTGAAATTATTGAAGACTTGATTCCTTGATATTGTTGCCTAGTATTATTAAGAAAACAATTAAAAATATGTTAGCCCAGATCGAAAATAATAGTACACATAACAAATTATGCACACATAAACAAGAGTACAAGTTACACAATACAGAAAGCTCATATGCTCCAATTCATGATCATACATGTACAAGACGATGATATGCTCAAAATCTAACTATAAAAATAACATGAAATACTCACAACCCATGAATACCAAAGAGAGCATGCGAAGGGTAAGGGATAAGTCATAAACAAGCTCAAATATTATGAGAATCTCCAAAGGGACCTCTCACAAGAGTACGTGAGACCTCCAAAAGTAATGGTCATACACCAAACCAAGCACTCCATGAACCTCCAAGAGCAAAGCTACTCCTCCAAGTATGCAAAGAGCACTACAGACTAATAAGTGGGCATGTGAGTGCAAGCACTGTTGGGTGCATACTTATTTTCATATGGGAAAAATACCAAACATATGAAAATGTGAGTCTATGCTTGAGGTATGAAATTTTCCGTACATGTGATTTTTCCCTTCGATTAGGTGCATATTTATTTTTGGAGTATGGAAAAAATACCGAACATATGAAAATGTGTGTGTATGGTTGAGGTATGAAATTTTTCGGACCTGCGATTTTTCCCTTCTCTCATTGATTCCAATTGAGGACAAATCTGTACTAATTTCTCTCACATATTCTCTTCCATCATACTCACAATAGTAGCAAACAAATTTATGACCCTTAATATTATATTCTTGTATATCAAGGATTTTCAGATTTTTAATACTTTAATGCTAGACATATGATATCAAGTATGATAATTTTTAATGAAATTCCATAATTTTGTACTTGCATGCATTTGCAGTATGGTTCCCACATGGAAAAACTATGCTTGGGTGTGTGTTAATTATCTATTAAACCTCATGGTCTTATATAATACTCGAGGTCTTCTCTTTCTCATAAACTTGCGGTGTGGGACAACTCTCTCCGCTAGAAAATACTTGAAAGTTACTTAAATTACAAGTCTTTTGCTACAACCTAAAGTCCAAAAATATAGCTAAAGTAGTTCTTACTAATGGGAGTGGAAGAGCATTCCATCTTTTTGATGTTTTGTATGCTTGATTTTTTTCCAAAAATCCATTGTTTGTATTTGCATTATGAAATAGTGTTGAGAAAGTGCATTGTGTATGATAAAGATAGAGGACTGATGTCCGTTGGAATACATAAGCATAATCTATTTATCGTAAGTACACATTATACTCGGGAATCTTGCACACAATCTTGCAGACCATCTATGACTCTGCGAGTGTACAAGAGAAATCCTTGTCTAGTACTTGTTGTGAATGTACAAATCTTGTGTATGATTTTTCTTTTGTCCATCATGTGAATGTGAGTAACATGGATCTTAAAACTCATCTTATTGAAGGGAGTTCTTACACATCTTGTAGTGGCCAGCTCGTTCGCTTGATTCACTTGCATGTCTTCCTTCTGTGCTCCTCGACTGCACAAAAGCGTAAACTTCTACCTAAACATCTTCAAGGAATGATTGGAGAAAATGTATCTCTGCTATGTTTACTCCAACAAGCTAAGGTCAAATGTAATGTGCTTTGATAAACTTATCAAACAACCAATCAACAAATTCTTCTAAGTCTTTAAGAACTATGGAAAACACAAACTTTTGGTTATCACAATTTATGGATTTCAATATCTCAACCTATTCATCAGAATCTCTTTCTTATCAGAATCTCTTTCTTATCAAAATCTCTTTCTTATCAAAATCTCTTTCTTATCAAAATCTCTTTCTGTTTCTAATCTAATTGCACACTCATTTATGTACATTGTAATGTCCGAGCCCCTATTTGCAGCATTGCAGACCTAAAATTTCTTCAAAAATGATGAAATAGACGTTTGTAGTTGTTTTTTGTGAGTATTGAGCAACCCACAAGTTCACCTCATAAATTTGGGGGCAAATTCACACAAAAGGTGCTTTCTTGCGTGGATTCGAGACCCTTGGGAGAGTAAGGGAAAAACTCTTCACAAGGAACGGCTTCGAGAACCTGAAACTTTACATCCGTTGTAGTTAGAATTCAGAGACCCTTTCAAACACAACACTATATTGTTAAAGAAAACCTTAATGCACTAATACTTATTAATAGGGCTTTGCAAGGACTACACAAAGATACGCTTTGGGCTTCATGAGAATGCCCAAGTAGTGAGATGTGAGACGATAGACAAACAAAGAGAGATTAGCTATACAAAAAAAATTGTTGAAAGATGCACACTCAATTTCTTTAGAATGTCTCATGCTATGAAACTCGCCTTAAGGACTCAAGTTTGATTGAAATGTGAGCTTGGGCACTTGATCCAATTTACACTAACCAAGTGACAAAAGATTATAGGGGTGCAATATATAATAAAATAAGCCTTGAAAGCTCATTAAAAGAACCATGGCTTCAAGGCTTCAAAAAGTCAAAAATGTACAAAGGGAAGTGCTTGAGGCCTCTATCCCCAAAATAAATGTATGTATGTATGTATGTATCTATGTATGTATTTATGTATGTACTTATGTATGTACATATGCATGAGGGTATGTAGCTATGCATGTATGTCTATATGTCTCTATGTATGTATGTATGTATGTATGTATGTATGTATGTATGTATGTATGTATGTATGTATGTATATATGTATGTATGTATGTATGTATGTATGTATGTATGTATGTATGTACGTACGTATGTATCATAGTAGTCACGTCCTGTACAATACAATGCATCCAGTTCGATTCACATACGATAGGAGATGGAACTAAGGTTCTGTGTATGATGTGTACGATACATACGACCCATACATACATATATATATGTGTGTGTCTATGTTTGTGTGTGTATATGTGATAAACAACTCTACGGTTGTATATGTGTATGTATGTGGTATGTATGTATGTGGTATGTATGTATGTACGTATGCATGTAGATAGATAGATAAATGGATAGATGGATAGATGCATACTTACCTACGTGCATACATAGTGCATACATGTTGCATGCATGCATACATGCATACATACATACATACATAGTATCATAATGCATTCTAGCATCAAGGATCTGCATTAGAGAATGCACAAATGCATGGGGGGCCTATTAGAGGCTAGAGTTGAGTTGGGTGCTTTTTTCAGCTATATGAAGAGTGAGTGGATGAGAAGCTGGAGGGCTTAGAAAATGCAAAAGCTTGCTTTTTACCTCAATGGTTTCACTCAATTGTGCGCAAAGAGAGGGATAATCACAAGTGCCTAGGGTTGCTAAGTGTCCAAGGATAAATCAAGAAAAAGTAAACATTCTCGTACATCTATAATGGACGTGAAAATTTTCGAGTTTCATCATCGTACATATCGTACGGGGTCGAACGGATCTGGACACATCGTACCCGTCCACTCGTACGTCGGACGAGTGCAAACCGAACCGAATGTTACCTTTGGGGGGTTCATTATGCGATGTGCACTAATAAATTATAATTGGTAATAGCTCCAACTGCTATGAATTGCACTAATTAATATGCTCAATGTTGCAACTTACATGCAACATGATTGATGAATCATTATGCAATGTGCATTGTGCATCTTGCAATATGATTCATAATTCATGAATCATTATAGATATTAGAGTCACACACATGTCACAGTCTAGAATCTACTCCTTCACAGATACGTGATAGATGTCACATATTCATTCATACTCAGTAAGTATTCAATATTGTGTTCAATATTGTGAAAATGGTAATTATTAAGTATTAAGTTATGATGGTGTGCACTCAATAATGAATTCAAAAGTATAGATTATGGAGCCTATAGGCCTAAAGCTAGTACCTATACATATACTATATACTTGTAAATATTATGTTTATAATGGATTGTGGAATGCACTTTATGCACGGGAAGGTAAGGTTCTTGGACCTTAACCGCACCTAATGAACCCTAAACGAACCTTACGCACCTTACCCCGGCCATAAGGTTCAGTCCTCGCACCTGAAACACATTGAACGCACCGAACAGAACAAACCTGACCACCTTGATGCTCCAAATATGAAAGTATGCTCCAAATCAAAATACATGGTAACATAGTAATACTCCCAACCAGGCTTGCCCCGGTTCGCGAATCGCTAGATAAGGTTCTAGCATCCGGTTCGGTACGTTTTGAACGAACCTAATCATCCGATTCGAATTAGTTAGGCGTTTTAGGTTCGAGTTTCGAGAACGGACGTTCAATTGGAAGTTTCTTCGAGGGTTGCGCCTTGCCCGCTGCCATGAACTCGCCCCCATGCTCAGCTCTTATCCTCTTAGCAAGCTTTGATTCACACACACTTCCCTTACAACTCGTTGCAGCCTGCCACGACCTCCACGACCTCAAGAGTGCTGCTGTCCCAACCCATCAATACCAAAGTGAGCAAGTGAACGTAAGGAACAAGGCATGAAGAGGCTAGGGTAAGATCTCCAAAGCCAACTCTCTCTCAACAGTAAGAGAGACCTCCAAGTGTATGGGCATACACTCCACCACCACCTCCATGAGTAGTGTGTTATGAAGCAACCCTTAAATAGATTTCACTCGCGAAAAAACATAAACTAGATTCGGCACTAATTTCTTGCATTGTCTCTAATTTTGACCTTGAAGTTGTATGAATGCTTTTTATGTCTGGCTTGAGATTTTAATGATGCTATGGAGGTTAATTTTGGCGCATGAGATTCTGGCCATGGATTTATTGCTTTTTTTTTAATATTTTGCCATGTGGAAAAATCAAAATCATGGTTTTGGGATCTAATTTCTAAAATTAGGGTTTGCCATTCGAGGGTTATAGAGTGGTTAAGTGGGCAAGTGTTGTACTTCGATGGAAATCTCTCTTTCACTACTTTAAGCATATGTCATTATCTCACATACCTTCTTTTTACCTTTCTAACCATTGTTTTAAAGAAATAGTTGACTTTTTTACCTTTCCTAAACTAATGAAATTGTTCATGGATATATACAATGAATGATGTCAAGTACCAAAAATAGTACAAACTCAACTTCGACTAATGCTAAAATGCTAATTTCCTAGCAATAACAAGTATCAACTAATAATTCCACTATCCAAATACCTCTAGTCCCAAGTTGAACATGCTCCACCAAAACATAGCAAGGCATGTCCTCGAAGCTTGGGATCTCCTTCAAGACCAACTCAATAGAAGATCCATAGCAATCCCTCAAGTTAGACCCAATGCATAAGAGGAACCAATTATCTTCTCTCTAATCTAAAAGAGACCACTGCGCACACAATCAATCATAGTCATCTCAAAATCCTTTAGTTCTCAAAAGTTCCCACCCCCCAAAAAAAACAAAATTAGGGTCATGAAGCAACAATGTAGGCTAGAATAGAAGACAATAGGGTGTAAGATCATCTTCACGCTCTTCCACATCTTGCGTAACATACCCTGCAAAATCACAAAATGTTAACTACTAATCACAGATGCACACCCCTAAATCCAATGGCTATCCTTGGGAAGGTGCCATGAACATACACCAACATCAATAAGCTTTATCAATAGTTAATGTTGCCATGCACTAAGCTTTCCATGGAAGATGACCGACTAATAATGAAGCGACCAATTATATGAAAGGTGTTGTGTATGTATGTGCTTGTGGTTCACTTATGTGTGCAATGATTGCTACTAGGCTTGACATTGCTCATGCAGTGGGAGTTGTCAGTCAATATATGGATAATCCAAGCAAAGCACATTGGATGCAATCAAGTCCATCATGAGATATTTGAAAGGGACTTAACGCAAATGCCCATGTTAAAGGAATGGACCATTGGAATTTGGAATTGAAGGGATTCTGTGAATCTGATGTCCAACATGGACGTTGATGTGGGTACACATAAATCTACAAGTGACTTTATCTATACGCTTGCAAATGGTGCAACTTTATAATGCTCTTCGCGTTCTTACTTCATGGCACTTTAGACTTTTGAGAATAGTGGGACTATCTACTACAAAGGCCGAATACATTTCAGCCATAGAGGCTTCCAAAGAAGCCATTTGAATGGCACATCTATGCAATGAGTTTAGTCTGCCTAATACTGCACTTTTTCATAGATGTGATAGACAGTGTCATATGTCTAGCTAAGAATGCCATGTTTCATGCACACAAAAAACACACTGATGTCAAGTATCACTTCATCAGGGAGCTCCTATAGGATGAAATAATCACCTTGATAAAGGTTGCTATGTCATAGAATCTGGCAGATCCTCTATGTAAGTGACTTCCAAAGGCACAACATCATCAGCTATGCACATTGATGGTGAGTGTTACATCACCAAATGGAGCTCCTTTGCCCTTTAAGTGGGAGCTTCTTGGGGATAAAGACCACAAGGACTCTCTTTAGCACATTTTGATCCTTCTAAGTGATAGCTCTCGTCAAGAGCTTTCAAGCCATATTTTTATTTTACTTTTTGGCACCCAAATTGAAGAGAGATAGATAGACATTTAAATGATTTTGAATTTGAATTGTTCACATTCGGCGAAGTCACCTAAGTCCTCTTTTTAATAAAGCTAAAGTGCTAACTCACATTTTCATGAGAAGGACTTTTAACAAAGTTGTATCTAGATCCTCTCTTCATCTTCTTCTTCAAATTTGTACACAAGAACTTCTCTGTCTCAAAACATCTTTCTCAAAATTATCCAAAGCGCAAGTGTTTAAGACTCATTCCAATGCTCATCCATAGATTCTACGAAGAGCCTTCCAATGTTTATGGAATAGAGCTGTCTGAGATCTTCTGTCACTAGAGGGTTTTGAAGAAAGAAAAAGTTACTTCATCTGTCTGATCCAGAATGAACAGCTTCTCTAACAAGAATACTACTTCCAATATACATACTGCACTAGTAAAACAGCAAATTAAATAAAATGTTTCTTTCAGACAAAACCCGTTAAAACCCTCTCTACTGCAAAAGATGAACTCAATGCTTACACATGTTTGACATTTTGTCCCGCAAAAAACTCACAAAATAATTTACATAGATTCTAAGAAACACTGAATGAGAAAGGTACTAATAGGAATGTCATCATTCTGCAATATGATCAACAAGAGAAAAAAATAGGAAGATACACAAACCACAAGAATCTTGACCAAAGATATTTTAAGGGATTGTTTTTTAGAAGAGGCAAGATTAAAAACCTGGCACGCATGTAGTTTGGCTTCCATTCCATCAATGTATGCTTCACACCTCATAATCTGTTCCTCTTTTTCTCGAAGGCCTCCCTCAGTCTGCCCAACAGTTTGAGTCAATCGCCTAACTTCATCTTCTAAAGACTGTCTTACCTCTTCCCTTGTGACAGTCTCTGTTGCAAACCTCTTCAATTCTTCATCAAACTGTTTCCGAGCTGCTTCTGCACTTTTTAATCTCTCAGCCAGTGCATTCTTTTCTTTCATCACTTTCTGAGAGCAGGAATAGAAAGCGCTTATGTTAAACTCACAGACACTTTTAGTACGCACAGAATATTCATTGCAAGTCCAACAAATATTACTAGTAGTCACTTGACATAATCTCAAATCTGGTGCATCAGACGCACTATGTTAAGGTCCTTGCTTAGTCACACGGTTGCAATCTGGCCTTATTAGGAGGGCAAAATGATTGCCAAGTGCATTGTTCGGACCATCTTCATTGCTCATCAAACAGATGACAGTCTCTTTATTTTATATAGCATGTCGATTCAAAAATTGTATAAAACATGGCCCTTCGCAAGGTACTGGAAAAAATTATTCTCTCTTTTTTCAATTTGATATGATAGTAACTCTCAAAACATGCAAGGCTTATGAATGGAAGAGAATCATCATTTTAATACCCATATCAAGCCAAGTGGATCTTCAATGTCTGTCAAGGCATCCAGATATACCTCACTGTGTACAACAAAATCACCAGTTTTCTACAACTTTTAGGCCCTCTCCAAACACTTCAATTAAATCAAAAAAGACAAATAAAACATATGCAAAGTCTATAAACATGCAATCCAAAACCTAGCAAATAACCATGATGCAGACCTACCTTTCTCCATCCAATTCATTGAAGTAAAAACCCTCTTAACATTATATTTGATGTATTAGTGCTGTGATGCTTGAAACCTCGTAGCTGATACAAGGGTATCAGCTTCAGCTGAATCCTATCCATTAAAGCCCATCCAAGATATTGACTTGATATCTTTCTTAATTGTCACTTCATGCATAAACCATTCCAAGCAATGACTGTCCACATTAAAGCGCTATTTTTTGTCTGAAGTGTAGGGCTGTAAGTGATCTGTCTGGCTCTGTTTCATATACATATCCAACTTTGAAACTTCTAGCACTCGAATGGGTAACATGCAGAGATATTCCTTGGCATATCAAAATACAATCGCTATAGAAAATGAACTAAACCTTAGTTTTCCCTTCACCATAGAACCATTCCCAACTATTCACATGGTGATCCACAAACAAGTAATGATCTGCAAGGTACAGCAAAACAAAACATACAGAAAAGGTTTCTTGATTTTCTCTAAATCACTTACTCGAGATTTTCTAGCAGAGTCCTTCCAGCAACCAAGACCCTCACTCTAGACTCTATACCCATACTTGCCCTTCATGCCGAGATGAGATCTTAGCATAATCTTCCCCTCTGGTGTCTATCGCACACTTAATCCCAAGCTTGAGCTCGCTCTTGTATCAATTTCCCTTTCCTCTAAAATCACAGTGCTCCTAAACCACCCTTCACAACTTTTATTCTTCATCTCTTACCCTGCAACTGTTCAATAGTTCAGTTCCTTAAATTCATCTCCTAGCTTACAATTCCTTTAAGCACTTTACGGCACCTCTTCCTCCCAAAAGAATGAGAGTCAAAAGTATTTCAGAATAATTGTCAAAATCATCTATGATGTCATATTAAAATTTCATTACAACTTTAATAATGTTCAACCTTGATACTAAATCTCACTAGCTTAACGCTTCATCAGCAAACAAGTGCTTATTGTGTCTTGACTCATCTCCGTGGAAAGTGATTTACTTTTAATTTGATCATCTGTTACATATCCATGGCACTACACATAAACTAAACAGAATCACATGACAATGTACATTTTGCAAGTTTGATGTCAAAGGTATTTGAATTTTTATATCAAATACTAGTGCAACAGTAACATGTCATCCACATGCTATAGATAGAAGAAAATATTTTATCCGTCTGAGACTGGTAAGAAATGCCTATAATGAAACTTTGTGATTCCTTTTACAATGTTTAACCTTGGAGGCAAGATAATGAGCAGGACTCCTATTTAAAAATGAGAATTTGTGACTGATCTAGTCACTCAAAATCAAGTTCTTACTTTTGATGATACAAGATGAAATTTGTGAAACCTGGATTAATCTCCATGGACCTTTGTCTATCTTACTGAGGAGTTTGAATCAGCTAGGCATTGAGAGTTCTGATTAAAAACTGATAGGGTTTCTTTCCTCTAAAATATCATATAAGAATGTGCTAACCTTGATGCATTATCGACAACCTCCATGAATGACATGATATCCTCAACAAACATGTCACTAGTCAATCATGCCCTGCTAATGCTCATAGAATAAGTTCACATGATCTGAAATTCTTCGCTGCTATACTTCGTTCCATGTTACTCCATCACTAAGTGTAACCACAAAATGATCAAGCGTGTGAAATTGAAGGACTTGGAAATATGCATTTGCGTTTGGAAAATCAGCAAGAAATAGAATCACGCCACCTAAGATGTATTGTTGGTATTATGAAAAGAGTTCTATTCTTTGGACGAATTGATGCAAATGGCTCCTACCCATTGTTGGTAGTTTTAGGCTCATGGAAAACCTGGAATAAATTATGCTGCTAAAAGTTTTGCATTATTCATACAATAAAGCATGCTCCATGTCATGGAAATTCCTTGTTGTAAAGTATAAAGAGCTCTACTCTAATATGTAATTGCTAGAAAGATGATGGTAATTTGAACCCAGAAAGGCATACAAACCATGAATTCGCTAGAGAAGTTCAATGTTCAAGGCTTTGCACTTGATCTTAGTAAAGAACAAATCTATAAAAAACCAATAAAATTGATTCATGTCTACTATCATAATGCAAAGCATGTAAACGTTGTAGAACCGTGCCATTAGCATAGCCTAATGTGTGCTATGCCTTTTGAATCTTTTCTGATGCACAATATTTTTTCAATAATATTGTACTACATGAATATGTGACAATTTATTGAGAAATTGTGATGCGGTCTTCCGTGCTTTTCTAAAAAGGTCTTATGCCTTGTCACAACTGGTGTGCCACCATGCATAAGGTCTCATGATTACAGCTATTACTAGTAACCAATGTTGTAGCTGAAAAGGTTTAATGCCTTTCTGGCAAATGCATGGGGTGTCTGTGGTAGTAAGCATTACACCTTAAGTACCAAGGCTTTCTGTATGATAACAAAGACTTAAAGCCTATCTTGGCCGCTTTTTAAATTTCATTAAATAGACTCAAATTTGATAGCATACTAAGCCCAAAGCATTTGCATGTTTTGTACCACCAAATTCGATTTGTGTCGAATGTTGCAACTAAAAGGGTGAATAAAAAACTTTAATGTTAAATGCATCTCACATACGATTCATCTCCCCCTTCAAAACTAGAGTTATGTGTGCAATCATCCTCTAACTAACACACTTTCGAATTGGATCCTCAAAGAGTTTAGATATAGAAAACCAACTTCGCATGAGCGTTTGCACTTCTCTTGTTTGTAATGTTTTCATACATATCCCTTTTGATAAGATGAATATGCTAGATAAGAAATTTGACACTCCCATCTTTACAAGCTATCATGCAACTCAACATGCTCTACTCAATAAGAATTTAAGATTATGCATGTTGAGCTTCAACATTTGAAACCAAGGTCCACAAAATATGAAGCCTACATGCAAAGGGTTGGGTCCTTCAAAGGTTAAAAAAGATTCTCAAATTATAAAGTATTTGAATGGACATTATGAACAACAATTTAAAATAAAAACTTTGAATGCTCCCTCTTAGCCATATGTGAAATTAAGTAAAGCTACATGCTTAACTGATGAATATGAGGCACAATTGGTGGTAACGTTTTCCCAAAGGATGGCAATGTTTTCACATATCACTCATGAGAAGGCTACAAGTTGCAAACATATTGCCAATATCGTAATGATTGGAGCTAGATATTGTCACCATGTCAATGTGTCACTTATGTATTAAACAACTTATTTGTCTTCATGTGGCATCTAGGACCCTTGCACATGATTAAGGTAGTTCATGATTGAACATATTATAATGTCGATCTATTAAACATAGTGCTAACTATAAGCTTTGATCAATGAAGTAAGTATATCCATAGTACATAGGTTTGATATTGTATATAAATTCTAACTATTATAAGGCTTGATAGATATACATGATAAAAATGTCAACATAATGTCATAGTGGAGATTTATAAAATAAAATAAATAAATAAATGAGTGTTAAATAAATAAATAAATAAGGGGAAAGAGTGTGTTAGAAGTTATGTTAAATATCAATAAAAAGGAACGGGGTATCAATAAGTGAAAATAGGCTAGTGGAGAAAGCATATCTCTTATAGGTGTGAGGTTGTGGATTCAAATCCCCTATATGATAAGTAAGGAACTAAGTAAGTTAACTAAAGAAATAAGTAGGGCAACTAGGGAAATAAGGAAGCTCTTATTGCCATTCATAAGTTAGAATTGGTTCACGCATAACCAATGGAACGAAAGGGAACCCAAGATAACCATGAGTGCCAAAGAAGCTAAAGACGTCAAAGTTATGTCATAGTTTTATGCCTTAGTCGACGACTTAGAGTAACCGCATGGATAACCGAATTGATAAAAGAACTTGATAAACAAACTTGATAACCAAACTTGATAACTGAACTTGATAACCCAACTTGATAACCGAATTGTGCACAGTGAGTACAATGAGTACAGTGAACACACTGAGAACAGTGAGTATAGTGTGACAGTGTCACAATGAGCACAGTGCATAATGACAAGTTCGAAAAAACTCGAAAAAGTTCACAAACGCAAACCTGGATCGGATGACCAAGACCGATGCCCAATCGCAAATGGACATCGCGACACGACCAGACACAAAGAAACCACCTCCGCAGTCGCACGCAAGCTCTGATACCACTGTTGACCGGATCTTGCAAAAGCATGTACGCAGAGATAGTACTAATTGTAAGAGATTAAAGAAGATAATCAAGTTCTTGAGCATTGTTTGGACCCCTTGCAATCAGTGTGGTTGGCAACGGGATGGCAACGTCGTAGGCAACGCGTTAGCAACGTGAAGAAGTTGCGAACCTAAAGTTGCGATAAAGTTGCCTATAATTCATTTTTTTAAATCAAATTTTTATTAATTTTTTAGATTTTCAACACCCTAACTGTATAAATCCTCTTATAAATGTTTTAATATATGTAAAAAACACATAAGTATTATATATTAACGTTTAAACATTTCATATATAGATCATTTGAGGTCGACACCTGACCTGCATTTCAACTTAGAAATTTGATCACAATGTGAATGCACATTAACTTTTAAGTTTTAAGTCAAGCACTACTAAATAGATAACATTTCAAATTTCAAAAGAATACTCAATAAATTCACGAATCACTGTTAAAACTTAAATACTCAAGTGACAAGAATCGAGATGGAACTTGGAAGTGAGCAATGAGCACATGCCACAAAATACAATAATCAATTATAATGCAAAATCTAAGTACATGAGTCATCTTAAAGAGTCAAAACAAAAGTCAAGAGTCAAGACAATCATACTATCATCTAAATGTCATAAATACATATCCAATGTCATGACTCATGTGACATGTCCAAATAAATATACAAATATAAGTCAGTCCAAGAGTCAATCATCAGAATCTGAATCAGTATCTGATGAAAACTCATCCTCATCACGCTCATCCTCATCAACCTCATCCTCATCCTCATCCTCTCTACCATATGGAGCATAACTAGTAGAGGCCCCTGCAAATGCTACAGCTCGTGATCGAGTAAGTCTCTGGGAGTGAGTCTGATGTTGTGGCTCGGTCAACTCCTAATATAACATGTTGTAAAGGTCCAACTCCTCTGAAGGTATAGTAGGCATCTCATGGACCTTCTCTATGTCAATGTGGTCAATGTTGACCTGTCGCACATCTGCTGTATGAACTCCGCTCTCCAAAAGGCGCAAGTTGTAGTGGCAATATACTAGCCGCTCCAACTGTGCAGTAGATAAGCGATTCCTCTTCTTTGTGTGGAAGAGGGCCTAAGTGCTCCAATTTCTTTCACATGGACTAGCGCTACAATCCTGTGAAAGAACGTGGATGGCAACTGATCTCTGCATGTTCCATAAAAAGTATGCATTATTTGCTTGAATTATGAGTTCAAAATTATGAATTTAAAATATAAATGAAACTTAGAAGTTTGTACTTACTACTTACCAACTCACGTGCAGATAGGCCATATTTCTCCAACCAAGACACAGGTGACAACTGACTAGACCGGAGCATGACGATATCTTTCCCAAAACTACCCCCATAGTTCCGGAATAGTAGGAGCTGATCCTCAAGTGTCAAGCACATATCAACATCATCAGGATATAGTCTACCTATGTATGAAGTCCATGCACTGTCAAGCTCATGATCCAACATCTGCCTCTCAGATCTCCATAAGGGGTGTAGAATGTGAGCCATGCCATGAATCGGTTGATGGAACCAACCCCATCGATCCCTCCATATAGATCTAATCTCATCAAGCCTATTTATCCAAGAGTCAAGAATCAAGAATCAATGTGAATGCATGTGACATGTCATTGGTAATATAAATAAGAATAATAAAATTTGAATGTAGCATTATCTAAACGCATATGGCATACCGTCTGAATAAATAGAAGTGCATCGAGCAAGGGACTCCCCAACACGGTCCATATACTCACAGACGAGGCCTATAGTACTCCCCTCCATGTCAACAATGCGTAGCATGGAGTATAGAGGCTGCATCACTCCCACCAAAGCCTCTATCTCTCTCCAAAATCTGTCACTCAAGAGTCAAACATGTAATGCGTACTGACTCTGCTTTCCAGCATGTATGGCCACTCCATGCAAGCCACTCCTGAGAAACAACTGTATGCATAAGTGATTGCCTCACTCGAAGCAATCTCTCCATCACAATGCCCATATAAGCAAATCTGCTCTTTGTAGGCTTAAGAAGCTCCAAATCATTGTATGATATGAAAATGGAAAGCAACTTTGGCCTCTTCGTGAACAGGGTGACCACTCTCTGACATGTGGAAAAAATCTCATGTATCCAAGGGACCTTCCCAACATCCTCAATCAATAAGTCTATGCTATGAGCTGCACACGGAGTCCATACAATGGATGGGAACTCCTTCTCTAACATCCTCCCCATGGAAACACAATTACTTCCATTGTCCGTTATGACTTGGACAACATTATCCACTCCAATCTCCAAGACTGCCTGTCTAATATGTCCCAAAATGTACTCCCCTGTGATGGATAGGCCTGGACTAGATGCATCAATGGCACGTAGGAACATGGTACCTTTGCAACAATGAACAAGTATATTATATACATTCCTTTTCCTAATATCTGTCCATCCATCACACATCAAAGTGCAGCCATATTTCTTCCAGGTCTCTGCCATAGGCTCCAATTGCTTTTGCACAATTTCTTTTGTTCTTCTCAGCTCACTCACTTCCTCTGAGCTCTTCATAAGAAGGCCCTTTCCACTCAACCCCAAGCCTACTCACCATTTTCATGGCCTCTTTCCATGCGAAAGTGCGAACCACATTAAAACTTAAACCACATTTAATGAAGAGCCTCACAATACCTTGGGTGGCCTCTTGCTTCCCTTGCTTTTGCAAACTAGCCCGCATGGATGATGCATGTAGGCTACCACGACATGTAGGAATGCTCTGAGTCTCCCGTGGTCTCTTTTGCTGATGCTCTGATGCATGTGCTACCTCCTCTGTCTCCAAGTCCTCAACAAGAGGGGCTAAAGGAAACTCCCCTTGAGATGCTCGGGATGAATGTCCTTGAGGAATAGAGCTCTGTGCACTACTATGTGTTTGTGTTGATGCTCTAACCCCTCTTCCCATTTCACGTGCTCCAACCCATTCCAAAAGCTCTTCCTTCATCTTCTCTGGCATTGGTTTAGAGCAAGGACCAACATCTATACCTCCAAAACGTGCTAAATGTGCTTTTATTCTATCTGCCCCTCTTGTCCCTTTGTACCCACACAAATTACAAGTCCATCTCTCACTACCTCCTGTTCCAAACTTTCCTTGGCTCGTGACATATTGCCAACAGTCTTGTTTAGCTCTAGGCATGATGGTTGACTGCTCTCTCTCTCTCCATAATATGAAGGTGACAGGTGCCACAGGTCCCTCTCTCTCTCTCTCTCTCTCTCTCTCTCTCTCTCTCTCTCTCTCTCTCTCTCTCTCTCTCTCTCTCTCTCTCTCTCTCTCTCTCTCTCTCTCTCTTCTCTCTCTCTCTCTCTCTCTCTCTCTCTCTCTCTCTCTCTCTCTCTCTCTCTCTCTCTCTCTCTCTCTCTCTCTCTCTCTCTCTCTCTCTCTCTCTCTCTCTCTCTCTCTCTCTCTCTCTCTCTCTCTCTCTCTCTCTCTTGCAGCCTGCTGAGTGCTCCACAGTCCACTGCTCTGAGTGCTCAATGCTCACTACTCTGGGCTGGAATGAAATGAAAAAGGACTCTCCAGCGGGCCCGCTGGGAGGGCCCTATTTTTTTTAGTTGTACGCAACGCGTTGCGAACGCGTAGGCAACGCGACGTTGCGTTGCGTACGTTGCGAAGGTTCGCAACGCGTTGCGTATGCAACACTGCTTGCAATGCACATTGTCTTGATTTT
>CM035407.1:53326380-53746380 GCA_020310875.1 Ceratopteris richardii | reverse complement strand
TTTCTCGCTCTTGGAGGGGCTGGCTTTGAACTTTATCAACCTCAAGGTGTACTCTCCTCTAGGTTATATTCTTGAAGCTTCATGGAGCTCTTCTACCTAGAGCTAATTTCGTAGTTATCTATGTGTAACTTCACGTATTGAAATATAACGCAAGATTTGAAGCATGGCTCCTTTCCTCTCTCATGTGTGCTCCATTTTATTGATGTATTGTTTCTATATCAATTGTGGTTTAAAAGCTATCAATTTGGTATTAGAGCAAGAAAAAATAGACCAAATAGAGAATAAAGCCATATGTAGAAAGGTGAAATCCTCTTTGTAGGTGCAGATTAGTTTAAGCCAAAAATTCATCAAAGGAAGTCATTAATTTTTATGAGGTAGCTGAATACTACCGTGAAGAGTTGGACTCTACAAGGGATGATGAATATAATAGGCTTCAACTTTAACAACACCAATAACATTGTGGTCTCATTACACACAAAACAGTATGGAATACAGACAACTTTGGACATAGATATTTGCAAAGATTTTCAGTTATTCACTGAAATCTTCTTTTTATTTGTTGGATACTTGATATTGACTGCACAATCAACCTTTTGGTGCTACTTGGAGTTACTCAACCTTGTACATGTGTTGGAAAACAATTCTTGATGGTACAGAGGAAGGAGGGGCTAGTCTTCTACATGAAGTTCAATGTGGAGGACCATATGTTTAGTCCTTTGTGTACCTTCATATGATGTGATGTGTGTGTGTGTGTGTGTTTTGGGGTGGGTGGGTGGGTGGGTGGGTGGCTGTGTGTGTGTGTAGATATGAGTCTATTGTCTTGATTTGAAAGGCTTGGCCATCCTTGAACTTATTGATGGTGTATTTTAATCTACATGCTATCTTAAATGTATCATCCTTTTGTTGTCTCTATCCTTCCAAGAAAAAATTTGGTTTAGAAAAGTATGGGATGTGGAAAGTGTTCTTCATGTAAAGGTCCTTAAGTGTGTATTTGAGTAGACACTTTGCATGGTACATGAAAGTGTTGGCAAATGATCAAATTTATAATTAAAAAAAGGGTCAACCTTCGACTAAAAGAAGCCCTAAATATGAAGATCAACTCAAGAATGCACTAGTCAAAGCTCGGTCAAAGGCTAGCAAAAAATGGTCAAATTTCATAAGAGATTATTTTCAAATATTCTTTGAGTATTCAAAGAGAGCAATCCAACCATATATAATATATGACCAACAAATTTGGTTTTGACATCCAAAAATCAACTACACTCGAGAATCAAGCTAGAGGCTAGAGCCTAGAGCTCATCTTTCATTTTTACTATCATCCTATCTCGTATTAGTGATCACTATGGGTCATACTCTTGTCGATATATGATCCTAAATCAAGGTCACGGGACCTAATACTTGGGAATGCAAGTACTACAAGGGGAGAGTGAGCTCTATTGGTGCATCACCACATTCTACTCGAGTTCCTCGAGTGCTTCCATCCTCTAGTAGTGGTCCCATACCTAGAAACTTGTAAGAGAGTAATGCCTTCATGAAGGCATCGAAGCAAAAACAAGAAATAGAGAAAGCCAAGAAAGAGATAAGCGAATTATTTCTTTTAAGTGGCATTCCCTTCAATGTAACTAACACTAATGCATGGAAGAGAGCAGTGAGAGTTGTCAATCGCATAGGCAGTCCATGGGAAGGACGATCCAAAAGAGTTCTACATATTAGTGAGCTTACTAAACAAAGCTTGCAATAGAGGACGATCCAAGAGAGTTCTTCATATTAGTGAGCTTACTAAACAAAAGCTTGCAATAGAAACTGAAATGTTATCATTGCATGCGCATGGGAGAAATATGGGTGTTCCATTCTATGTGATGGATATTCCAATATCTGCAAGAGAAACATGTATAATATCATGGTTTCCTCTTGCAAGGGAACTATGCTTTTACGTGTCATTGAAGCGCATGCACCTCATATTGTTGTCATTGATGAATTCGTATTTTCCCATGTGAGAGAAGCGATATCGGATGTAGGGCCGCATAATGGCATTCAACTCGTTTTGGATCCAAATGAAGCATCCCCAAAATCACATGGACCCCGTGTGGGAGTCATAGCCTAGACCTATTGATGGAAGATAAAGGGAGCTTGTCATAGGTTTAGACCATTCATAGTGAAGCTAAATTCATAATGAGGTTTGTGATCACTAGCACCAAAGTCCAAATATAATTCGTTCACATAGCAACTTGGAGCTTCAAAAACCATGCATCACACCATGTTGTTATACATTCACTATATTGAATAGGGTGTTGAGAGTGAGGAAAGGTCTCCTTCATATACAGATGGAGTTGTATCAGATACCTAAAGCTCGAAATGGGGATTCTTTATTTGTACAATTTTCATCACTTGTCATGGATGATTCCTTATGGTCAAAGAAATAAGTTCTCATTGCTTCCCTTCAACCAATATATTTTGTGCTCAATATCATAGACATGGAAAGAAGCACAATGGACTTGTATATGAGTATGTTAATCATATACAAGGTTGCATTGCAAATGTATGTAGCCTTTTAAATATATATATATATATATATATATATATATATATATATATATATATATATATATATATATATATATATATATATATATATATATATATATGTGTGTGTGTGTGTGTGTATATATATACACACACACACACATACATACACATACACATATATGTGTGTGTGAATGCGCCCGCATGCGTGTGCATATATCAAGATACAAATTCTATACATAATCCATGTATAATTAATGTTTCTTTGTTTGTTAAAACTTTCGAACGCGACTTCGGAGGAGAGCTCGATAAAGTATTTGGGACGATGGATCTAAGGAAATATAGCGTTATATTCAGAATTGCAAAATGAGTGTATGTAGTTTCAATGCACAAAGAGATATTTTAGACAGACAACTGCAAGGTTGAGAGAGAACTTGATTTCCCTGTCACTTGGTGAAATATATATGTTGTTGATACTCTATCGGTAAGTTTTTCAAAAATCGACCTTAAGTTGGAACTTGAAAGATTTATTTTCTTTTATTATTATTATGATTGAATCATAGTAATTATTTATGTAAATTGTCATGATTCTTTTCATTGAGGAAATTAGCACTATAGATTTTATCTCTTGTGGCAATGGCCTTGTAGAAAGGAATTAGAGCAAGTAGGCATTGTTACACACAAAAAGAGGAAGGAATTGAGTCCCCACACACATTGTAATCTCGAGTTGTTGGAGAGTAAAAAGGGTCCACATTGTGCCCACATAGGTAATTGTAATTTGTAATTTATGTTGCAACTTGTTAGCTTTAATTCATGACCACTGACTCATGAGTCCTAAATAATTGAATACATATTTAATTGGATTTTTAGGTGAATATATATTCCATTGATATTTTCAAAGTGAAAATCTCCACACAAGAGAAGGATATCTTCCATGCTATTTAAAGTGTCTGAATTGTTTGTGAGACAAACATGAAGAAAAACGAAGGGAAACACATTAGTTATACTTTATGTTAAATCTAAGTTTTGATGGCAATTTTTAAGTTTGATTTTTCTGATACTAGTATAGTTTATTGTCAATAGATCATGATGCACCATCTACTAGACGGAGACTTAGGAAGATGAATTCCCGTCGAAGTATGAGAGGCCATGGATGAAGAGGCCGACTCTAAATCCAAACCCCAATCTACATGAGGATTGGAAGTAGAGATCAAAGAGAGAGAGAGAGAGAGAGAGTAATGGATCTTCATAGTGATAGTATTATTTGCCTCCTCATGGGCTAGTTCATTTGAGGAGAGAGATGATATTGATGATATTATAGATGAAGAATACGAGCCTTGACTTCCAAGGCTAAACTCCTTACATTTTAGTGTTACTGTTCATGACTCATTATGTACTTAGATTCCAGATTATTCATGACTCTTTATGCTATGTTTGTAGACTTACAATTTTATTCTTTCATGCATCATGTTTTTTGTTACTTGTGGTAACTAGTACTTAAACTTTAAAATTTACTCCTTTGCTTCTTATGAAACATCTAATGAATGTTTTACATTCGATACATTATGATGTGATATACCATATATTGTCTATGCTTCATGCAGTATTGCATACGTATCTATACTTTTTGTGAAAAAAAATAAAAAAAAAAAAAAATATATATATATATATATATATATATATATATATATGAGTTAATAAAAACCTCAATTTTTATTTTCGACCTCAATGATCTAAATAATTAAATCCCGATTTAAATTTTATGTTTTAAATCTCTCGATAACACTTGCTGAAAACAATGTCATTATTGAGAGACAATTCCTGATTCCAGCAGACTCTAATTTCAGCAAACCATTTCCCAAAAACGGTAAAATGATCACAGTTGGTCAAAAATTTATTACATATTCTTAAAGTTCTCAATGAAAGCTAACCAAAAATATAGAACATTTAACCATCTGATCACTCTAAGCCTCTCAAAAGTCAAACCCTGATTCTGGTCAAGTCACTCAAAAAAGTCAATAAAACCTTATAATTATCAATAGCTAGGATTAAAAGTTGATAAAGCAAAAGCTCCGAGGACCTCAATTCTAGACGCCTATTTTGAGGGTGCCACATCATCAAGATATGCTACACTATCAACCTACATTAAAAGAAGCCCCACAAATTGCTTTTTTTGGAGCAAATCACTTTTGTCCAGCATATGTCTGTATAAACATGGCCTTGGGTGTTCATACTTCATCTCTTACACTCACACCAGGTGGAGAATGCTACTGCTAGTGCCAAGTGGTGTTTTGCTCGTGGTGATTCTTCTACACACTCCATGTGTGTTCTACAGTTGGTAAGCTGCTGATTTCTGTTCCACACTATCTATTTGCTGTACATGTTATTTCCAACCATCTACTTCAAGCAGACAAGTGTTTGCAGCTGCCCATATCGGAGAAGAGTTATTGCAGGTTATACTGCAGATTTTCACACTATTATACAGCACATAGACTGAATATTCTTTACACAGCTATAATACATCACTTATACAGAACACACAATGTTTTCTACAACTTTAGGCCTTTTTCTCTCAGATTTTGCCACTAGAACATTTTAGATTTCAATACATCACATCCATTTGAATTTTGTACATACACAAATTGTATAGTCATTCCATCTTATTCAAGTTTTCTACAGTAGACTTTTCTACTCGTTTCATGTCTCTTGTCTCTTTCTCTATTGTCTATAATCTCTCAGCTACATTCTTTGGTTCAAGTAGTGTACGTGTACAAGATAGTCTAGTGTGTGGAAGAGCCTGCGAACCCATGAGAGCCTACCTACTTCCAACAACACTATGATTGTAATGTAATGAAATATGAGGAGCATGACTCCTTACATCTCCTATGTGTGCTCTCTATTCTTGGTGTTGCCTCTATCCTCTTACTGTCTCTATGCCAATTTTAGCTTACTTGCTAATAGACATTTATGTGCTTGTACAGGTACCAAAATCTGTGTGTGAATAATCTCGTGTGTGTGTTTGTGTGCGCCTGTGTGTGACTCCCCTACCTACAAGTTACGTGGGAGATTGTTGGAACAAAGTCGAAACCCTAGATGTGATAGAATCACTTATCAATTTGCTGCTCAACTCAAAAAAAATGCTGGTCAAATACAGACCAAAGCTGGTCAAAAAAGGTCAAAATTTGCATGTCAAGAAATTTACATATTCTGGTAGTGCTCAAAGAGAGATTTCCACCATATTGGTTTGTACACATGGAAAGCTTGGATTAAAAGTTGAAAAAGCAAAAGATCTAGTGGGTAGAATAATGAATTGTACACACCAAACTGATTAGTGCAACATCACCAGCTTTTTGCCATGTCCTTATAAAAAAACGTGCACAAGTTTTAGCTTTTCATGTGGTTTTTTTGCTGGTGATTTTCGTATATCAATTGTGACTTTAGGGCCATGAATTTGGTATTAGAGCAAGAAAAACTAGAACACAAAGAGAATAAAGCCATATGTAGAAAGATGAAATCCTCCTTGCAGTTGCACATTAGTCTCAACCAGAAATTCAGCAAAGGACATCAAGTCATAAAATTTTATGAGATAGTTGGATACTACCTTGAAAAGTTGGATTCCAAAAGGGGTGATGAATCTGACAAGTTTCAACTTTTACAGCAGCAACAATAATGTGGTCTCATTACACACAACACAATGTGGAATACATACCAATTTGGACATATGCAGAAAATTTCAGTTATTTGCTGGAATTCTTTTTTTATTTGCTGAACAATCAACATTGGGCTTGACAAACAGCCTTCTAGTACTAGTTGGAGTTAGTCCAACTTTGTACATGTGTTTGCAAACAATTCTTGATGGTACAAAGCAAGGAGAAGTTAGTCTTCTACATGAAGATTCTTGGACACAAAGATTCTTGGACATAAACATCAATATGTGGTGGACAATATGTTTAGTTTTTCTGCACCTTGTGATGTATGTATGTGTGTATGTGGTTAGATGTAGAAAAGGGTATTATACTCTATTGATTTGAAAGGCTTGACCACCCTTGAAAATCTTGATGATGTATTTTAGCCTTTATGCAATCTTAAATGTGTCATCCTTTTGTTGACTCTATCCTTCTATGAAAATACTTGGTAGAGAAGAATATGGGATGTGTGAGTACTCTTTACATCGGTGTGTGCCGAAGAGTCCTCTTCATATAAAGATCCTTATGTGTGTATTTGAGTGGACAATTTGCATGATATGTGACAATTATATGTTTGTACACGTACCCAAATCTGTGTGTGTATCTCCTTCAATGTTAGGTTAGGAGGGGAATTGTTGGAAAAATGGTCAAAAGGGTCGACCCCTAAATGTGTTGAAATCACTCCTCATCTTGCTTGTCAACTCATAAATTTGCTGATCAAAGACAAGTAAACTGCTCAAGAATGGTCAAAATTCGTAATGAGAAGTTTTTTACATATTCTTATAGTGTTTAAATGCTTTTCAACCATATATAACACATTGTCATCTGAAATTATGTTGCCCTTCACAAGTCAACCCTAGTTTTTTTTATCAAGTTTCAACATATATGAAAAAGTCAAAATTGGTTTGTACACATGGAAGGCTTGGATTAAAAGGTGAAAAAGCAAAAGATCTAGTGGGTAGAATTGTATGCACAAAATTTACTAGTGCCACTATCCACATCACCAATTTTTTGCCATGTCATCGTTGAAAAAAAAGAACTTGCATAAATTTTAGCTTTTCATGTTGCTTTTTCGCTGGTGATTTTCGCCATGGAGTTTTGCCTATATAAAGAGGTGTCTGGGCTCATCGATATCATCACTTGTGGAAAGCCTTTGTTCTATTTGGACTTGGTGGCGGTCTTCTTCAACTTGGAGATGGTAGCAGCTATGTTCTTCATCAACCTCAAGGTGTACTACATAGTCCTCTTATGGGGTAAATTTTGAAGAATCATGGAACTCTTCTACCAAGAGCTAATTTTGTAGCTTCCATTTGGACTTGGCGGCGGTCTTCTTCAACTTGGAGATGGTAGCGGCTATGTTCTTCATCAACCTCAAGGTGTACTACATAGTCCTCTTATGGGGTAAATTTTGAAGAATCATGGAACTCTTCTACCTAGAGCTAATTTTGTAGCTATCGACTTGTAACTTCATGATTGAAATATAATGCAAGATTTGAAGCATGGCTCTCCTTCCTCCTCTCATGTGTGCTCTATCTTACTGATGTTGTCTCTATTGAAGCATTGTTCATATGTGGCTTAAAACCTACCAATTTGGTATCAGAGCAAGAAAAGATAGAACACAAAGAAAATAAAGCCATATGTAGAAAGGTAGAAAGGTGAAAGCCTCTTGGAAGCTACAGATTAGTCTCAGCCAGAAATTCAGTAAAAGGCATCAAGTCATTAATTTCTATGAGGTAGCTGAATACTACCTCGAGGAGCTCGGAGTTCGGACTCAAGAAGGGGTGATGAATCCGACAAGCTTCAACTTTTACTACAGCAATAAGAGTGTGATCCCATTACACACAACAATGTGGAATACATAGAGCTTTGGACATAGATATTTAGAGAAATTTGCAATTATCTGCTGGAATTTTCTTTTTATTTTCTAGATAATCAATATCAGGATTGGCAATCAGCCTTCTAGAACTAGTCGGAGTTGGTCAACCTTTATACCACTATTGATGGTTCAGAACAAGAGGGCCTAGTCTTCTACATGAATATTATTGGAAATGAAGATCAATATGTGGTGGCCAATATGTTTGGTTCTTGTGTCCCTTCTTGCCATGCATGTATGTATGTGTGTATGTGTGTGAGTAGGTATAAAAAAGGGAGTAGGTGTAGATAAGGATACTAAATTGTCTTCATTTGAAAGGCTTGGCCATCTTTGAAAATCTTGATGATGTATTTTGGTCGACATGCCATCTTAAATGTGTTATCCTTTTGATGTCTTTATCCTCCCATGAAAAATACTTGGTTGAGAAGAGTACAAGATTTGTGAGTACTCTTTATGTATGTGCGTGTTGATGCTCTTCAAGTAACGGTCCTCATGTCTGTATTCGAGTGGAGACTATGCATGAGATGTGACATTCATATGTTTATTGAAGAATCAAAATCTTGTGTGTGTGTGAGAGAGTTTCCCTTTGTGTCAGACTAAGAGGGGAACTATTGGAACTTGGAATAATGGTCAACAGGATCAACCTTCCACTAGGTGAAACCCTAAATGTGTTCCAATCACGTAACAACTTGCTTGTCAACTCATAAATTTATTGGTCAAAGATGGTCAAAAATGGTTGAACTTTGCACATTATTCTTGTAGTGCTCCAATAGATCCTTTTAACCATTCTAACACCTTGTCATTTTGCACTATTTTGCCCTTCAAAAGCCAAGCCCTAATTTCTAGTCAAGACATCAAAAAAATCAAAATTGGTTTGTACACATGAAAGGCTTGGATTGAAAGTTAGAAAAGCAAAAGATCTAGTGGTTATTCTTGTAGTGCTCCAATAGAGCCTTTTAACCATTCTAGCACCTTGTCATTTTGTACTAAGCCAAGCCCTAATTTCTAGTCAAGACATCAAAAAAATCAAAATTGGTTTGTACACATGAAAGGCTTGGATTGAAAGTTAGAAAAGCAAAAGATCTAGTGGTTAGAATTGTATGCGCCAAATTTATGAGTGCCACATCACCAATTTTTTACCATGTTATCATTAAAAAAAGTTAAAGTCACAAATTTTAGCTTTTCATGTAGCTTCTTGCTCGTGATTTTTGTGGAGTTTTGCCTGTATAAAGAGGTGTTGAGCTCATAAATATCATCATTTGCGAAGAGCCTCTCTTCTATTTGGACTTCGTGGTGGTCTTCTTCAACTTGGACGTGATGGTGGCTAAGTTCTTCATCAACCTCAAGGTGTACCACATACGTCTCTTTATAGAGTATCATGGAGCTCTAGACCTAGAGCTAACTTTGTTGCTATCTATTATTAAGTTTATGTATTGAAATGTAATGCAAGTTTTGAAGTTGCTCCTTTCTTCTCTCATGTGTGCTCTATTTTCTTGATGTTGTCTCTTTTAAAGTATTGTGTTTATATCAATTGTGGCTTAAAAGCTAACAATTTGGCATCATAACAAGAAACGAGAACAAAGAAGGAATAAAGCCATACGTAGAAAGGTGAAATCCCCCTTGAAGGTGTAGAATAGTCTCCACCATAAATTCAATAAACGACATCGAGTCATTAATTTTTATGAGGTAGCTGAATACTACCTTGAAGAGTAGACTCCGAAAAATGAGGCACATACTCAAATGACTCATGGAGATATCTCAATATTGTTTTGAATACTACCTTGAAGAGTTGGACTCCGAAAAATGGGGCACATACTCAAATGACACATGGAGATATCTCAACATTCAAGTGTTGAGTGCTAGGATTTTTCATCAATCTATTGACCTCAAAAACTACAAATTGAATACATGCTCTTGTATTATATACATAGATCAAACTTCCAAGAGCTTCACTACAAAGAGTGGAAACAGTATCTACACTCATCGATTTGTGAAGATAGCTTATAACTTGGTTCCATGGGAGCATTTATTGGTTTAAAATAATCCATATAGAATCTTTCAAGTAATTTCTCAACATATTTAGCTTGGTCTTCTTCTTATGTACGTTGAATACCAAGATATTAGATCATAATGAAAAAGATGCATATATGATCTTCTCTATGTCACATATGGGTCTTCCTTGAGTTTAACTAACTTCTCTTTGTTAGGATCGATAAGCGAAAAGTCATCAACACAGACGATAATAATAAAGATAAAAGCATGTAATATAGAAGCTAATGAGCTATATATACCTTCATAAGTTCAGAGATATCCAAACTAATATATATATATATATGTATATATATATATATATATATATATATATATATATATATATATATATATATATATATATATATATATATATATATAATAAGCTCAGAGATTATATAGAAGCTAATGAGCTAATATAATATATGCTCATATCATACACTATCTATGATACGAGCATATATTGAATCACTCCTCAATTGAATAAGCATGAATCTTCCCATGGCATGCTCTAAATGCCTATTTCAAACCATAAAATGCCTTTATGAGCTACATACCAATCGTTTTTTACCATTGATTTTGTATCTTTGAGGTTGATACATAAACCTCTTCGTCCTCTTCGTGAAGATCACCATTTAAGAAAGCAATTTGGCATCTAACTTTGGGTCTTCCAACCAAGAAAGGAAGCATACTAACAACACATCTAACATTTATCATATGTGACATAGGAGCAAATGTCTTCTCATAATCAATACCTTTCTTTTGTGTAGCTTCTAACTACTCATCCAACTTTATACATGTCAATAGAACTACCTTGTTTTCTTTTTATATGTAGAGACCCACTTAAAGTCAATGGTTTTCTTTCCAAAAGACAAATCACATAAATCCAAAGTTTATTATCACTTATGGATTTAAGTCCATCTTTCATAGCAACTACCCATTTCTTTCTTTCCAAAGCTTCATCTCTGCTAGTTGGTTCAATTTGATCTCCAAGAGTACTTAAAATAAAGTCATCAATCAAACCATTAATAATTAAAGGAGCTTCGCATATTCTATTTTTTGCTAATATGCTTGCCTTTGAATTAAATATTCTAGAGATCTTTCATATTTTGATATTTGCTTAGTTTTAAATACGAATATGGAACTCTCTTTAGAGTTTTTGAAGTTTTTGGAAGCGGTTCTTTGCATTTTCGGATGTCTCTAACATCATACATGGCAACATATATGGTCAAAAGTCATGCATTACCTCAAAGTTTTCTTGCTTGAGGTTGTGATGTGTGATGCATATGTACTTAAAGGTGTCCCACTAAAGCAGTAAAATTTATCAATGGAAGAAATTGAATGATAAGATTGTAAAATGTACTTTTGCTAGATAAAATTCTAAAAGCAAAGGTTGTTTGTGCCACCCATGGACAAAGCATATTTTGTTTACCCAATATGTAGCTATTATGAAGGATGCAATTCAGCCTCTATTTTCATGGATTAGGAGAATTCATTAAGTTCAAAAGATGCGTACGACAATTTATTGCCTCTTTTCATGTGTAAATTTTGGCTTGAAATTCAGATGCCACCTCTAAATTTTAGGAATTCACCTTGAAATTCAAGAACTTGCTACATCTCCATCCTCTTCGTCCCTCTAGATGGGCATCTATAGAGAACGTGTGATAAGTAGGTTATATGCCCAACCAATTCCAACCAGGTAGAGTCTAAACAAGTATGAATTGGATTATATATATCGAGTCATATAAATAAAACTCAAGGCCTTACATTTGTCATTATCGTGCACACCAAGACGAAATTCTTGACTTTTGGCCTCTCTTGGCAAAGCCTCCCCAAAGCCCATATTGGTGTGGATTGTGCTATGGGACTCCCAAGCTCGAGGATGAACCTGTATTTGCTCTGGTTGGGGTGATATGATAAGCTCCTTTCTATTGTTTCACGAGTATGGCTTATATCTTATCTTGTCTAGCAAGCAGGATCCCAAAGGGATCTAACAAACTACCTTTAAACTCTAGGAGTTTCCTTAAAATTTTTTAGCAGCCCTTGAATTCTAGGTGCTCAATTCACAATGCCTTGATTCCCAAGGCACCTATCAAAAGTTTGGAAATTTTTAGGGATAAAACTCATGTTATCCTCAATCGTTGTCGACAAAAAGAATTTAGAATTTGTTCCCGAAAATTCTTTGCACAAGCTCTTTAAACTCAAAGGTTGGAATTTGCTTATGTGCTTCCGGATTTAGTTGTTTCCTTGGGCTGACCTAGATTGCCCTCTATTGATCCCGGTTCCTCGTTGCCTTGTTGAGAGCTAGCTTACTACCTTGTTGAGGGGTCTTTATCAAGAACATCCACTAATGGGCAAGGTGGGAATAGGCGACCTTTATGAGGTTGGCTACGCCACCCTCAAGGCAAGCCTCACGCTGCCATAGAAGAACCAATAGACTTCCCCAAGGTGGGTTGACCACCACCCTTAGGGTGTCTTAGGCTTCTCAAAGAGCCAACGCTTAAGTCTCCTTACGTTTGCGCCTTCGGCTCAGCCATGCTCCCAAGGAGCCATATACCCTCATCTCTTACACTAGGCAGCCTACAAGAAGGGACATGAAAATTGCAAACAAAATGCAAGCTATGCTCTTGAAAGAGGGATCTATTCCCTTGCAATCCTTGGTGGTCTCCTCCACCTTGGATCCATCCTTCCATCCATCATGGGTGGGCCATGTGCAAGGGAGTTGCCCCGTGGAAGCCTTCATAGTCATGGTGGAAGATCAGCCACCATCAACCACCTAGTAGCATGAACACACATATGAAAGGAGAACATGTTTCTATCTAGTCACTAAATTGCATGTCTCTGTTCTCTTTTCTTATAGATACATCCCATACCACCCCATAAAAGAGAGTGAAAGACTTGTCGAGTTGAGCCATCCAAATTGTATGAGCTTCGAAGGTTTTGTGGACATTGCTTTGCCTCGTTCCACAAGGAAGGAGATGCTTTGATACCAATGTTACTAGTACCACCTCAATATGCTATCCCAAGATTCTCCCTGCTAATAAGATAAAACACAAGCCATATGCATGAACATAAAAGAGTGAACAACAGACTCACCTCCTAATCGTAGAGCCCAACAAGGCTAACCTCCACGATTGGGAACCTACAAGTTTACAAGTATGTGGGTGTCGTCGCCTCATGGGCAAGGCATCCCATACCACCATACCCACACCATATAGGTATGAAGAGGACTCCACCAAGGGCCAAGAATCGAATTGCCCCATGTGACGAATCAATAACAAATGAACCCAAGAGCCCCATTTATAAACTCGCTCTAAGGAGGTGGGTCGAGTTCGCGTCAGGTAAGCACTCCACACTTGACCATACATTTTTAATATGCATGCACCTTGATCCCTTTCGGTTTGAAGGTAAAACAAATGTGCTTTTGAAATAGAAAACCATATGACAAACATGCCAAATGAAGCATCTCACAAGATCAATCGAAGTTTCGATAAGTTTCGCAAGACTCAAGGTAGAATATCTTCATGCTCAAGACTTAAAAGAGAATATCTTCTATAACAAATGCTCTTAAAAGTTTGGAAGAGAATTTCCAGCAAATCAAATCCTTTAAAGTTGATGATAAATTGGAGATGTGGTCCTTTATGAATTCAAAGAGGAGAATAAAATGTAACAACAAATGCAAATTGATATCTCTTTCTAACCCCCACACAATCTATCATGCAACGGATAGGCTGCAAACAAGAAAGTAGCTTCATTCACAAACTAAACATAGAAATTATAAGCTCAATGTCATTGACTCTTGTTTAGTTGTCTTTCATGATTGCTACCATGAATTATATTTGAATTTGTTTAGCTTGATGACCATTACATGGATCTTCAATTTGCTCCCTTAAGGAAATGAAATGACTTTCAACACCCATTATATGTGGTTGTTCGAATCATTGATGCTATGGTTTCATTAGCTGTATCTTCCAAAATGTTGTGTTGGTTATTACTTGATGCCTTTATCATCTCACAAAGACATGATCAAAAGACATTGGATACATTAAAACTTTCACCCATCAATTGAGAGTTTCTATGTTTTCTTGTTTATTTTTTTGTTGATGCATTGGATGACTTCCAATAGGTCTAGCTAGACTATGACTTTAATGTTACCATGAAAACGTACATAAATGTATTCACAAAAAGTACATGCTATTAGATATGCACACTTTCACAGAAAATGAGAAGAAATGTGGATATGCTTAATGCTTATAGTGGTTGTGATATACTAGTTGCATATTGTACACGACATTGATTAAAATAAGTACATAGAACTCGATGCTGCACGTAAATGCAATTCGCAAATACATAAATATAGATAGATATAACTTTCCTGAGATACCAACGTTCTATGCACACCCTCTAGTTCCCTATATTTCTCATACTCAATGATTTTGATTTTTAGATGGGCATCAAAAAAACAATCATAAATTGCCAACTGTACGCTAGTTTCTCGAATCTCAAAAAAACCCAAAAGAAGAGAAGTAAAAGATGATTCTGCAGCTGCTGAGTAGTGCTACCCATTATGATAAACTGTACTTCTCAACCAATGGTCTAAATAGCCAAGCCAATTAAGAGATAAAATTACACAGAAGAAAAACAGTCAAGAGTGTTAAGTCTTGAAATGCAGGCATTCTTGCTCAAAGAGAAAACAGATTCAATACGTTTGAGCCTCCTCAGGACATGTATTGATGCTTCACGTTAATTAAACATATCATATAAAGTAAAAACCTACAAATATAAAAAAACAGACAGCACTTGCCTTGAGCTCATCTCGTTTGCGAGATTTAAGTTGTGAAATCTGTGCTTCAGCATCCCTTAGGCGATCTTGGAAATTTTTCTTCTCTATAGCAAGTCTTCTCACCTCATCATCACATTCAGCACGAACCCATTCTAGCTGGCTTTCTGCCTCACGAAGGCGATCGGCAAGGTCTCTCTTTTCACGGAGATGTCTATCAAGCTCAGCCTTTCCTTCATTCTGCAAGCAGAAAACAATCTCTACTATATAAATCAGTACACATGATATATCCCCACACAAAGGGTAACTTCTTACTTTCAGACGCAGTTGTGCTGCCTCTGCTTCTACAAGCTTCTGAGATAGCACAGCTTTTTCCTTCATTATTACATTGATTTCCCCTTGTCTCTCTGTGCGGGCCTGTGCAGTCTCTTCCTCACTAACACGAAGCTGCTGATATAAGGTTGCTCGATCTGCATTTGCCAGTTCAGCAGCTTCTCTCATCATGCATAATACAGGCCTAGCAGTACCCTCCTCTTCTCTTACTAAAAATGTCAAAATGTCCATGCTCAACTCCACCTCTGAATGACCATGCGTACTGCTAGTAGCATGCTCCACAAGGCCCCTCAACATACGTTCACGATATCCCTCATTGCAATAGACTTTGAACATGACAGCATACAGTGTGCTGACAAATTCTCTTACTCGTGCATCTCTTGAAAGAGCCAGTGTCTCTGCTAGGCCAAGCACCACAGGAAAATCATCATCATTCTCGGTAACAGAGATACTTGTACCAGACAGGGATGCTTCAGCACTTTGCAGTCCATTCAGATGACACCTTGAATCCATTATTAACCTTTGAGCATGTCGTCTCTCCAAAACCATAACTACAGAATGCTCACCAAATGCACCTCTTGCTATGGCCCTCTCAAACACCTGCTGAGCTTCCACCCTCAAACAAGGAATGGTTAACATTTCTACAAGTATATCCACATCAGCCACTCTCCAACAGGCTGCTGCCAACTGCAACTGCTCTGTGGCAGCACCATTCCCATGCTCATCAAAAGGAATATTTGAGGATGGCAATGCCAAGTCTGGCTCGCTGCACTCAGTGTCTGTGTCAATGTTATGTAACAGTGCTTTAGCAACATCAACATTACTACAAACTGTGCTCCTCAAAACATCAAGCACTCGAGGAGATACAGTTGGTCCTAAATGCTTAAGCCTCTCCCGAACAGCTCTTGCCTGAAAAAGCACGTGACTTCATATAGGCTCGTTCCTCATTAAATGCAACTATTCACAGATTTTGAGGAGGAAAATACATACAGTTTGTAGTAACCGCCCACATTTAGCGGCTGCTTTGAAGGCAAAACTCATTGCCGCAGCTAGAGGTTCATCATTGGAGTCTGGAAGAATCTTCAGAGCCTGATCCATCACCATCTCCCAAACATTGCCGCTAATTTCAAGCTGGCTGAGTGCTCCCAGCACCTTTAATTGTTAAAGAACCGCAGATTACCATAATTACATGGAAATTTTAGTATGTTCTTTGCTTAACAAAAGAAAAATTAATAAGTGTATCACAGACTTACTGGCAAGTGCAAGGCAGGCTCAGCATCAGGGTGTCTGATCCGATCTAACAAAACATCTGCTGCTAATGAATGCTCTGTAACATCAACAAGCTTAGGCACCAAGGAAATAAGATCAGGTTGCAAATGCTTTGGCGCCTTCTCTAGCACCAAAGCAATCTTTTGTGCTGACTGTGGACGTCTTCGAGGCTCAGGACAGCCTTGCGGAACAGCTCCATCCAATGCACGTAATGAATTAACAATCAGGCCCAAGAGCTCATCGGACTGTTCTGGCCACTTCGGCTAAGAGTATCAAGAGACAAGAAATTCAATCATAAAGAAACAATCAATAACATGGATGAAAAAAGTGAAAATTCACTGCCTATTACAGACCTTGTGTGACTGATTACTCATGGCTGCAGCAGCAGCCATATCCCTTGATGCAGTTTCAGAGATAAATCCACTTGGCAGCACAAAATCCTTTGCAGCATTTGCCTCCACAGGTGCGGTCTTTGAGCTTTGCAGAGCCTGGGTTGTTGGCATTCCATCATGGTCATTATCTAACCTCTGACTGATGGGCGGACTTTGAGAAACAGCATCCGGTGTAGCACCTGCAAATGCCCTCCAATCGAAGGACCCTTTGACACCAATCTGAGCAGCATCTGGCTGCATCTTTGCTTTACTCTCTGTAAAGTCTTCTTCATTTGAGGGCTGGCAACATTCCACCATAATGTCAAGCAGTAAATCTGCGATAGCCTGTTGGAGAACTTTCACACCCATCAACAAGTTCATCAAACTTGGAGATGTAGCTTCCCCCTTTGCAGTACCTTTTTTGGTGCTATTATTGGCTGGTGATGACATTTTTGCTGGCAGAAGTAGACGTTTCACTTTTACTGGATCATCAAGATAAACTCGCAAACCCGTCAGAAAGGCTGCTATGGCACCAGCATCCATAAGCAGTTTCTCTCGGAGAGTAACCTGCAGCTGTGATGGATCCAAAAGAAGAGGTGGATTGTCACCATAGCTAAGGTGAAAACCAGCTCTGGCAAGCAAGTTTCGGAAAATGTCCTCCTCATCACTGACACCCTCACTGTCATCAGAATCAAGCAATTCATCGGGATCAGTTGACATAGCATCCTGTTCTTCATCTGAGACCATCACCTATGAAAATCAATCAAAAACAGAAAAAGGTCTAAGGTGGGAATAGCAATAGCAAGAAAAACCAAAGGCAAACAACAAGCTAGGCTTAGATATGAAGCATTTTCAAACGAAAAGAATCAATAATTCACATTACCTCAAGGTCTGAAAACTCAAACCAAGGACAACAATCCAGAATTTCACAGGAGAATACTACAGTGTCACGAACAAGAAAGCCAGCATCTGGTTCCACCATCTCAGATACTTTCATAAACTGCAACACGGAATTGTTCCAAGTCTTTGTACATATAGAAGACTCCTTCCAGACTGTCCTTTCTGCATGCTTCTGATTTACAACAGCCATTTTGTATCTTACCCAAAAATTTCTATCTGGATCTACTCCAGCAGATTGGTCACTCTCCAGATATATGCATAGCGTATCAAATGACTCATAAACACCTGAAAAACGCCGAACAATAAAGCAAAAACACTGTGATGCAATTTTTATTGATTCAATATATAGACTGTATTGCATTCCTGATTGATTCATTGTACACTAAGCAATGTTTCCTGATTGACTACATACACTCGCTAATGTATTCCTGATGAATCAAGTGTTTTTATCCTCAGAAGCTCAAAAATATCTGACCTCATAAACAATGATTTGATAAATATGTACACAGATATAGAGAAAGCACAAACAGTTACAACAAAGAAATTAAGTTAACAGAATGAACAAAGTTTATAAAATCAGATGTGCACACACATAATCTAACAACGTGAATTAGAAATACAAAATGTAGCAAAAGCCAAAAGAAAGTGCGAGGGGGGATGAAAAGACATAAAAAATCACACAAACAAATCAAGGAGTAAGACATACAACCCACCAATGCGCAGCTCACAGCCACCAGCTTGAAAAAATTTGCTAAAAATTTTACGAGTCTCCATGATCTCTTTAAATGCAAGGAAGTTCTCAACACGCCATGTAAATGTGCCACAATGGGTGATCCTTCCACTGTCTGCCCTAGGAACTGTTCCTAGTGATTCATCACAATCTACATGCTCTTGCATTATTGAAGTTTCCTTGAGTATCAAGACCTCCGCTGAAAACAGTACGGTATCTTGCACAAGGAATCCAGAGTCTTGATCAAAGAGGCTGGTTAGGGTAATGAATTCTCTCCAACCCCAGTCTTTAGCTGCCTTAGAGTAACGATTCTGAGATTCCTTTGTCACTGACCGATCTTCAGAGCGTTGATTCACTACAGAGAGTCTGTGGCTCACAAAACAACTCCACTCAGAAGATGTGTTCCTTGGATCAGTGACCTCCAGAAACATTGATAAGTGACAAGGAGGTTGTGACTGCCCTGAAGATAAACCAGTAATTCCACATCAGGATATGAATTCAAATCATTATCGACTTATCAACAAAATGAACTCATGTAGGACCTTTCCATGCAACTTAAGTCAAAATTCAGGACTGGAAAATCCAAACCTCTTGGGTAGACAACAAGTCTGCAATCTCTATTGCCAACTTGAAACCGCCTGCTCTTTATGCAAAGACCTGTGATTTTACGCTTCTTCAAAAGGTCTTTCAGCTTAGTGAAGTTCTCTATTTTCCACACAAATTTCCCTTGATGCCCATCAGACTTCTTAGCACCCACTCGACCAGATATCAACCCGGTACTTTTGGGGAATGTGCTGGCTTCTTTGATGACATGAAAAGAAGCACTGAAAACAGCAGTGTCATCAACCAAATACCCCATCTCTTGTCCTAAAAAATCTGACATCTTCATGTAATCATTCCACCCAAGACTTGTATTGTCACCGCTTTTGTTGTCCCCTGCAAATCGACCATAAGAATCTCTGTGCATATGACTTTGTCCTGTTTTCTGATTCAGAACAGACATGCGAAAAAGACACCAACAGCTTCTCTCCATAGAAATGGACTTTTCTGTGTCTTTGCTCTCAAGACACATGGACAAATACTCAGTTCCACCCACGGATGACTGATACACACTGAGCCGAAGATTGCACTCTCCTGCTGGGAACACAGGGCTCATGATTTTTTGGGTTTTAATCATTTCCTTGAACAATGCGAAATTGTGAACCTTCCAAGTGAATTTCCCACTAAGAACCTCAGGAATTGGACCCATCATGGATTGCAGTTCATTCTCTCTTGAAAATGAAACCGATTCATGTAGAACAAGAATCTCAGCTGTAATAAGGACAGTGTCATTGACAAGAAAACCTGCTTTAGGATCTGATATGTTTGCAGAAGGGGTAAAATCACACCATCCATGAGATTTTTTCTTGCCAGAAAACCGATGCCATGAGTCCCTTTGTATAGATTTGGCCTCATCTCTATGATTCACCACACAGAGGCGATAACTAGCAAAGCAATCCCATTTAGATGATGATGAACTGCGGGGATCCATCACTTGCAAGTAAATGGACAGATAACCCGGCAGTGCTTGGGAGTCACCTCTTGGGTATACAAGTAGACGGCAATCATAGCCACCAACTTCAAAATAGCGGCTCCATAATGCCCGTGCCTTGACCTTTGTGAAATGGGAGATAGTCCATTTACAGATGGCCGAGTGGTCTCCACGACGTTCTACAATGACAGACTCCTGCCCACCTTCACGGGGCTCATCAGCGGCTGCGTAATCACCACCTCGGGCTGGCACACTCTTTTCTGTTCGCCCAAGCGATGCTGCAGAGTTCTCTAAGCCCCCAATACCCCCTGTTGCAGATGAAGAGGATGTTGCAGCCTCCTCATTCTGCCCCTGCTGATGTTGATGCTGCTGCTGTGGTTGTTGATGCTGTTGCTGATGCTGGTGCTTTCCTGAAATCTGCCCTCCTATGCCTCCCCTTGATGACATTGTTGCCGTTGCCGCCCCCCCTCCTCCCCTTTTCATTCCTGCCGTCAACCGGCGAATTCTCTACAATCGTAGTGCGCGACTCTGCCTTAGGGGCATTCCTTTCCCACTCTGCCTCAGGGGCATTCCCTACCCGATGATATTGGGTCTGCAAGACACTTCGGGATGATGTCGAGGAAACGAGAGAAACCTATATAACCCCAACATCAATACATGCATCATCGCACAATATGTGCATTCAACCTCTCAAATGGTGAAGGGCTAGCTTAATGAACCACGGGTTAGCTTAACCCTTCCATTATCATCCATTGTCATCCATATTTTCTCGGATACTAAGGCTTGAGTTGATAGTTGTCCAATAACATGAAATTAGATTCTAATTTCCCTTGTGATTGAGAAATGTGCTTAGTTCACCACTATTATCGTCAATATTTTGTGGTGTACTAATGCTTATTTTGTGGTGTACTAATGCTTGAGTCAATAGTTGTATAATAACATGAAACTTGGTTCTATTATCCCATATAATTGGAGAATGTGCATAGTGCACCATTATTATCATCATTCGATTTTTTTCATAATAAATATGACTTATATTTTTGTTAGAACACAAAATTAAGTTCTATCATTATAGTTAATGAGAGACAATGGTAGTTTAGGACTCATAAGCATGTTTTTCTGGCTGCAGGAATTTTCTTGCTAATGATAGAGAATTATCTTATAATGAGAGTGTTTTATTGGAGCATAAAAGGAATTTTCTTGCTAATGATAGAGAATTATCTTATAATGAGAGTGTCTTATTGGAGCATAAATCAGGACTACATTGCTCTTGACATGATGCTCATGGAATGGGAAAAGCATGTGTAGCCCCAACATCAATTCACACCTCAATTATTAACATGTGCATTCAACCTCTAAAATAGTCAAGACTTAGCTTAATAAATTGAGCATTTAATTGAGCCTGCAATTATCATGAATATTTTTTCATACATTAAGGCTTGAATAGTTATGCATTGACATGAAAGTAGGTGCTATCATCATAACGAATGAGATAACATGCTTAGCTTAATATTCATATGCATGGTTCTTGTATCTGAAACATTTATCTTTCTAGTAAAGTTCGTTGATTCATGAATTTCACATTAAGTGTAAAATTGCAAATGATCTAAAAATGTGTGCAAAAGATAGGTTTGTGCAATCAGCATATGGTTCCTACACGGGGAGGTTGTTCATGCCCTACTATCGCTTTGCCAATGTAGATCCACAATCCTTTTGGCATGGGACTTCGAAGTGGATGATTGTGGTTTAACAACCCATATTTGTGGAGTCACAATGTGTGATTGAACATGTCATGGATCCAAGTGTACATTGGTCTTCGATTGCCACTATAGAGTTAGCCTTTGTGTTGGACCCACCTTGCATTGTTGTGAATTTATCGTGAATGAGCATTGGAAACCTTGAGCCAAGTAATTGTTAACCTTGCTCCAGTATTGCATGTCGGAATGGACTACCCTGATGGTCAACTATGGGTTCTTGGCTAGAGGAAACCTTAGGATATAAGTCCTAAAATTTTCCATACTTCTATCTTTTTCGATCCAATTATTGCCCTATCCTCACAGTACCATGCACTTTTTTTACTATAATAATAGGTTCATGCTGATAAAACATATCAATTGCGTAGTTGATCTTTTGTATAATTACACCAAACAATTTCCTTCACCGAATTATTCCTCCATTATTGACTTAACAGTGTGCAAACTTCAATGTATGCATTAATTGCTCAGTGATTTTAATATGTACCCATACACAAATTTGTTACTCAGATAAATAATAGAATTAAGCAGAAATATGCTCTTCCCGTGCCCAGAGCACCACTAGTGGATAATTGTTCTCTCCGTCAACATTGTATTCATAGTGGGCTTTGTATCGAATCAATGCCTCATTTTACTTCATGAAAAGGTACATGGCACTTTGAAGGGGTAGCACCCCTTTACATTTGTACTATCAATAATTTGGAGTGGGAATGGGAAAATCTAAAAAATCCTGTGCAGCTTAACACTTGGCATGCACAGTGCACTTGAACCCAAAAATGAACTACTGTGGGGACTGTACAGGTGCTTGTAGTTTGGCATCAAGCTACTACTCGTCCGGTTCTTCATAATCTAAAAATTCAACCTGCAAGATTGTCTGAAAACTTTCATGGGCCTCTTTAAAATTTTGTGTGAATTTTCTTTTGGACCACCTTGAGTGTAGCAAACAAGGTTGCTTAGTTCATAAGTACTACAACTTCTGGCTTATGTGAGACCACCGAGGCTTCATATAGAGTGGCTTTGGCGTGTGATGCAGCCACCTATTCCTATATATCCTCTTGAAGGTAAAAATCTTGCCTCAATATAGCCCGGGCTTTTTCCTTTGCTACCACAGTCGGAATACAAACTTTAGTTAAGGCAGTCCCTGTCCCTTAGTGCTTGGCATGAGACTACTCCAAAGCTTTCATCAAGTGATTTACCTCTACAATTTGGTGTTAATTCTTCAAAAATGAGGAGCTTTGATATGGAGGATAGATCCCTTATCTTTAACTAGTTGTAGACCATAGTGGTTCTCTTACAAAAAGCACTGTAAGACTTTATTCTTCTTGATGAGATCTTGGATGGTAGCCTTGTGTTCCTCATTCGCTTCATGCAAATTCTAGGAGCGAGCTTGCACTACATCCCATTCTTGGATAGATTTTTCAAACAATTGTTTGAAATGGATTGAGCATAGCTCGGCCCATTCTGTAGCATCTTGAGCCACTAAACTACATTGTACTTGCACATGAGATCATGTTCTTGGAGAGAATTTTGTATAGAGAATGGAGAAGTTTGGAGGCGATACCCTCATAATGTTTGGCCCACCAAGTGAGGTCATCGACGATGTTGTCATAGGTGTGGTGCAAAAATGGGCCTAATGCAAAAGGGGAATACAATTGGAAGTTGTGGTTGATGCCAAAATTTTGATACAATTCATGAGGATGGAGAAAGTAAAAGTCGGGTGTCGATACAAGGGAAGGAGGAAGCGGGGCATAAGAAGAGGATTGGTGACTGGAGGAGGAAGGGTGAGAGGAAGATGGATGAGCAACAAGTGGGGAATGCAAGGAGGTAGATGGGGAAGGATGTGGTTGCGATACAGGCTAGTCGAATTGAGTATGGGTCGCTTCTGGTTCGGACACCGAAGGCCAGATGAGAGAAGAGGAGGAGAAGAGAAAACCATGGATTGTGGGCCTAACAAGATATTCCATAAGGCTTATGCTAAATGTTAAGGGCTACTGCTAAGAATTTCAAGATTGTGCACTCAAGTTGTGGGCAGGTGGAGATAATGTATTTGTTGTTACTATGTTTAGGGAAAATGGCCTACATGGCAGGGAAAGATAAGAACTCTACAGTATTGAGACCATCTACTAGAAGTTCAAAGCAATGTGCCACCTCTTGCAAGGTAGTGGCATGCACCACTCCAACTACCGTAACATGTGGGGAGACATCAAAAGTAAGAGCAATAGCCATGGCATGGGCAATAGCCACTACGATAATATTTCACTCCAACAAAGTCACTAAAAGGAATACGAGCGCATAGCGACGGTTAAGGCGACACAATTTCATCAATATAAAATTGCAACATACATCGCAATGAGCGTCGCGCGTGAACCATCGATTAAACGATGAGCCAAACGACATTTTTTTTTATGTATGGCGCGACGGGGTGTGCAATGCTCGCATAGAGCATCACTAACGTGACGGTTTTAAAAAGCGTCGCATAAGCGACGCTTTTTGCATCGCATAAGTGACGCTTTTTGCATCGCATAAGTGACGCTTTTTGCATCGCATAAGTGACGCTTTTTGCATCGCATAAGTGACGCTTTTTGCATCGCATAAGTGACACTTTTTGCATCGCATAAGTGACGCTTTTTGCATCGCATAAGTGACGCTTTTTGCATCGCATAAGCGATGCTAAAAAATGTCGTTTATGCTATGCCAATTCCAATGGTTTTAACGACGCGTTACCGTTGCTTACATGACGGTCTATTGAAGAAAAAAAAATAAAACATGGAGGCTCTTTGATCGGCATTTTCACACATCTGATCGAAGAGTTCTCCAATGTTCGCAATTGCGCTGTGCTTACGAGCTGAAACAAGTATATGTAGAATTATTGTTTTGCCTAAGCTCTATCTTATTATCTCTCTCTGTCTCTGTTTCTCTCTTTCTACGTCTTTCTCTCTTTAAATTCTCTCTCTCTCTCTCTTCTTTCTCTCTTTATTACAAGTTATTCAAGAAGCTAACCAAGCAAAAAGTATGGCTAACTATTGTAAGTACAATTTCTATTCTTTGTATATCATTTGAATTGTGTTATTTTCATTAGATAGCATACTCACACTTATTGATATGCACATATACACTTATACATGATGAAGATGCACGTTCACACATATACACATATACACATGAACATACACACACATATATACACACAAATACATGTGCACATACACTTAGACATATACACACACATGCATATGCACAAACATTTCTACAACCACATAAAAAGACTTACATTCATGCATTATTGCATATATATATACACATACACACATTAACATATACGCAAATACATGTATATGCACATCCACATGCATGCACATGGGAATGCATCCACATACACATGCATGTTTCATATATATATACACATGCATATACATATATTATACACATATATACACATAAATATGCACATACGTACACACACATGCACACACATGCACATACATACATATACACATATACATGCACATACACACATATACACATAGAGTTACACATATACATGCATGTACATATACACACACATACACATGCACATGCACATACTCATATACACACACATACACTTACACATGCACATACATACATATACACACACATACACATGCACATACATACATATACACACACATACATATACACTTACATACACACATACGAATGAATTATATAATTAAAGTATTAAAACACATGCTTAATATAAACAATAATAACAATCAATAGAACAACAATCTTCATTACTTAATACCATACACACAATTCAAAACATAACTGAAATGAAAAATATATAGATAATATATATATATATATATATATATATATATATATATATATATATATATATATATATATATATATATATATATATATCAATGTAAATACATATAATCCAATGTCATAATCAACTAGAATCCTAATCATCATCATCATCAGCATCATGATCATCCTGATCATCCTCATCCTCAGCATCATGATCACCCTATGACGATCGAGATCGTCCCTCCTGTGTCTGTCTCTCCACCTCATCCATATCTTCCTCTCCATAATACTCTTGTATTACATATAACAAACATAAATAAGTAAAACAATTAAACCATTCATAAAAATAAAATAATTGTATAAAATTTAATAATACTCACAAAGGCATCTGGATGATCTCGCATATACTCGCTCAAACGCCAATATCCAAAATGTGTAGCATACTCGATCTCATGTTTCGTAGGATATCGGCCATAATCCTTTCACTACATTGAAACAAATAAAAAAGATTAGTTGCTTGCATTTTAACTAAAATAAAATATATACTCACAATAACACACATACTTACAAATGTAGGTACAAAACCATGATGGCCCATTTGGCCTAGGTGCAATGTGTGGCCTGACTCCACTCTCTTCTTTGTAGCAGCCTGTTTATTTAAGAAAAAAGAAATACATAAATTAAATGTAAAAAATTACTAAAATATATGAAAATTATAAATATAAACTAGTAATTTGTATACCTTCTGTTGAGGAAATGACTCCTGAAGACGTAGCTGTCTACGAAAAAACTGCCATGTCTCAAGTGGTATGTTAGGTCACCTCTTATTTTTTGCCACCATACAATATCTCCTATTAATTTAATCTCAAACAGAAAAAAAAATCAAAATACATACACATATATACACACACATACACATACACATACACATACCCACATATGCATATACATGCAAACATATATGCATACATATATGCATACATATATGCATACATATACACATATACATACATATAACATAAACATACATATACATATCCACATATATACGTACACACACATGCATGCATATACACTCATTCATACAAAATACATGCATTTATCCCACAATAATGTGTATTTGTGTATATGTGAATATGTGTGTATGTGTAAATGTGTATATGTGAATATGTGTGTATGTGTAAATATGTATATGTGAATTTTTTGTGTATGTAAATAATCAGATTATTAATATCAAATACCATTATTTGTAAATTCTGATCAATCAGATGGAACTCCACCACCGTCTCCTCATCGTGCAACAACTATATACTATAAGTATATCAAACAATTAATTTTAAATATATTTGATGGATACATAACTTATATATTTTTTTGTTTCTTATTATAATCAAATTTTGATCAATGAGAGGGTACTCCACCACCTCCTACCCATGCAACGACTTCACATGTGTCCTCCGATAGGAATTATGATGAAATTTACTATCAAGAGCATATTATATGTTGGTGTAACTCTTGTTATGGCATGTATCGAAGACCACGATTGGAATGTATTGAACATGAATTAGAGTATGGTACTTTTGAGTGTGCACCATCACTTGGTCAACGTGATAATGTTTGGGTATGTATTTTTTATATAAATTAATGTCATTATTTTATTTAAAAACCATATACAAAATCAAATTACTGTTGATATACAGGAATACTTGCTCGATGATGATGATGATGATATTTTTTCTCATAATGTTAATATACCTCGTACACGTCATGGACTTGTTGTTCATCAATTACAAGCAGAGGTTTCTAGAAATCCTCTACCTCCTGTTTTAAATACTGAAACGGCTGGAGATTATCCATTGCCAGCTCGTGATCGTTCTCTAGTACAAACATATGATAGAAGAAGATATGGAGGATGGAATAGAGGACCACTTCCTTTAGATGGAGAGGTTTTCAACTTTTGGGGTAATCGCTATATGATTGCTCCATCCACTATTACTAATGCTGGTTGTGGTCTCTTTATTGTAGAGGATTTGTATGTGCCTCTGAACTCTGAAGTCACTCTTACGTCATTTTGTGGTCCTATATATGGATGGGGAGATTGGCATCGACTTTCACATTATGTTCAAAGCATGAGTACTTATCGAATATGCTTGAACGCAGCATCCCCTACTAGTAGAAGGATTTTACATGCAAAAAATGAAAGATTATATCATTGATGGAAGACCTTACACCCATTGAAATATAACAAGTTTAATAAATAGTAGTTGAAGGTTACATAATAGTTCAAGGACTAATTGCACATTTGAGGAGCGTGAAAATAGTCATGAATCACCATACATGAGTAGAGATGTATCAAGATACATAGTTGTCAATGCTATTATTACATTTCATGTAGGTGAGGAACTATTAGTGAAATATGGATGGCGTAGACCTCCAAGAGCACATTTTAGCTAGAGAGAATAAAAATTTTCTATCCATATTTAATAACTTATATATTTAATTTTATGTTTAAAGCTTACTTTTTATTCATTTATGGAATACTAATGAATTTTATTTATATGTGTAGATTCCAATGTATGATGTTGATGATATTCCTCCACACCATTCACAATTCTCAGTAAGACCTCATTTATCATAAGCTTCTATGAGGAGGTTACACAAAAGTGATCCTGTGGAATACGCAAGGTTGAAAGATCTATATTCAAAAGAAGATGAAGTACAAGATTTTTGCGACAATGATGAAGATGATGGCATGGCAGATTTTATTGAGGATTGGTATCAAAATGACAGTGAGAGCATTGATATTTCTAAAAATGAGAAATATCTTTGAGAGGAATGTCTAAAGCATGTATATGAAGGAAGTCGTTTGACACGACTAAGTGCGAGCTTACTTATTCTCAATCTTCAAAATCGTTTTGGATGGAGTAATGTATCTGTTTTGACACTATTAAGGTATAATTTTCAATTTTCTATCTATTTGGATGACATCAATGTCTACAAGTAACATCGGAAGCCTCAATGAACGAAAACCATGTGCTCCTTGCACAACCCTATCTTTTGTACCATTCAGGTCATGCATCTCCAAAGTATGCATTAATATAGGGCCACATTACATGGCCATGCATAGACACATTTGAGAGTCCCATGCACAAGAGCACATTGACATATGTCAATTATTTTTTATGATACTAACATTTGTTTTCCTGTTTGGTGACATTGTTCCTCTTTAAAATTTAAAAAAAAGAGAGGACAAGATAGAGAGAGAGCTTGTTCCCAGGTTTGGCTCATGGAACATGAATGAATCATGCTTAGTTGAAGGTGGAACCATTGATTACTGATAGAAGTGTGTCTCGGCTAGTAGATGATATTATTGCTACCTTATCTGGTAGATGTCAAGCACTTGGCATGACCATGGCATCCAGAAATATTGTTTCCCCTTACCATGGTAGGAGGGAAGAGCTTGAAGGTCTGCAACTTGAGTGATGCTTAACTACTGTATGCACGAGAGCATCCAAGGAGATATTTGCGAGGGGTAGTTTGGTACCCTGAAAGTATCTACGAAATTTCATTTTGTACATTCAAACATGTAGAAAAAAGTTTATATTTTTTATGATAGAGTTAATTATTTTTTTAAGCACCTAATAATGGGTTTTTGTTTTTATATACTTTGATAGGTCATTTTGAAGGTTGATTGGTTTTGAGCCAAGTATAAAGGTAGTAATTCCACATTAAGAAAGGAATTATCTAGGTTTTGGGCAATTGATTCTTCCAAGTTAATGCGATCTACTAAAGAACCATATATTCTTCCTAGGCATATTGAACAAGCATTTTTTTATAAAAACCCAGATGCTCACCCTTGGTGGCAAGTCATTCATGTTCAACCTAGAGGTAGGTCATTGTTTGAACAATTTATTGCTAAAGAGATCAAAGAAAGTCCTCTTGATGATTCAGCATCAGATACTGATACATCAACATCTGAAAGAGATATTAGAATCATTATACATGATAATGATACTAATTTTTTTGATGAAGAGGATAATTCTCTACATGCTAATTCTACTGATGAGGAAGAGGAATTACCAGAAATCGATATTAATCCATCAATAGATGATGTGACTCATGAGAACACATATTTAACAATAGAAGAAATAAATGAAATCAATAAGGATAATGAAGATGAGACTATATTGATGTCTTACCAAAATGATGGCAATAATGAAAACATATGAGCAGATTAGATAGTAAATTCTACTCTAGTTATCAATCAATAACTTGAAGCTTTTGAATGGATATCAGATAATAGCTTTTTTATTCAACGTGAATAACGACGAATCCTACTAGAGAGATGAAATTGAAGTGTTTCGATGGCGATGCACCATAGTGCGCTCTCCTTCTCAAGAGCTCCACGACGATATGCTCAGAGTAGAAAACCGAGCTCCTGGAGTCGTATACAGTACTCCGCACAGAGGCTGTAGAATACGCAAAAAACACAATACACAGGGGACAGACTTCTTAGGTCTTACAAATGCGGTCGAACTTACAGTCTGTGACTGACCAGGCCACTATATGTTTTATTAAAGAACATATACAAAGAAGTGTCCGGTGGCCATTTGGCCTTTCACATGGACACTAACGGTAACAATCTCCCACTAAAGGCCAATATGGCCAGAGTAACTATGGGAGAAAAAATAAAGAATGATAAAGAATACCTGAGTGGAAGTATACAAACTATACCTCCCACCTTATGGGCATGTTACACAGTATACAAGTGACTGCGTAAGAATTAAGTAACCCCCATCAAGCAACAACAGTGTCGAAAGCTATCATGTGGTAGAGCTTTAGTCAAAGCATCTGCATCATTATCTCGAGTGTGAACCTTCTCAAGAATAATGCTCTCAGTGGCTAAGCAATCTCTAATGAAGTGATACCTCACCTCAATGTGCTTGGTCTTTGCATGATAGACCGGATTCTTAGCCAAAGCAATGGCACTTTGGCTATCACTGAGCAAGTGAGGTACATGCTGAGGTAAACCCATATCACAAGCAAGACGAGAAAGCCACAATGCTTCCTTACATGCCTCACTTGCTACAACATACTCTGCTTCTGTGGTGGAAACAGTTGTACATTCTTGAAGACGAGATCTCCAAGAGATAGCATCCCCAGCAAAATGAAAAATGTACCCTGATGTAGACTTACGATTGTCTACACAACCAGCATAGTCAGAATCTGTGTAACCAATAATGGATGCTTTTCCTCTACCTAAGCATAGATACTTGTCCTTAGTGCCACTCAGATATCTCAAAATCATTTTGACCGCTTCCCAATGTTTCTTGCCAGGATTAGACATATATCTGCTCACAACTCCCACTGCAAATGCAATGTCTGGTCTCGTAGCTACCATAGCATACATGAGACTACCAACAGCAGACTGATAGGGAATTTTGGTCATGAATTCCTTTTCCTCATCTGATTTGGGGCAGTCATCCTTGCTCAATTTCACATATGTGGGTAGAGGTGTACTCAATGCCTTTCCACCCTGCATATTGAATCGGTGAAGTACTTTGGATATGTACTCACTTTGAGACAAGTATATACATCTTTTACTCCTATCACGAGTAATGCGCATGCCAAGAATGTGTTTGGCATCCCCCAAATCCTTCATATCAAATGTCTGACTCAACTTCTTTTTGAGAATTGACAAATCATAAGAGGACTTCTCAGCAATCAACATATCATCGACGTAAAGTATTAAGCATATCAAGCTGTCATCAGAACATCTCTTTGTGTAGAGACAATGATCCTCATTGCTCTGAGAATAGCCTTGGGATTTCATAAAAGCATCAAACTTTTGGTACCATTGTCTAGGAGACTGTTTAAGTCCATACAAGCTCTTCTTGAGCTTACAAACTAGACTTTCCTTGCCAAGAACTACATAACCCTCTGGTTGTTCCATATAGATCTCATCTGTAAGATCTCCATGCAAGAAATCTGTTTTCACATCCATTTGGACTAGCTCTAAGTCCTCCATTGCAACGAATCCAAGCAACATGCGCAAAGTAGTCATCTTGACCACTGGAGAGAAGATTTCCTCAAAATCAACACCATGTTGTTGCTTAAAACCCTTTGCAACAAGTCGTGCTTTATATTTTGGAGAAGCACTATCTGATGTGAATTTCAGCTTATATACCCATTTACATGGTAAAGCTTTCCTGCCCTTTGGCAAAGGTACTAAGTCCCAAGTACCATTCTTGTGAATAGAATCCAACTCACTCTTCATGGCACGCTCCCACTTGACATGATCCTCTGTCTGCATAGCCTCTTTGTAGCAAGAAGGCTCACCGGCATCTGTTAGCATAACAAAATCTAAACCTGGAACATATCTATCAGGTGGATATGAGACATGTGCAGAATGTCTCAATGGTTGCTGAACAGGAACATGTGCAGAATGATCTGAATGGACATTCTCTTGAACATCCCTATGTGCAATATTTTTATGCATGCTAACCGGAGGACTAGTATCCTCAAACACCACTCTTCTCACTTCAACCTCCTTAATGGGCTGCTTATGCATCTTAGACTCACTAAAAATGACATCACTACTTCTGATCACTGATCGTGTTTCAGGATCCCATAAGCGATATCCAAATTGTCCTTCTCGACCATATCCAAGAAAAATGCATTTCTTTGACTTATGGTCCAACTTTTGTCTAAGATTCTTGGGTATATGAACATATGCTTCACACCCAAAAATTCGAAGATGATCATAATATGGTGGTTTCCCTGTCCATAACTCTTGTGCCACTTTCAGACCTTTGGCAGTACTAGGTGAAAGGTTAATCACATGAACTGCAGTCAATACTGCTTCTGCCAAAAAACCTTGTGAGAGGTTTGCATGATGCAACATAGAGACTACTCTATCTTGAATAGTTCTATTCATCCTCTGAGCTACACCATTCTGTACTGGGGTATAAGGAGCTGTAAAGTCTCTACGAATCCCTCTAGACTGACAGAAAAGGCTGAATTCATGTGAGGTATACTCACCCCCATTATCTGAACGTAAAGCCTTAAGCTTAGTTCCTTTTTCAGTCTCAACTGAAGCAAGCCATTTTTTGAAAGTAGGGAATACATCATCCTTTGACTTGATAGGATATACCCAGACTTTTCTAGTAGCATCATCTATGAAAGTGACAAAGTAAAGAGAACCACCTAAGGACCTAGTGGGCATAGGGCCACACACATATGAATTGAAGAATCAATGTGCGTTCTATGCACATTTCTGGTTTGATTTCCATATTGACAATGCTCACAAAATGAAAAATCAGAGAAAGATAACACAGGTAAGTAGCCAGAACGAGAAAGATTTTCCATTCCACTACGAGATATATGGCCCAAACGACCATGCCAAATACAAGCCATAGGTTTTTCAGTAACAGCTAACAAGTGTTCTTTTTGTGATACAAATAAAGGATAAAGTGAGCCAACTTTGCTTCCTTTTGCAATAACCATATTGCCCTTTGATATACGAAAGGATTGAGCATAGAAGACCACCTTGTAACCAAGGTCATCAAGTTGACCAACTGACATCAAACTGCGTGATAACTGAGGTACATGGCGTACATTATGCATAGTAAATTTTGAACCATCAATGAACTGCACAACCACATCTCCAATTCCCACAACATCACACTGGTAAGAGTCATTAGGTCTCACGGTACCAAGAGACTTTGCTGCATAATTAGAGAACCATTCTCTATGTGGTGTCACATGGAAAGAAGCACCAGAATCTAGCAGCCAGGTGTGGGAAAGAGAATCAGCCATAAGTGCCTCAGATGGCACAGTACTATCAAGTGTCAACACATCAGCATCATCAGAAATAGCATTAATTTCTTCAATCTTCACAGTCCAAGTAGATGGTGCAGGTAACTGTTTAACATGCCCATCAACATTTTGTCCTTTACCTTTAGCATTCTTTAATGCATAACAATCTTCTTCATATGTCCTTTCTTATGACAATAATGGCATTCGATATCCCTCTTCCTTGATTTGCTTCTACTCTTATTCCGTTGACCATTCTTTTCCTTGTTCTTGCTCTTGCCACGTTGATTCTTTCCTTGGTAAGAATCACGAACATTATATGCATCTCCAGTCTGAGTGCCAACCATAGATTTTCTACGAATCTCCTCACTCAAGAGTGCTCCACATATGTCATCATAGACGAGTTTACCACCAGGTGCACTGTTGCTAATAACTGTGCAAAACGTATCCCATGATGATGGCAGGGTGCATAACAACAATACTGCTTTCATTTCATTATCCATATCCATTTTCTGAGCCTGTAACTAGGAGAATATAGCATCAAACTCATTTAGATGAGTAGCAACACTATCTGTGTCCTTCATACGAAGGTCATATAATTTTCTCATCAGATACACTTTATTTGATGCCGTCTCTTTTTCATATGTATTGCATAACTTCTTCCAAAGCTCCTCTGCACTTTCACAATTTAATACTGTAAAGTAAACATTATTTGCCAAGTGCAAGCGAATGGTAGACCTGGCCATTTCATCTAACTCATCCCAATCATCTTCATCCATGTCAGCAGGCTTCTTTGAAATCCCATTTACTGGCTTCCATTGCCTCCTTTGAATCAGCACATCTTTAATCTGATTCTTCCATAGAGCAAAGTTTGTGCCATCAAATTTTCGGATCTCAAAATGGTCTTTTCCCTGCAAGTTATAGCTCCTCCTCGGAACACTAGCACTAGACCCTGATCCATCGGATGTGCCTGAGACCTCTGATGCCATGATCGTAGAGAACTGAGTAGAATGGTAATGGAGCTAGAAGAATCCAAACACCAAGAAATAAGTGTATCAAGGAGTAAATCGACCACTGTATAGTTGACTAAACCAGAAATCTGGAAAAATTTTGCCATAGTATCCTCTGCAAAATTAGCATATGACCAGTGTCAAATTATCATAAAACTGCAAGTACTGACATGTCTACCTGCATAGTGAATCACTGACTCCACTGCATATAATCAGTTACCCAATAGAAGCCAACTAGGCTTATCGAGCACCTATGAACAACTATCATACATCTCCTATGGCGAGGCTGGGTAAGTCTTCCACCTGCATCACCGAAGAGGTCCCGACATTTGGGTATCTCCCAGTTAAGAAAACCTCACCACAACCCTCTTTATCAAACGTAAAAGGCTTTATGCAAAGAACGTAACCGTTATATCAATGACCACATGGACGTACATAAGCGGTATCCACAGAAGCGTACATGGTGTGTATGTGCTCAATATATGCAGTAAAATGACACTGAAAGGTTGAATACACAACCCAAAAACTAGCCAATAACACTTGCAAGTGTCTGTCAACTCTGATGTTTTAGGCTTTAAAAAACCTGCATAAATTTGCAGCGACTGCTCCCACCAAAACTGAAAACCCCTCGAGAAACCTGTAGTTTTACGAGTGTGGCTGAAAATACAGCCCCAAAGGTTGATATTTATAGTCTAAGAAGTACAAGGAACACTCTTTTTGATGTTCTTGGCCTGTGTGAAGAGAACTATGTGCAAAAGTACTCCGAAATGGCTCCAAAGACACCCCAAAATTGCTTCAGAAATAGGCTTTGAAAGAAAAAATGAAGCTTTGAGGGACCAAAATTTGTTCAAGGTAATGTCAACCTTAGTCTTTCCCCTTCTTCAAACACCACAAGAGTGTAGCTTAGTGGCAAGAGATTGCCACGGTTAAGCAAGCTCTGGGGGTAACAGTACTGGGATGGGTGACCTCCCGGGAAGTACCGGGAACCTCTATATTCCTTGATCGTTGAGGTCCTCCCTCGCGCGTAGCCAACGGCGCCAACGGTGACTTCGGTGACTCGGATGACAAGGTATGCCTTGGTCGCCGCCTTAGTCGTAAGCCTTGGAGAAAGCCTGGGGGGGGAGGTTCGCTTCGCTCGCACAAAAGGAACAAAGCTTTTGCCTCGAACTGCTCTGATACCAGTGAAGTGTTTCGATGGCGATGCACCACAGTGTGCTCTCCTTCTCGAGAGCTCCACGACGATATGCTCAGAGTAGAAAACCGAGCTCCTTGGGTCGCACACAGTACTCTGCATAGAGGCTGTAGAATACGCAGAAAACACAGTACACAGGGAGCACCAAGACAGACTTCTTAGGTCTTACAAATGCGGTCGAACTTACAGTCTGTGACTGACCAGGCCACTATATGTTTTATTAAAGAACATATACAAAGAAGTGTCCGGTGGCCATTTGGCCTTTCACATGGACACTAACGGTAACAGAAATCATGTTCTTTTGAGTTAGAACATGAACCTCGGGGGTATGCCTAATTATTTTATATATAGCTTTATCTTCGAGGAGCAAATTTTTATCATGTATGTATGCATATGTGTGTGTATTCATGTGCATTATATGTATACATATGTTAGTATGCATATATATGTATTTAATGTATATGTATGTCTGTGCATTGTGTGATATATGTATACATGTGTTAGTATGCATATGTGTATATATGCATATGAATTTATGTAAAATATTCATGTATTCATGTAATATATGCAAGTGTGTATAATTGTGTACATGTATATATGTATATGTGTCTATGTGTAAATGTGTACATGTAAATATGTATGCATGTATATATATATATATATTTATGTGTGCATGTAGGCATGTATATGTGATGTGTACATGTATATATGTATATGTGTCTATGTGTAAATGTGTACATGTAAAAACGTATGCATGTATATATGTATTTATGTGTGCATTAGGCATGTATGTGTGATGTATAATATATCTACTCCATTTTATATTTATGTATGTGTATCTACATGATGTGTATATATCTTTATATATATTATGATCCTCGTTGATTCTGGTAGCTATATATAGAGGCATAAGGTTGGGAGGAGAGACATCTCTCTAGTAGGACATTAGAGGAATAGATGCAATGTGTACATATACTTCAATCATATGGGAAAAAGGTTGAATTAGAGTTTTTAAATTAGGGGTTTTAAAAACCTAATATAAAAAAACTGTTTTGAAATTAGGATTTTGGAAATATGATTTATTTATTTATTTATTTGTGCATATGCATGTGTTGTGTATGTATGTGTATCTATATGTGTGTATGCATGTGTTGTGTGTTTGTGTATATGCATGTGTATATGTATATATGCATGTAAATATGATTATATGAGTCTATGTGTGTGTACATATGATTATGCATGTGTATCTGTATGTGAGTATGTGTATGTGTATTCATTATATGTGTGTAACTGCATGCATGTGTATGTGTGTGTAAAAATGTGCATGTATGTGTGTGTATGTATAAATGTGCATGTATGTGTGTAAATGTGCATGTATGATGTATATGTGTGTGTATGTGTGTGTATTTGTACCTCTAGTGTCACTCTTTTCTCTCTCTCTCTCTCTCTCTCACATACATACATACATATATAAACACACATACTCATATCCACATATATATACATAAAAGCAATGCGTACCGTGCATTATCGTGACGATGAGCCATAAGTGTCCGCATCTCTTTTCGACACCACTTATGCGACCATCCCGTCCCAAACTCTGTCTCAAGTGAACTAAGTACATATTTTTTATCCCTCTCATCATGCTCACTACCAAAAAAAAAAATCATGTAAATAAAACATAAGATATTTATTTCAATTTATATGTAAAATTTATACTTACTTCCACGGTAAGTGGACAAGGTGCAGGTAAGAGTCGCATAATGCCTGCATTCTTCTCTTGAACTCCAATCCATTCCCTATGTAGACAATGTTCCCCTCTGACTCTATATCGCACTCTAGCCCTAAGGTGCTTATGCATGTCCTCATAGGCAACTGTACTTTGCTATCATGATTTGGAGGTGATATAGGTGTCCTGAAAATAGATAGATAAAAATAAATAAAAATATGTGTTATAATATCATTAAAAAAGTTTATGAAAAAAAAAACAAACCTATGAGGAGATAGTTGTCTTCCTGCATGTGGAGCCGCAGAAGAGCCCTCCTCTGATCACTGGGTAAGCATCTAGATCATATAATCGAGCTCATCATCAGGCATCTTTGAGTACTCATGCATGATGACCCCTAGAGTATCAGACGGAACTTTTGCTCTCATAAGACTTTTTATGAGAGAGTTTCGCCTTTCTCTCTCCACTAGGATCCATAATACCTAACATATAAAACAAAATGGGCTAGAATATAAGTGTACATATGTATGTGTGTATATGTGTATGTTGTATATGTGAGTGTGTGTATGCATGTAAACATGTATGTATGCATATGCATGTGCATTATGCATGCAAATGTATACATGTGTGTGCATGTGTGTGTATGCATGTAAGTATGTATGTATGCATATGTATGCATGCATGTGTATGTGTGTGTATGTGTCTCTATGTATGTGTATGCATATATATGTGTGTATGTCTCTATGTGTCTGTCTATGCATATATACATGTGTGTATGTGTCCATGTGTGTATGTGTGTGTGTGTCTGTGTGTATATACGTGTGTATCTGTATATATGTGTTGCATATGTATGCATGTGTGTATGTGTGTGTATATGTTCGTATGTCTGTGTATACATGTAAGTATGTATGTATGTATGCATATAAGTGTGTGTATATGTGTGTATGTATGTGTATGCATGTAAGTATGTATGTATGCATATGCATATGTATTATGTATGCATATGTATGCATGTATGTGTATGTGTGTGTATGTCTCTTTACGTGTGTGTGTCTCTCTCTCTCTCTCTACATGTGTGTGTGTGTCTATGTGTGTATATCGATCTGTGCGTATGTGTGTATGCATGTAAGCATGTATGTATGCATATGCGTGTGTACATGTGTGTGTGTCTATGTGTGTGTATGCATGTGTATGTGTGTGTAAATCTGTGTGTATATGTGTGTGTATGTGTCTATGTGTATGTATGTGTCTATGTGTGTGTATGTGTATGCATGTGCATTATGTATGCATATGTGTGTGTATGTGTGTGTATGTGTGTGTATGTGTCTATGTGTGTGTATGTGTATGCATGTATCTATGCATATGCATGTGCATTATGTATGCATATGTAGGCATATGTGTGTGTGTATGCATGTAAGTAAGTATTTATGCATATGTATGCATGTATGTGTATGTGTGTGTATGTCTCTCTATGTGTGTGTACGCATATATGTGTGTGTCTATGTGTGTATGCGTGTGTATGTATGTGTATGCATGTAAGCATGTATGTATGCATGTAAGCATGTATGTATGCATATGCAGTATGTGTGTATGTGCATATGTGTGTGTATCTATATATATATGTGTCTGTATGCATGTGTATGTGTGTGTGTGTGTCTATGTGTGTGTATATTTGTGTGTGTGTATGTGTGTGTGTCTATGTGTATGTGTGTGTATATTTGTGTGTATGTGTATGTCTGTGTGTCTGTGTGTATGTGTGTGTCTATGTGTGTATGTGTGTGTGTCTATGTGTGTGTGTCTATGTGTGTATATACGTGTGTATCTATATATATGTGTCGGTGTGCATGTGTATGTGTGTGTGTGTAAATGTGTATGGATGTGTGTGTAAGTGTGTATGTGTCTATGAGTGTGTATGTGTTTATGTGTGTGTATGTGTCTATGTGTGTGTATGTGTCTATGTGTGTATGTGTATGCATGTATGTATGCATATGCATGTGCATTATGTATGCATATGTGTGTGTATGTGTCTATATGCATTATGTATGCATATGTGTGTGTATTCATTAAGTATGTGTATGTATGCATGTGCATTATGTATGCATATGTGTGTGTATGCATGTAAGTATGTATGTATGCATATGCATATGCATTATGTATGCATATGTATGCATGTATGTGTATGTGTGTGCATGTCTCTCTATGTGTGTGTATGCATATATGTGTGTGTATGTGTGTATGCATGTGTATGTGTGTGTATGCATCATTATGTGTGTATGTGTCTATGTGTGTGTATGTGTGTGTATGTGTGTGTGTGTCTATGTGTATGTGTGTGCGTCTATGAGTGTGTATGTGTTTGTGTGTGTATGTGTCTATGTGTGTGTATGTGTCTATGTGTGTATGTGTATGCATGTATGTATGCATATGTGTGTGTATGCATTATGTATGCATATGTGTATATGCATTAAGTATGTGTATGTATGCATGTAAGTATGTATATATGCATATGCATTATGTATGCATGTACGTGTATGTGTGTGTATGTCTCTCTATGTGTGTGTATGTGTGTCCGTGTATGTGTGTGTATGTGTGTATGTGTGTATGTGTCTATGTGTGTATGTGTATGTGTATATGTGTGTGTGTCTATGTGTATGTGTGTGCATCTATGAGTGTGTATGTGTTTATGTGTGTGTATTTGTCTATGTGTGTGTATGTGTCTATGTGTGTATGTGTATGCATGTATGTATGCATATGTGTGTGTATGCATTATGTATGCATATGTGTGTGTATGCATTATGTATGTGTATGTATGCATGTGCATTATGTATGCATGTGCATTATGTATGCATGTAAGTATGTATGTATCCATATGCATATGCATTATGTATGCATATGCATATGCATTATGTATGCATATGTATGCATGTATGTGTATGTGTGTGTATGTCTCTCTATGTGTGTGTATGCATATATGTGCATATGCATGTACGTGTGTGTATGTGTGTGTATGTGTGTATGCATGTGTATCCATCATTATGTGTGTATGTGTCTATGTGTGTATGTGTGTGTATATGTGTGTGTGTATGTGTGTGTGTCTATGTGTATGTGTGTGTGTCTGAGTGTGTATGTGTCTATGTGTGTATGTGTATGCATGTATGTATGCATATGTGTGTGTATGCATTATGTATGCATATGTGTGTGTATGCATTATGTATGTTTATGTATGCATGTGGATTATGTATGCATATGTGTGTGTATGCATTATGTATGTGTACGTATGCATGTGCATTATGTATGCATATGTGTGTGTATGCATGTAAGTATGTATGTATGCATATGCATATGCATTATGTATGCATGTATGTGTATGTGTGTGCATGTCTCTCTCTATGTGTGTGTATGCATATATGTGTGTGTGCATGTGTGTGTGTATGTGTGTATGCATGTGTATGTGTGTGTATGCATCATTATGTGTGTATGTGTGTGTGGAGATGTGTGTGTGTGTATGTGTGTTTGTGTCTATGTGTGTATGTGTGTGTGTGTGTCTATGAGTGTGTATGTGTTTATGTGTGTGTATGTGTCTGTGTGTGTATGTGTCTATGTCTGTATGTGTATGCATGTATATATGCATATGTGTGTGTATGCATTATGTATGCATATGTGTGTGTATGCATTATGTATGTGCATGTATGCATGTGCATTATGTATGCATATGTGTGTGTATGCATATATGTGTGTGCATGTATGTGTGTGTGTATGCATGTATATGTGTGTGTATGCATCATTATGTGTGTATGTGTGTATATGTGTGTGTGTGTGTCTGTGTATGTGTGTGTATATGTGTATGTGTGTGTGTCTATGTGTGTATATGTGTGTGTGTATGCATATGTATGTGTGCATCCTGGCTTCAACGATAAATCCTTGCTCTCTGTCGCTCTCTCTTGCTCTCTCTCTCTCTCTCTTTCTCTCTCTCTCGTCTAAATCCCGACACAAATGTGCCAGGAGAAATCAAAATTTTTTTTAAACATTCCAGAGCGTCGCTTATGCGATGCTCTGGAACACAGATATCGCTTATGCGACGCTAAAACGTCGCAGCCAATTTGCCAACATTGCAAATAATGTCGTTAGTTAGCGACACTATTTGCAATGCATACTTTTAGCATCACATAAGCGATGCTACCATCACTTATGCGACGAAGGCTTGTTAAAAAAAAATCCAAAAACAAGACCGTCGTTTATGCGATGCTAGCATCGCATAAGCGACGAATCCCATTTTTTGTCCAATTCGGGGGCATCGCTATGCCCTCCTATTCCTTGTAGTGAGTATTGGAGAAAAAATGACACTCATGAAGGTAGAGGTTCAGATAGTCTAACATGGTGGCAGGGAGAGAGCTTCCATCATAGATCATAGGATCGTCAACACAAAAGAGCAATAGAGTATCATGTAAACAAGATAAAAGGTGTGTCATAAAAAACATGGTTTATAGAAAACATAAGGAAAAAGTTGGTATGGTAATGATGAAAAAATTAGGTACAATCTAAAATGTCATATCCACAAAACGAGCATGTAGACATTGGGGATTGGCTTGCAGCGCATTAATTTGACGTATGCTTAAATCGATTGACCGAAACAAAGAGCAATACTTTGGTCAAAGTATCCAATCAAAATGTTATCAAACTGATCCGCATCAAAATCAGGTACGATATGAACCAACTAAGTTTGAATTTGGTTGTAGTGCAATTACCTTTGGATTTATAAAAGGGAACAAGTTGACCCACTTCAAACACTAGATTCTTCAAGTAATGATCATGTACTGAGCTTGGTAAATAAAAAAAACTTTCAAAGCGAGCTTCATCGAGAACATGAAGGTCATCCAGTCGACGAAATAGAATCATATGCTCCGAAGCAACACGAAGGCTTGGGACATTTATCTCCATGGTTGCGATCACTTGAATGACATTTGCAAGTTTAAATGGTGTAAATATCATGGTGACTTTGTAGGTTGTACGACAAGCCTAGAGAATAGAAGGAAGGAGCTGGTCCCGACGTTCAGGACTTTCCCAAATCACTCTCTTTAACATGGTCGGCATAATTTGTTTTGTGCTCTCTGCCAATCCATTTGCATGAGGATAATACAGGTATTGTATTTATGTATAATATTAAAATGGAGTGGTCAAGGCTTTATTTTAGATCATTGACAAAATGTGTGTTGCGATCAGAAACAATTTCTAAGGGTAACCCAAAATGAGGAATAAAGATTTGAGTCAGGAGTTGAGTGACCATAAGGAAAGAAGTAGTCTTCACAACCCAAGCTTTTGCCTAGTGTGTAGCATAGTCAATACAGGTTAATATGTAGCGATTATGAGTAGATATCGTCAATGGTGTGATGGGAACAATAAATTCTAACCCCCATTTCTAGAAAGGTTCGAGAGGCATGATTGGCTGTAAGGGAAAATGTTGATTGGGTGGTAGCTACCCATTTCTCTGACAAGGATAACAACCTAACGTATATGGTGGATATATTGATGCATAGTAGGCCACCAAAGACTACTATGTAAGACTTTCTTCATAGTGAGACCGATCAAAAAATGTATTGTTATTGAATGTGAATGAGCTATAATTAAGATAGATGGTAGTTTGTATGTCGGAACACACCAAAGTAAAGCTCCAAATGGATCCTTATAGTAAATAATTGGCCAAGAATAACCTGAAATCATGGACTATTGTTGATATATTTTGGTACTTATGTGTGTGAACACACTTAGGATTGTGGGGGCACTTTTTTCCCTCTTTTGGAGGTTTTTTCCCTTGACTTGCATATATGTCTATAACCCTAATGGGTTACTTATCTTTGTACATCCATTTGGCAATACATTCAGTATTGTGTATTTTGCTCCAAGCTTCTTGTTCCTTGTGTTGTTTGCATGCTCCCATAGACCTCAAACTCCAACAATTGGTATCAAAGTAGGTCTCCTCTTCATCTAGGGCATCATCACCACCCCTCTGTCCAAAATCTCAGAATCACACAAAAATCGGTGAGCACACTTAGGGCAATTAAGAGTTCAAAATAGCTTTGTTGTATGGCATCACAAATTTTGATATGAGCTTGCATTGGCTTCCAAATGCACTATTGCAATGCCGATGTAGGTAGTTTAGTTCTTTTGTGCCAAACATATATACAATTCTTGGTAGTCCAATACGAGCCTCTCAAAGTCTTCTATAGGTTTAGTAGAGCTCAACAAGGTAGTTATGTTCAATTTTTGAGATACAATCATTTTTCTACATCAGGGTATTTATTCAATGGCCATGGCTGAAAGCAATGATGTATTCTATACGTTGGTTGTCGAGGACAAGCTGGATGGTACTAATTACCCGTTATGCATATATGATGTGTCATGTATTGGGAGAAAAAGGGCTATGGAATATTATGCATCATATTGAAAAACACCCTACTACAACTGCGGATATAGTTATTGAAGGTGATGCAGATGGCATTGAAGATGTTGATCTTCAAGTTCTTATTTGTGTTGTAGTTCTTGCTTCCCCTACTACATAGTGTTGGAAGTGGGGTGGGCCACAATAACAATAAATCACACGTTTACAAGATCTTTCAGCACATGAGCCTTAGCATACACACCTTAATAATTAAAAACAAGATCAGTGAGAGATAGAGAGAGAGTAGACATGATCTTTCAAAGTGTATGGTAAGCTAGGATGCTCACCTACACTAACTTATATTCCAATGTCAAATCACATTGTGTGAATATGATACAAAGTGACAATATATGAACTTAGGCAGAAATAGGAACTATATACAAGAGTTTATGTGCCTAAGAGATATGAAGAGCGTGTATGTGAGAATATGGAGAATATGAACAACTTAGAACTGTTTTACAGCAAACCCTAATTCTGATTAATGTAAATTAGAATAGGTGACCAGCAAGTGTGAACATAAATAGCCTTGCTACTTAGAGTAACTCAGCAAGATGCTAATGGTTAGCTGACGCGAACTCCTCCAGATACTCTCGATGTAGAGCACACCTCCTCCAAGTGTGTGAGAACACTTCCTCCAAATAGAGGACCTCCAAAATCTCCTCCTTACATTGAGTTAGTGTTTTAGCTTGAGCATGTGAAGATGATCACCTTGATTGATGATTATGAAGTGAGGCCAACCTCTTCTTATACAGTATTTAAGAAATCTTTGAAAACCATAAAGCAAAAAAGCTTTACGATCGCCTTCAATCACATCGACATTGCTAGATAATTTTTCACCATTCATAAACTTTTGGAGAGAAAAAAGCACTTCAAAAAATTATTATCACTACATTGTGAAGAGGAATGAACCTGAGTCTATGTGAGACATTTGTAGCATGTTTCATATAGACCACAATACCAGTGCCTATTCTTGTGGAGAGACTTAGAGAGAGTGTATAATATGTTGTAAAACATTGAGGATTTTGGACCATTCACATTGCTTCTAGCGATCCCCCTTCAATGTCACAATGGTACAAGGTTTAATAACTTGCAAAACTTATGGTGTCTACAAATAGCTCTTAACTGATTTCCATTCAATCTTGAGCTGACTGTGTATGAACCTGGATACTTGAGAAACTACAAAGTGAATGTTCGTATGTGTATTACATAGATATATCAAGCAACCAGCTACTTGACTATTGTTGATATATTTAGGTAGTGATGTCTGTGAACACACTAGGATCGCCAAGGACACTTTTTCCCTCTTTAGGAGGTTTTTTCGCCCGGCTTGTATATATGCCTATAGCCCTAATGGCTTACTTATCTTTGTACATTCTAGTGGTAATACATTTAGTATTGTGTTGTGCTCCATGCTTCTTCTTCTTCCATGTTTTCTTCACGTGCTTCTGGAGACCTCAAACTCTAATAATTGGTATCAGAGCATGTTGTTGCTTCATCTAGGGCATCGTCGACACCCCTCCGATCATAGTCTTAGAATCGCATGAAATTTGTTGAGCATACTCAAGGTGATTAGGAGATCAAAATAGCTTCGTTGTGTTGTGTTGAAATTGTTGATATATTTAGGTAGTGATGTGTGTGAACACTCTAGGACCGTCGGGGCACTTTTTTCCCTCTTTAGGAGGTTTTTTTCCCCGTCTTGTATATACGCCTATTGCCCTAATGGGCCACTAATCTTTGTACATTCTCTAGTAATACATTTAGTATTGTGTGTTGTGCTCCAAGCTTCTTCTCCTTCCTTGTGTTGTTCGCATGCTTCCGCAGACCTCTATCTCCAACAATTGGTATCAGAGCATGTCGTCGCTTCATCTAGGGCGCTGTCAACACTCCTCCGTTTGCAGTCTCAAAATCACACGAATTTTGGTGAGCATACTCAGCCTGTTTTCGAGATCAAAACAGCTTCGGTATGTGCTGCCGAAATCGCGATCTGAGCTCGTTTCGGCTCCCAATGCACTATCACAGCGCTTGTGTAGGCTATTTCGTCTTTTTGTGCCAAAGGTATATACTAGTTTCTGTTCGCCAATATAAGCGTCTCAAAGTCTTCTACAGGTCTAGCAGAACTCGTCTAGGCAGTTCTGTTAAACTTTTTGAGATACAGTCAATTTTCTGCATCAAGGTATTTTAGTCACCGGCCATGGCTGAAAGCAGTGATGTATTCCGTATGTTGGCTGTTGAGGATAAGTTGGATGGTACCAACTACCCATTGTGGCTTATATGATGCGATATTTATTGGTTGCAAAAGGACTGTGGAACATTGTGTAGGGTGTTGAAAAACGTCCTATCACACCTGCAACTGTTACAGCTGCAGGTACTGAAGTTGATGCAGAAGGTGTCGACGATGATGATATTCTACATATTCCTGTTCGTGCTGCGGTTTCTGCTGCATCTACTGCAGAGCAGATTTGTTGGGATGGTAGAGATGCCCAGGCACATGCATTGATAGCTTTGTCTATCAAACGTGCCATTATTCCTCACATTCGCTCTTGCAGAACAGCAACGGATGCTTGGGATACACTTACCACATTGTACCAAGCTAGGAATGAGGCTCGTGTTGCTTACCTCCGAAAACAGTTGGAGAGTGAGCACATGAATGAAGGTGATTCTATGGACAATTTCCTATAAAAGATCAAAGACTTGAAGGAACTGTTGATGAGGTTATACCAGATAGCTCACTTATGCAAACCGTTCTGAATGGTCTTCCTAATTCATATCAGAGTTTTGCTTCTACTCTTCGGTTGATGATGAAAGGCAATCCAAATGCCTTGTCATTTGAGGAGTTAGTCTCTGTTCTGTTTCAGGAAGATCAGTCCAGGCAGAATAGGTCCATTATGCATGTTGCAGATCAAGCTTTCCTGGCTAGTCAAAAGGGCAAAGGAAAATGGAGTTCTTCTACTAGTAAGCAGAAATCTGCAAATGCTGCACATTCGAAGAACCAAGACAAAGATGAGAAAAAAATCAGAAAAGCAGAAATTGTTTTGTAAGTACTGTAAAGGGAATGATCACATCATAAAGAATTGTCCAAAGCTGGTTGCAAAAGAGGCAAAGAAGAAAGAGGTTGGAATGGTTGTTGCAGAAGCCTCTACACCAAAAACGGAGTCTGCTAATCTTGTGCAGGAAGAAGAATGGGTGTTTACTACTGTTTGCAGTTTTGACCCATCTTCTCATGAGCAATGCATGTCTGCAGTAGACTCAGATGTTTGGTATTTTGACAGTGGGGAAACCAAACATATTACCTCGCAACGCAGTTTCTTCTCTTCACTCGAGCATGCCCCTACAGGGAATACTGTTACATGCGCCAACAACTCCTCTTATCCTGTTATGGGAGTTGGTAAGATCATTTTGACTACTGCTGATGGTAGTTCTTTCACTTTGTCAGATGCTTTATTTGTGCCAGGGATCAAGAAGAACCTGTTATCAGTTTCTGCATTAGCCAAGATTGGCTTGGTTGTGAAATTTGTTGATGACAGGTGTACAGTTCATCATCTATCAAATGGCGACATGATTATTGCTTCTGGCATTTTATGTCGTGGGATATATAAGCTCATAGACTATGAAAGATTTGTAAGTGATTCGGCATGTGGAGTAGATGATTCTCAGGCTATGTCAGATGCAAAGCTTTGGCATGCATGCTTTGGTCATGTGATTTTTGCTAGTTTGCTACGCCTGCAGAAATCTGAAATGGTGTCCTCTTTGCCCAAACTTGAGGCACCTGGAAAACATGTTTGTAAAGGCTGTATTTTGGGCAAAATGCAGCATTCATCCTTTCCAAAAGATGATTCAGTTCGGGCTACTCAGAAATTGCAGCTTGTACATAGTGATGTATGTGGTCCTATGCAAACACATTCTTTTGGGAATTATCTTTACTTCGTGACTTTCATCGATGATTTTTCTAGGCATGCATGGGTATATCCATTGAAGGGAAAGTCCGAAGTGTTCATGTGCTTCAAACAGTTTTTGGTTTTGGCTGAAAATCTGTCAGCATGTAAAATGGGCACCCTCCGTTCTGATCGAGGGGGGTGGGATATATGTCTTCTGATTTTAATGCATTTCTGGCTGAATGTGGGATAAAACACCAGTATACAGTGCCGTATACACCTCAACAGAATGGAGTTGCTGAACGGAAGAACAGGTCTCTCATGGAGATGGCGAGGTGTATGGTCAAGAGTCAGACATTACCTCATAGTTTTTGGCTTGAGGCTGTCATGTGTGCAACATATGTACTGAACATGTGTCCCACTAAAGCACTGCAGTATATCACTCCATATGAGGCTTGGCATGATCACAAGCCATCTGTTGCTCATCTGCGTGTTTTTGGTTGTTTGGCATATGCATTAGTGCCTGAACAACATCGTAGAAAATTGGATGACAAAGCAGTAAAATGTATTTTTGTTGGGTACAGTTCTGAAAGTAAAGGCTATCGTCTATATCATATACAGACTTAAAGCATTCTGGTTAGCGGTGATGTTGTTTTTGTGGAAGATGCTATTCAGGCATTGCTTTCATGTACTAAGGAGACATCTGTTAGCTCCAAAGACATGTATGATACTTTGCTGCCTCTTTTTACAGGTGGACAGTCTATTGCTGGTCCTAATGAGGCAACTTCTCAGCCTTTGCAGGTTTCATGTGATGATGCAGATCATCCCATTTCTGATGCAGATTTACATGATGCACTAGTTGATGAGAGAGCTGATATTGAGCAGGCAAAAACTATGCCAAAATGGTTGGTGCATACTTTGCGTGATAGCAAATTAGATGCACCTCTGTCATATCATACTCGTTCAGGCTCTCATAGTGCCTCTTTTGCATCAGATTGCTATGCTATGGCTTCATCTAGTCTCTGTGATGAGAATGAGCCTATTTCGTTTGATGAAGCACAAAATTCAGAAAATTGGATGGCTCCTATGCAATCTGAATATGATGCAATAATGAAGAATGGTACTTGGTCTTTATGTGACTTGCCTCCTAGCAAGAAGGCCATTGGCACTGAGTGGGTATACAAGCTGAAGCGTAAACCTGATGGTATAGTTGACAGGTATAAGGTTAGGCTTGTTGCAAAGGGTTATGCACAGGAAAGAGGCATTGATTTTGATGAGACCTTTGCACCTACATGCGGCATGACTACTGTTCGAAGCATTTATGCACTTGCAACCCATCATGGTTGGAATGTACATCAGTTGCACATTAAAACTGCATTTCTGAATGGTGACTTGCATGAAGAAGTGTATGTTTTTCAGCCCCGTGGCTTTGTCCAGAAAGGGCATGAGAACCAGGTGTGCAGGTTAAAGAAGGCATTATATGGTTAAAAGCAAGCACCACGTGCTTGGTATGAAAAGATACATGCCTATCTGATTGCACATGGTTTTGATAACAGTCCAACTGAAAGCACCTTATATGTTAAGCGTGCTAATGATGTACTTCTGATCATTGTGGTTTATGTTGATGACATGCTGCTCACTGGTCCTCATGAGAGGCATATTGCTGATTTTAAGGCTGATTTGCATGCCTCATTTGAGATGTCTGATTTGGGGCATTTGCATCATTATTTGGGCATTCAGTTTATGCACGTTGATGGTGGAATGGCTTTGTGTCAAACGAAATATATTGACACATTATTGCAACATTTTGGCCTTGAAGATTGTAAGCCTATTGCCACTCCTATGGAGACAGGTTTATGATTGAGTCTTCATGATGCCGAAGATGCATTTGATGTTGTTCTCTATCAACAGGCTGTTGGATGCTTGATTTACTTATGCATTACTCGGCCAGATATTCAGTTTGCTGTCTCACAGATGAACAAGTTTATGCATTGCCCAGGAGTCAAGCATTGGCAGGCAGTTAAGCGCATCTTTCGCTACTTGAGTGGTACTCAACTACTTGGGTTGTTTTATCCCAAGGGGGGATCACTACCGCCAGATTTGCATGCATTTTCTGACTCTGATTTGGCTGGTTGCTATGACACTCGTGTGTCCACTAGTGGCTTTTGCTTCATGCTTGGTAGCTCATGTATATCTTGGTTGAGCAAGAAGAAGCCTACTGTGGCCACTTCCAGTTGTGAGGCTGAGTATAGGGCAGCTTTCACAGCGAATGTTGAGTGTGTGTGGCTCAAACGCCTTATGGGTGATTTGGGTGTTGGTCAGTCTTCTGCCACCACCATCTTCACTGACAGTCAGAGCGCATTGGCAGTTGCGAGGAACCCTGTGTTCCATGCTCGCACTAAGCACATTGAGGTGCATTATCATTATGTCAGGGAGAGGTTCTCTGTTGGGGAGATCAGCTTGGCATATGTGCCCACGTAGGAGAAAATTGCAGACCTTTTCACAAAGGCTCTACCTAGGGAGAAGTTTGAAGCTTTCCGCAAAGCTTTGGGCTTACTTCCTTTTGTGGAGTGATTTCCACATAGCTTGGCACTTTCTTATACATGAGTGCCAGCTACTTGTTCACCGCATCACTCCCAGGGGGGATTTGTTGATATATTTAGGTAGTGATGTGTGTGAACACTCTAGGACCATCGGGGCACTTTTTTCCCTCTTTAGGAGGTTTTTCCCCTGGCTTGTATATATGCCTATTGCCCTAATGGGCTACTAATCTGTGTACATTCTCTAGTAATACATTCAGTATTGTGTGTTGTGCTCCAAGCTTCTTCTCCTTCCTTGTGCTGTTCGTGTGCTTCCAGAGACGTCTATCTCCAACAGAAATCACGATCTGAGCTTATTTCGGCCTCCGAACGGACTATTCTAGCATTTGTGTAGGTAATTTTGTCTTTTTGTGCCAAAGATATATACAAGTTTTGGTTCATGAGTATAAGCATATCGAAGTCTGCTACAAGTTTAGCAGAACTGAACAGGGTAGTTCTATTTAACTTTTTAGATACAATCTTTTTTTTTGCATCAAGGTATTTTAGTCAGTGGCCATGACTGAAAGTAGTGATGTATTCCATATGTTTGCAGTTGAGGATAAGTTGGATGATACCAATTACCCATTATGGGATTATATGATGCATCATGTATTAGTTGCAAAAGGAATATGGAATATTGTGTAAGGTGTTGAAAAACATCCTATTACACCTCTAAACATAGTTGCTGAAGGTGATGCAGATGGAGTTGAATATGGTGATATTCTTCATGTTCCTATTTGTGTTGTGGTTCTTATTGCACCTACTATATAGCAAATTCGTTGGGATGGAAGAGATACTCAGACATATGCATTGATAGCCTTGACTATCAAACCTTCCATTATTCCTCACACTTGCTCTTGCAGGACATCTAAGGATGCTTGGGATATACTTACCACTTTATACCACGCAAGGAATGAGGCTCATGTTGCTTACCTATGAAAATAGTTCAAGAGTGAGCACATGAATGAAGGAGATTCCATGGATAGTTTTCTAACAAAGATCAAAGATTTGAAGGAACAATTGATTTTTGCTGATGAAGTTTTTCAAGACAATTCACTTGTGCAGACTCTTCTGAATGGTCTTCTCAATTCATATTAGAGTTTTACTTCTACTTTTCATTTGATGATGAAAGGAAATCCAAATGTCTTAACATTTCAGGAGTTAGTCTCTATTCTATTGTAGAAGATCAGTCTAGGTAGAATAGGTCCATTATGCATGTTGTAGATCAAGTTTTCGTGGCTAGTCAGAAGGGCAAAGGTAAATGGAGCTCTTCTACTAGAAACCAAAAATCTGCTAATCCTGCATAATCAAAGAAGGATCACAGGGATGAAAAGAAAACAAAAGAAGTATAAATTGTTTTGCAAATAATGTAAAGAAAATGATTATGTCATAAAGAGCTATACAAAACTGGCTGCTAAAGAGGCAAGGAAGAAAGAGGTTGGGATGGTTCTTTGAGATGTTGATATATTTAGGTAGTGATGTGTCTGAACATAGCAGGACCGCCGGGGCACTTTTTTCCCTCTTTAGGAGTTTTTTCCCCTGGGTTGTATATATGCCTATTGCCCTAATGGGCTACTTATCTTTGTACATTCTCTAGTAATACATTCATTATTGTGTGTTGTACCCCAAGCTTCTTCTTCTTCCTTGTGTTGTTCGCGTGCTTCTGCAGACGTCTAACTCCAATAATTGGTATCAGAGCAGGTCATTGCTTCATCTAGGGTGTCGTCAACACTCCTCCGTTTGCAGTCTCAGAATCCCATTAATTTTGGTGAGCATACTCAACATGTTTTTGAGATCAAAACAGCTTCGTACTGTGGTGTCGAAATCGCAATCTGAGCTCGTTTCGGCCTCCGAACACACTATCATAGCGCTTGTTAGGCTATTTAATCTTTTTGTGCCAAAGGTATTTACCAGTTTCTGTTCACGAGTATAAGCGTCTCGAAGTCTGCTATAGGTCTAGCAGAATTTGTCTGGGAAGTTTTGTTCAACTTTTTGAGATACAGTCAATTTTCTGCATCAAGGTATTTTGGTCACCAGCCATGGCGGAAAGCACTGATGTATTCTATATGTTGGCTTTTGGAGATAAGTTGGATGGTACCAACTACCCGTTATGGGCTTATATGATGCGACATGTGTTGGTTTCAAAAGGACTGTGGAACATTGTGCAAGGTGTCGAAAAACGTCAGGAGTTAGATGTCTGAGGAAGCACGCGAACAACACAAGGAAGAAGAAGAAGCTTGGAGCACAAACACACAATAGTGAATGTATTACTAGAGAATGTACAAAGATAAGTAGCCCATTAGGGCAATAGGCATATATACAAGCCGAGGGAAAAAAACCTCCTAAAGAGGGAAAAAAGTGCCCCGACGGTCCTAGTGTGTTCACACACATCACTACCTAAATATATCAACAAATCCCCCCTGGGAGTGATGCGGTGAACAAGGAGCTGGCACTCATGTATAAGGAAGTGCCAAGCTATGTGGAAATCACTCCACAAAAGGAAGTAAGCCCAAAGCTTTGCGGAAAGCTTCAAACTTCTCCCTAGGCAGAGCCTTCGTGAAAAGGTCTGCAATGTTCTCCTGCGTGGGCACATATGCCAAGGTGATCTCCCCAGCAGAGAACCTCTCCCTGACATAGTGATAATGCACCTCAATGTGCTTAGTGCGAGCATGGAACACAGGGTTCCTCGCAACTGCCAATGCGCTCTGACTGTCAGTGAAGATGGTGGTGGCAGAAAACTGACCAACACCTAAATCAGCCATAAGGCGTCTGAGCCACACACACTCAACAGTCGTTGTGAAAGCTGCCCTATACTCAGCCTCACAACTGGAAGTGGCCACAGTAGGCTGCTTCTTGCTCAACCAAGATATACATGAGCAACCAAGCATGAAGCAAAAACCACTAGTGGACACACGAGTGTCATAGCAACCAGCCCAATCTGAGTCAGAAAAAGCATGCAAATCTGGCGGTAGTGATCCCCCCTTGGGATAAAACAACCCAAGTAGCCGAGTACCACTCAAGTAGCGAAAGATGCACTTAACCGCCTTCCAATGCGTGACTCCTGGGCAATGCATAAACCTACTCATCTGTGAGACAGCAAACTGAATATCTGGCCGAGTAATGCATAAGTAAATCAAGCATCCAACAGTTTGCTGATAGAGAACAACATCAAATGCATCTCCAGCATCATGAAGACTCAATCGTAAACCTGTCTCCGTAGGAGTGGCAATAGGCTTATAGTCTTCAAAGCCAAAACACTTCAATAATGTGTCAATATATTTCGTTTGACACAAAGGCATTCCACCATCAACTTGCATAAACTGAATGCCCAAATAGTGATGCAAATGCCCCAAATCAGACATCTCAAATGAGGCATGCAAATCAGCCTTGAAATCAGCAATATGCTTCTCAATAGGACAAGTGAGCAGCATGTCATCAACGTAGACAACAATGATCAGAAGCACATCATTAGCACGCTTAACATATAAGGTGCTTTCAGTTGGACTGTTCTCAAAACCAAGTGCAACCAAATAGGTATGTATCTTCTCATACCAAGCACATGGTGCTTGCTTTAAACCATATAATGCTTTCTTTAACCTGCAGACGTTGTTTTCATGCCCTTTCTGCACAAAGCTGGCCTGCTCAATATCAGCTCTCTCATCAACAAGTGCATCATGTAAATCTGCATCAGAAATGGAATGATCTGCATCATCATAATGAAACTTGCAAAGGCTGAGAAGTTGCCTCATTAGGACCAGCACTAGACTGTCCACCTGTAAAAAGAGGCATCAAAGTATCATACATGTCTTTAGAGCTAATAGATGTCTCCTTAGTACATGAAAGCAATGGCTGAATAGCATCTTCCACAAAGAAAATATCATAGCTAACCAGAATGCGTTTAGTCTGTGGATGATACAGACGATAGCCTTTACTTTCAGAACTGTACCCAACAAAAATACATTTTACTGCCTTATCATCCAATTTTCTGCGTTGTTGTTCAGGCATTAGTGCATATGCCAAACAACCAAAAACCCGCAGATGAGCAACAGATGGCTTGCGATCATGCCAAGCCTCATATGGAGTGATAGACCGTAGCGCTTTAGTGGGACATGTGTTAAGTACATATGCTGCACACATGACAACCTCAAGCCAGAAACTATGTGGTAAAGCCTGACTCTTGACCATACACCTCGCCATCTCCATGAGTGACCTGTTCTTCCGTTCAGCAACTCCATTCTGTTGAGGTGTATACGACACTGTACATTGGTGTTTTATCCCACGTTCAGCCAGAAATGCATTAAAATTAGAAGACATATATTCTCTTCCCCGATCAGAACAGAGGGTGCCCATTTTACATGCTGACAGATTTTCAGCCAAAACCAAAAACTGTTTGAAGCACAAAAACACTTCGGACTTTGCCTTCAATGGATATACCCATGCATGCCTGGAAAAATCATCAATGAAAGTCACGAAGTAAAGATAGTTTCCAAAAGAAGGTGTCTGCATAGGACCAGAGACATCACTATGTACAAGCTGCAATTTCTACGTAGCCCGAACTGAACCATCTTTTGGAAAGGAGGAACGCTACATTTTGCCCAAAATACAGCCTTCATATACATGATTTCCAGGTGCCTCAAGCTTGGGCAAAGAAGACACCATATCAGATTTCTGCAGGCGTAGCAAACTAGCAAAATTCAGATGACCAAAGCGTGCATGCCAAAGCTTTGCATCTGAGGTAGCCTGAGAATCATGAACTAGACATGCCAAATCATTCACAAATCTTTCATAGTCTATGAGCTTATACAGCCCACGACATAAAATGCCAGAAGCAATAATAACATCGCCATTAGACAGATCATGAACTGTATATCTGTCATCAACAAATTTCACAACCAAGCCAATCTTGGCTAATGCAGAAACTGATAACAGATTCTTCTTGATCCCTGGCACAAATAAAGCATCTGACAAGGTGAAAGAACTACCATCAGAAGTAGTCAGAATGATCTTACCAACTCCCATAACAGGATAAGAGGAGTTGTTGGCGCATGTGAGAGTATTCCCTGTAGGGGCAGGCTCGAGTGAAGAGAAGAAACTACGCTGCGAGGTAATATGTTTGGTCGCCCCACTGTCAAAGTACCAAACATCTGAGTCCACTACAGACATGCACTGCTCATGAGAAGATGGGTCAAAGCTGCAAACAGTAGTAAACGCCCATTCTTCTTCCTGCACAAGATTAGCAGACTCTGTTTTTGGTGTAGAGGCTTCTGCAACAACCATTCCAGCCTCCTTTTTCTTTGCCTCTTTTACAGCCAGTTTTGGACACTTCTTTATGATATGATCATTCCCTTTATAGTAGTTGCAAAACAATTTTTGCTTTTCTGATTTGTTCTCATCTTTATCTTCCTTCTTCGAATATGCAGAATTAGCAGATTTCTGCTTACTAGTTGAAGAGCTCCATTTTCCTTTGCCCTTCTGGCTAGCCAGGAAAGCTTGATCTACAACTCGCATAATGGACCTGTTTTGCCTGGACTGATCTTCCTGCAACAGAACAGAGACTAACTCCTCAAATGATAAGGCATTCGGATTGCCTTTCATCATCAATCGAAGAGTAGAAGCAAAACTCTGATATGAGTCAGGAAGACCATTCAGAACGGTCTGCACAAGTGAGCTATCTGGTATAACCTCATCAGAAGAAATCAACTGCTCCTTCAAGTCTTTGATCTTTGTTAGGAAATTGTCCATAGAATCACCTTCATTCATGTGCTCACTCTCCAACTGTTTTCGGAGGTAAGCAACACGAGCCTCATTCCTAGCTTGGTACAATGTGGTAAGTGTATCCCAAGCATCCTTAGTTGTTCTGCAAGAGCGAATATGAGGAATAATGGCACGTTTGACAGACAAAGCTATCAATGCATGTGCCTGGGCATCTTTGCCATCCTAGCGAATCTGCTCTGCAATAGGTGCAACAGAAAGAGAAGCATGAACAGGAATCTGCGGATTATTATTGTCGACACCATCTTCATCAGCTCCAGCGCCTGTATTTATAGTACCTGTAGTCAGAGGTGTAACAAGACGTCTTTCAACACCCTTCATAATGTTCCACAATCCTTTTGCAACCAATACATGTCGCATCATATAAGCCCACAATGGGTAGTTGGTACCATCCAACTTATCCTCAACAGCCAACATACGGAATACATCATTGCTTTCAACCATGGCCGGTGACTAAAATACCTTGATGCAAAAAATTGACTGTATCTCAAAAAGTTGAACAGAACTGCCCAGACGAGTTCTACTAAACCTGTAGCAGACTTCGAGATGCTTAAACTGGCAAACAGAAACCAGTATATACCTTTGGCACAAAAAGACGAAATAGACTGCACACATAGTGTGTTTGGAGGTCGAAACGAGCTCAGATCGCGATTTCGGCACCACACAGCAAAGCTGTTTTGATATCTGAAACACCCTAAGTATGCTCACCAGATCTCGTGCGAATCTGAGACTGCAAACGGAGGAGTGTCGACGGCGCCCTAGATGAAGCGACGACCTGCTCTGATACCAATTGTTGGAGATAGATGTTTGCGGAAGCACGCGAACAGCACAAGGAAGAAGAAGAACCTTGGAGCACAAACACACAATAGTGAATGTATTACTAGAGAATGTACAAAGATAAGTAGCCCATTAGGGCAATAGGCGTATATACAAGCCGAGGGAAAAAAAACTCCTAAAGAGGGAAAAAAGTGCCCCGGCGGTCCTAGTGTGTTCACACACATCAATACCTAAATATATCAACATGCTAATCTTGTGCAGGAAGAAGAATGGGCGTTTACTACTGTCTGCAATTTTGACCCATCTTCTCATGAGCGGCGCATGTCTGCAGTAGACTCAGATGTTTGGTATTTTGATAGTGGGGCGACCAAACATATTACCTCGCAACGAAGTTTCTTCTCTTCACTCAAGCCTGCCCCTACACGGAATACTGTTACATGCGCCAACAACTCCTCTTAATATCTTGTTATGGGAGTTGGTAAAATCATTTTGACTATTGCTGATGGTAGTTCTTTCACTTTGTCAGATGCTTTATTTGTGCCAGGGATCAAGAAGAACCTGTTATCAGTTTCTGCATTAGCCAAGATTGGCTTCGTTATGAAATTTGTTGATGATAGGTGTAGAGTTCATGATCTGTCAAATGGTGATGTGATTGTTGCTTTTGGCATTTTATGTCGTGGGTTGTATAAGCTCATAGACTATGAAAGATCTGTAAATGATTTGGCATGTGCAGTAAATGATTCTCAGGCTATGTCAAATGCAAAGCTTTGGCATGCATGCTTTGGTCATGTGAATTTTGCTAGTTTGCTATGCCTGCAGAAATATGAAATGGTGTCCTCTTTGCCCAAACTTGAGGCACCTGGAAAACATGTTTATGGAGGGTGTATTTTGGGCAAAATGCAGCGTTCATCCTTTCCAGAAGATGGTTTAGTTCAAGCTACTCAAAAATTGCAGCTTGTACATAGTGATGTTTGTGGTCCTATGCACACACCTTCTTTTGGGAATTATCTTTACTTTGTGAATTTCATCGATGATTTTTCCAGCCATGCATGGGTATATCCATTGAAGGCAAAGTCCAAAGTGTTCATGTGCTTCAAACAATTTTTGGTTTTGCTTAAAAATCTGTCAGCATGTAAAATGGGCACCCTCCGTTCTGATCGAGGGGGGGGATATATGTCTTCTGATTTTAATGCATTTCTGGCTGAATGTGGGATAAAACACCAGTGTACAATGCCGTATACACCTCAACAGAATGGAGTTGTTGAACAAAAGAACATGTCACTCATGGACATGGCGAGATGTATGGTCAAGAGTCAGGCTTTACCACATAGTTTCTGGCTTGAGGCTGTCATGTGTGCAGCATATGTACTGAACAGGTGTTCCACTAAAGCACTGCAGTCTATCACTCCATATGAAGCTTGGCATGATCGCAAGCCATCTGTTGCTCATGTGCGTGTTTTTGGTTGTTTGGCATATGCATTAGTGCCTGAACAACATCACAGAAAATTGGATGATAAAGCAGTAAAATGTATTTTTGTTGGGTACACTTCTAAAAGTAAAGGCTATCGTCTGTATCATCCACAGACTAAACGCATTCTGGTTAGCCATGATGTTGTTTTTGTGGAAGATGCTATTCAACCATTGCTTTCATGTACCAAGAAGACATCTGTTAGCTCCAAAGACATGTATGATACTTTGCTTCCTCTTTTTACAGGTGGATAGTCTAGCGCTGGTCCCAATGAGGCAACTTCTTAGCCTTTGTAGGTTTCATGTGATGATGCAGATCATTCCATTTCTGATGCAGATTTACATGATGCACTAGTTGATGAGAGGGCTAATATTGAGCAGGCAAAAACTATGCCAAAATGGCTGGTGTAGACTTTGCGTGATAACAAAGTAGATGCACCTCTGTCATATCATACTTGTTCAGGCTCTCATAGTGCCTCTTTTGCATCAGATTTCTATGGTATGGTTGCATCTAGTCTCTGTGATGAGAATGAGCCTGTTTTGTTTGATGAAGCACAAAATTCAAAAAATTGGATGGGTACTATGCAATCTGAATATGATGCTATAATGAAGAATGGTACTTGGTCTTTATGTGACTTGCCTCCTGGCAAGAAGGCCATTAGCACTAAGTGGGTATACAAGCTAAAGTGTAAACCGGATGGTACAGTTGACACATATAAGGCTAGGCTTGTTGCAAAGGGTTATGCAAGGGAAAGAGACATTGACTTTGATGTGACCTTTGCACCTACATGCCGTATGACTACTGTTCGGAGCATCTGTGTACTTGCAGCTCATCATGGTTGGAATGTACATCGGTTGGACATTAAAACAACATTTCTGAATGGTGACTTGCATGAAGAAGTGTATGTTTTTGAACCCCATGGCTTTGTGCAGAAACGGCATGAAAACCAGGTGTGCAGGTTAAAGAAGGCACTATATGGTTTAAAGCAAGCACCACGTGCTTGGTATGAGAAGATACATGCCTATCTGATTGCACATGGTTTTGAGAACAGTCCAACTGAAAGCACCTTATATATTAAGTGTGCTAATGATGTGCTTCCGATCATTGTTTTCTATGTTGACGACATGCTGCTCATTGGTCCTATTAAGAAGCATATTGCTGATTTTAAGGCTGATTTGGATGCCTCATTTGAGATGTCTGATTTGGGGCATTTGCATCACTATTTGGGCATTCAGTTTATGCAAGTTGATGGGGGAATGGCTTTGTGTCAAACAAAATATATTGACACATTATTGCAGCATTTTGGCCTTGAAGACTGTAAACCTATTGCCACTCCTATGGAGACAGGTTTAAGATTGATTCTTCATGATGTTGGAGATGCATTTGATGCTATTCTCTATCAGCATGTTGATGGTTGCTTGATTTACTTATGCATTACTCGGCCAGATATTCAGTTTGCTGTCTCACAGATGAGCAGGTTTATGCATTGCCCAAGAGTCAAGCATTGGCAGGCAGTTAAGCGCATCTTTCGCTATTTGAGTGGTACTCGGCTACTTGGGTTGTTTTATCCCAAGGGGGGATCACTACCGCCAGATTTGCATGCTTTTTTTGACTCTGATTGGGCTAGTTGCTATGACACTTGTGTGTCCACTAATGGCTTTTGCTTCATGCTTGGTAGCTCATGTATATCTTGGTTGAGTAAGAAGCAGCCTACTGTGGCCACTTCCAGTTGTGAGGCTGAGTATAGGGCAGCTTTCACAGTGACTATTGAGTGTGTGTGGCTCAGACGTCTTATGGCTGATTTGGGTGTTGATCAGACTTCTGCCACCACCATCTTCACTGACAGTCAGAGCGCATTGGCAGTTGCGAGGAACCCTGTGTTCCATGCTCGCACTAAGCACATTGAGGTGCATTATCACTATGTTAGGGAGAGGTTCTCTGCTGGGGAGATCACCTTGGCATATGTGCCCACGCAAGAGAACATTGGAGACCTTTTCACGAAGGCTCTGCCTAGGGAGAAGTTCGAAGCTTTCCGCAAAGCTTTGGGCTTACTTTCTTTTGTGGAGTAATTTCCACATAGCTTGTCACTTCCTTATACATGAGCGCCATCTCCTTCACCGTATCACTCCCAGGGGGGATTTGTTGATATATTTAGGTAGTGATATGTGTGAACACACTAGGATCGTCGGGGCACTTTTTTCCCTCTTTAGGAGGTTTTATTCCCCGGCTTGTATATACGCCGATTGCCCTATTGGGCTACTTATCTTTGTACATCCTCTTGTACTACATTCAGTATTTTGTGTTGTACTCCAAGCTTCTTCTTCTTCCTTGTGTTGTTTGTGTGCTTTCCCAGACGTCTAACTCCAACATGAGAGGCCTCTACACCCAAAATAGAGTCTACTAATCTTGTGTAGAATGAAGAATGAGCATTTACCACTGTTTGCAGCTATGACGCATCTTCTCATGAACAATGTATGTTTGTAGTTGACTTAGATGTTTGGTACTTTGATAGTGAGGCAACCAAACATATTACCTTGTAGTGTAGATTCTTCACTTCACTCGAGCTTTCCCCTACATGGAATATGGTCACATGCGGCAACAACTCCTCTTATCTTGTTATGGGAGTTGGTAAGATCATTTTGACTACTATTGATGATAGTTCTTTTACATTGCCAGATGCTTTATTTGTGTCAAGGATTGAGAAGAATCTATTATCAGTTTCAGCTTTAGCCAAGATTGGCTTGGTTGTGAAATTTGTTTATAACAGATGTATAGTTCATGAACTGTCAAATGGCGATGTCATTATTGCTTCTAGTATTTTATGTCGTGGGTTGTATAAGATCATAGACTATGAAAAATCTATGAATGATTCAACATGTGTAGTACATGATTCTCAAACATTGTCAGATGCAAAGCTTTGGCATGCACACTTTGGTCATCTGAATTTTGCTACATTGCTATGCCTGTAGAAATCTGAAATGGTGTCCTCTTTGCCCAAACTTGAGGCACCTGGTAAACATGTCTATGAAGGCTATATTTTGGGTAAAATGCAGCGTTCCTTATTCCCAAAAGATGGTTCAATTTGAGCTACTCAAAAATTATAGCTTGTTCACAGTGATATTTGTGGTCCTTTACAAACGCCTTCTTTTTAAAACTGCCCTTACTTTTTGACTTTCATTGATGATTTTTCTAGGCATGCATGGGTATATCCATTGAAAGCAAAGTCCGAATTTATGGTTTTGGATGAAAACCTGTCAGCATGTAAAATGGGCACCCATCATTTTGATCGAGGGGGAAAATATATGTCTTCTGATTTTAATGCATTTCTAGCTAAGCTTGGGATAAAACATTAGTGTACAGTGCCATATACACAGATTTGCTGAATGGAAGAACATGTCACTCATGGAGATGGTGAGGTGTATGGTCAAGAATCAAGCTTTACCACATAGTTTCTAGCTTGAGGCCATTATGTGTGCAACATATGTGCTTAACAGATGTCCCACTAAAGCATTGCATTCTATCACTCCATATGAGGCTTGGCATTGTCGTAAGCCATCTGTTGCTCACCTACATGTTTTTGGTTGTGTGGTATATGCATTAGTGCATAAACAAAAACACGAGAAATTGGATAATAAAGTAGTGAAATTATTTTTGTTGGGTTCAATTCTGAAAGCAAAGGCTATCATCTGTATCATCCACAAACTAAATGCCTTTTGGTTAGCCTTGATGTTGTTTTTGTGGAAGATGCTATTCAGCCATTACTTTCATTTACGAAGGAGACATATGTTAGCTCCAAAGACATGTATGATACTTTATTGCCTCTTTTTATAGGTGGATAGTCTAGTGTTGGTCCTAATGAGGCAAATTCTTAGGCTTTACAGGTTTCATGTGATGATGCAGATCTTCCCATTTATGATGCAGATTTACATGATGCACTTGTTGATGAGAGATCTGATATTGAGGAGGCAAAAACTATGCCAAAATTGCTGGTGTAGACTTTGTGTGACAGCAAATTAGATGCACCTCTGTCATATCATACTCATTCTAGCTCTCATAGTGCTTCTTTCGCATCAGATTGTTATGCTATGGCTTCCTCTAGTCTCTCTGATGAGAATGAGCATGTTTTGTTCGATGAAGCACAAAATTCAGAAAATTGGATGGCTGCTATGCAATCTGAATATGATGTTAGAATGAAAAATGATACATGGTCTTTATGTGACTTGCCCCTTGGCAAGAAGGCCATTGGCACTAAGTGGGTATACAAGCTGAAGTGTAAGCGTGATGAGACAATTGACAGGTATAAGGCTAGGCTTGTTGCAATGGGTTATGTGTAGGAAAGAGGCATTGATTTTGATGAGAACTTTGCACCTACATACCAAATGACTACTGTTCATAGCATTTGTGCACTTTCACCTCATCATGGTTGGAATGTACATTAGTTGGACATTAAAACTCCATTTCTGAATGGTGGTTTACATGAACAAGTGTAGGTTTTTCAGCCCCGTGGCTTTGTGCAGAAAGGGCATGAAAACCAAGTGTGCAGGTTGAAAAAGGCATTATATGGTTTGAAGCAAGCACCACATGCTTGGTATGAAAAGATACATCCCTACCTGATTGCACATGGTTTTGAGAACAATCCAATTGAGAGCACCTTATATGTTAAGCGTGCTAATGATGTGCTTTTGATCATTGTTATGTATGTTGATGACATGCTACTCATTGGTCCTCATGAAAAGCATATTACTGATTTTAACAATGATATGCATGCCTCATTTGAGATGTCAAATTTGGGGCATTTACATCATTAGTTGGGCATTCATTTTATGCAAGTTGATGGCGGAATAGCTTTGTGTCAAACAAAATATATTGACACATTATTGCAGCATTTTGGCCTTGAGGATGACAAACCTATTGCCACTCGTATGGAGACAAGTTTACGATTGAGTCTTCATGATGCTGGAGATGCATTTGATGTTGTTCTCTATCAATGAGATGTTGGATGCTTGATTTACTTATGCATTACTTAGCTAGATATTGAGTTTGTTGTCTCACAGATGAGCAGGTTTATGCATTGCCCATGTGTCAAGCATTGGTAGGTAGTTAAGCACATCTTTCACTACTTGAGTGGTACTCGGCTACTTGGATTGTTTTATCCCAAGGGGGGATATATCACCAGATTTACATGCTTTTTTTGACTTTGCGTGGGCTAGTTGCTATGACACTCATGTGTTCACCAGTGGTTTTTGCTTCATGCTTGGTAGCTCATGCATATGTTGGTTGAGCACGAAGTAGCCTACTGTAGCCACTTTCGGTTGTGAGGCTGAGTATAGGATAATTTTCACAGCGATTGTTGAGTGTGTGTGGCTTAGATGCCTTATGGCTGATTTGGGTGTCGGTCAGTCTCCTTCCACCACCATCTTCACTGACAGTTAGAGCGTATTGGCAGTTGCGAGGAACCCTGTGTTCCTTGCTCGCACTAAGCACATTGAGATGCATTATCATTATGTCAAGCAGAGGTTCTCTATTGGAGAGATCAATTTGGCATATGTGTCCACACATGAGCACATTGCAGAACTTTCCACAAAGGCTCTATCTAGGGAGAAGTTTGAAGCTTTTTGCAAAGCTTTGGGCTTACTTCCTTTTGTGGATTGATTCCACATAGTTTGGAACTTCCTTATACTTGAGTGCTAGCTCCTTGTTCACCGCATCACTCCTAGGGTGGATTTGTTGATATATTTAGGTAGTGATGTGTGTGAACACACTAGGACCATCAAGGCACTTTTTTCCCTCTTTAGGAGGTTTTTTCCCCTAGCTTGTATATATGCCTATAGCCCTAATGGGTTACTTATCTTTGTACATTCTAGTGGTAATACATTTAGAATTGTGTGTTGTGTTCCAAGATTCTTCTTCTTCCTTGTGTTGTTCGTGTGCTTCTTTAGACCTCAATCTCTAACAACTATATAGTGTAGCATCAAATGGTTCTCTGTCTGCTTTCGACTGTAATGATACATTGACATTCATAGATGTCTGCATAGGCTTGAAATCTGTCATCTCAAACCTTTCTAATAATTTCTCAATGTATTTCTATTTTGTCATGTAGATACACTCATCTCTGTATATGAATTCAATCCCAAGATAACAATGTAAAATCCCTAAGTCATTTACATCAAATGTATGCTTAAGTTTTCCTTTAAACAATTGAAGAATTGAATCTTTGGGACATGTGATAATCATACCACTTTGTAGTGCATCTTGAACACTAGCTGATTCATTCTCAACTAAAGTAAGAGCTAAAATATTATGAATCTCAAAATGTTTTGCATAATTTACCTGGTCTGTTTATTGTCTCCTTGTCTGACTTCAAGTTATTCCAATGTATTCCTTTATACCATTGTCCTTCCAGGTTTGATATAACCACTTTGGTGTATTCTTAAAAGGTGGTGTTATCCTTTCTAGTTCCTTGGTATCTCTTTCTTCTGAAACTTTGGAACCATATTCGACTTAATCAATCAGAAGACCAAGAGGTATTGATGATGGACTAGGTACTTATGTAGGTAATGTAACTCTCTCTTCATCTTTATCTCTTAGGGTTTGAGAAGGTTTATCACCCCCCTTGTATATGTGAATGCAAGAATCTGAATTCCTTTTGAAAAATGCATAGTCATCTACTTTTATGAATTCTAGAATCTCTTCCTTCTTATCATAAATTGGACATTCTACAATATATGCATTGCGTGAGAGTAGGATAACACCTGTATCTAGGACATAGAATATGTATCCCTTGCTTTGAATTGCATAACCAATAAAGATCACTTTATTGACTTTTACATCAAGCTTACCACAATCCTTCTTCTTAATGTGCACATAAGCTGGAGTACCAAAAACTTTGAAATAACTGAGGATTTGACTTGAATCTTTCTTAAAAATAACTTTATAACCATATGACAAGAAAGTAGAGATAGAAAGAAAATTATTCTTCATGTATGGAACATCAAGAACATTAGAAATTGTGAAATTTCCACCTGCTCTTGACTTAAGTTTTACTTCTCCAACACCTACAACATCCAAATCATGACCATCTGCAATAGTCACTCTTCTACCTAAAGAGTTAGAAAGGGAAGAAAATACCTTTCTACAACCTTTCATATGCTTAGTAGCTCTATAATAAAAAATCCAAGGATTATCTGAGATTGCATTTAATGATGCTTGATCAAAAGCTACTTCTTCAATAATAACACATGCATAAGAATCTATCTTTGAAGATTTCCGTTTTGGATCATGTTCAACACTATTACTTGATGCTTTGTTCTTCTCATTAAAAATCCTTGCTTTGAATTCTGCTATGAAATGACTTGGTTTGTTACAGTAATGGCATACATCTTTCTTTGAATCAGATGTAGTTGAAGACTTTTCTTTCGGTGTAGAGGAAGCATTAGGAAAAGGAAAAGGACTAGAAGACTTAGGATTTTAGGAACTACTTTCCTTCTTGGATTGCTGAGTCTTCTTCTCCTTCTTTGCCTCCTTCTTCTTCTTTTCCTTCGCTGATGATAACATGGCTTCATCGTTCTCTTCCATACTCTTTTTTTAATCTTCATCTTGAAGTAACACAAACTATAGCTCTTCAAACAAAAGTTCTCTATCTCTTGTAGGGAGAGATAAAGAAGTAACAAGAAACATGATATGTAGATGGAAGTGAGTTTAGAAGTGTGTTTACCATCTCTTCATCAGAAATAGTTACTCCAATATTGAGTAACTAATCTCGTAACTCTTTGGCTTTCAAAATATGTGATTGAACTAATTCACCGACTTTCATCCTTGTGTTTGCTAGTTGTCTCCTTATATGAACTTTCCTAGCAAGATTTTTGCTTTGATAGAGATTCTATAACTCCAAGCAAGCTTGACAGAGCTTCTCCAAGACCTGATTTGGGGTATAATATGCCTCCTAACTCCCATAGCAATATATGAAAGTGCTTGTGCATCCCTTGAATCCGATCTGGATTGCTCTTCTGTAGGAAGTAATCTGGTAGTAGTACGGACTCTTGATGATGAAGTAGTTCCTTCTTCTTCACTAACCTTCTATTGAGTAGAAATAGGAATAGCAGATCTTCTAGAAGATGAAGCAACATATTCTCTGAATTTTCTTGGCCTTGGATAAGTGCCATTGAATATTCCACAAGTCCTTAAATATTAAGAGATTCATCATCATAGAACTCCACATTGGATAATTTGAAATCCATTCAAGCTTGTCTTCATTCTCAACTCTATAATCACTCATCTTGTTAAGGGTGTATGTCAACTATGCTTTGATACCAAATGTTGGAAGTGGGTTGGGCCTTAATAACAATAAAGAATAGGTTTACAGGATCTTCCAACATATGAACCTTAGCATACACACCTTAATACTTAAAAAGAAGATGAGTGATATAGAGAGAGAGTGGATAAGATCTTTCAAAATGTACAGTAGGGTAGGATGCTCACCTACACTAACTTATATTACAATGCCATTATCCTCACATTCACTCTTGCAAGATAGTTAAGGATGCTTTGTTACACTTACCACTTTATAGTGGGAAAGACATGAGGCTCATGTTGCTTACCTCCAAAAATAGTTGGAGAGTGAGCATATGAATGAAGGAGATTATATGGAAAATTTTCTAACAAAGATCAAAGATTAGAAGAAGCAGTGATTTCTACTGATGAAGTCTTTCCAAATAGCTCACTTTCATAGATTGTTCTTAATGGTGTTCCACATTCATATTAAAGTTTTGCTTCTACTCTTTGATTGATGATGAAAGGAAATCCAAATACCTCAAAATCTGAGGAGTTAGTCTTTGTTTTGTTCTAGAAAGATCAATCCAAGAAGAACACGTCCATTATGTGTGTTCCAAGTCAAGCTTTCTTAGCTAATCAGAAGGGAAAAGGTAAATGGATCTCATCTACTAGTAAGAAATAATTTGTTAATGCTGCATAGTTAAAGAAGGAAGACAAAGATGAGAAGAAAACAAAAAAGAATAAATAGGTTTGCATATACTACAAAGGAAATGATAATTTCATAAAGAGTTGTCCAAAAATAGTTGCAGAAGAGGCAAAGAAGAAAGAGGCTAGAATGGTTGTTGCAAAGGCCTCTACACCAAAAATAGAGTCTTCTAATCTTCTATAGAATGAAGAATGGGTGTTTACTATTGTTTGCAGCTATGAACCATCTTCTCATGAGCATTGTATGTCTGTAGTAGACTCAGATGTTTGGTACTTTGATAACGGGGCAACCAATCATAGTATCTCACAGTGCAGTTTCTTTAGTTCACTTGAGCATGCCACTATAGGGAATACTATCACATGCACTAACAATTCCTCTTATCTTGAAATGGGAGTTGGTAATATCATTCTAACTGCTATTGATGGTAGTTCTTTCACTTTTTTTAGATGCATTTTTTGTCTTAGGGATCAAGAAAAACATGTTGTTAGCTTCAACATTAGCCAAGATTGACTTGGTTGTCAAATTTGTTGATGGTAGATGTATAGTTCAAGAAAATGGCAATGTTATTAGTGCTTCTGGAATTTTATGTCATGGATTGTATAAGCTCATTGACTACGCAAAATCTATGAATGATTTAGCATTTGTAGTTCAAGATTCTCAGGCTATCTCACGTGCAAAGATCTGAATTATGCTACTTTGTTATTCTTGTAGAAATCTAAAATGTGTCCTCTCTGTCCAAACTTGAGGCACCCTGTAACATGCTTGTGAAGGCTATATTTTGGGCAAAATGGAGCATTCTTCCTTCCCTAAAGATGGTTCCGTTTGAGCGGCCCATAAATTCCAGCTTGTTCATAGTGATGTTGTGGTCCTATGTAGACACCTTCTTTTGGGAACTACCTTTACTTCATGACTTTCATTGATGATTTCTTGAGGCATGCATGGCTGCATCCATTAGAAGCAAACTCCAAAATGTTTATGTGCTTCAAACAATTTTTGGTTATGGGTGAAAATCTGTTAGCATGCAAATTGGGCACCCTTCATTCTGATTGAGGGGTGAATACATGTCTTCTGATTTTAATGCATTTTTGGCTGAGTGTGGGATAAAACATCAATGTACAGAGCCATATCCACCTCAACAAAATGGAGTTGTAGAAAGAAAGAATAGGTCTCTCATGGAGATGGAGTTGTGTATGGTCAAAAGTCAGGCTTTACCACATAGCTTATGGCTTGAGGTTGTTATGTGTGCATCGCAACAAAATTGATTGTTATACAACAAATAATTTTGGTATTGAGGAGTTCTCTAGTGGGAGGAAATGTAATTGGTAGATGGTTCAACAAGGTCCTGTATGAAAACATTCACTAGATGCCTTCTATGTGTCTTTGCATTCTAAGGGCAACTCTCTGTAGTATGTTTGACACATTGGTAGATGATATAGTAAAAATCATTTAATGCACAGTTGGTATATTTATGCACTTTGTACAAAACACCTATTTCAACAAGTTTTCATATGTAGTCTTGACAATATTGTTTGGCTTCCATTCCAAATCCTCTACAAAACCTCCAACTTTATGTTCCAATTCTAAGAACATGTCTGCAACATCTTCCAAGGTCATGTAACCAATACATCTAATAATCATTATTTGTCTTAAATATGGGAGAATTCCAATGATAAACCACTATGTTGTCACATGCAAGGAGAGCATTATCTACAAGAATCTATCATGGATGGGTTTTGAATATTGTTTCATACTCTTGTATTGATTGTTGGAGTCTTTTATTGTTGTTCTCTAAGAAATCAAAGATATGAGCTGGGGTCTTTTTCTTCTACAACATATGCAAGAATGCATCCCACACCACATGATAGGTTTGGAAATGGTTTAATTCAAATATTGTGAGCCATTTGATGGCTTCATTCACCAAAATGGATTGAAATACTCTTGCCTTGTATTACTCATCTCCCAAAGCATTGACCATCACATTGACCAGTAATGTGCATCTAGATTATCACCTAGGAAACCTCCAAATTTGGCATAATTCATGCCCATAAAAAATGCTCTTCATAGAATCATATCTTCAATTTCCATATTGCTAGGGCTAAGCTGGTCAAAAGTGTTAAGGATTTCCTCTTAATCTGAACTAGAAGAAAACAACTCTACACAACAACCAGACATATTTTCGGTGGCTTTCAGTGTTTCCTTATATGCAGGGAAATTGATAGGTGACTCTGAATACTAGGATTAATCTCCTATGCTTCTATATGGGAATTTTTTTGTCCAAATGTCCAAAATTGATGAAACAAAAAACTTCAATTTCTTTCACAGGGTGGAGTCTGATAGCCACTAACATCGAGCGGATTTATGGTGTCTTCTGATGGAGCAACCTTGATCATAATTTGTTTTGATGGAGGTGAATGTCATAAAAAACCATGGGAGAAGCTCCCAATGTCATTACAGGTTGATGGTTTGGTTCAAAATTGGAAATGAGGGTAGTCTCTGGTTGTCGCTTCTTCATTTGTAATTGGTTCTGGGGCTCCAAAATGACTTTGTATAGGGTGCGGTTGTGTATTTGACTTGTATTTAGGATAACTTTCATAGATTGTAAAATAGGCATGCATCTTTACTCGATGTCTACACTTGGATTCGTCATCGGTGCTAGTCCCTAGTAGGATCACAAGTGTTAAACTTACTCCAATATTGCATGTTGGAATGGACGACCTTATGCCTATTTAGTACTTGCAAGATACCAACATTGGAGTAAGTTTAATATTGGAGTAAGTTTAACACTATTTAATAGTACTAAACTTTTCCACATTTTGATATTTTTCGGTCAAATTACTGATGTGTCCTCACAATAGAATGCACTCACTTTATTGTACTAATAGGTTCATGCACATAACACATATCAATTACGTTTTCAATCACTCATACGAGTATGTTGGACAATTTCCTTTGCCAAATTATCTCTAACATTATCTATTTAATAGTACATAGACATCAATATACACATTAACTATTTGTAGACTTTAATATGTACACACACATAGATTAATTACTCAAATATAGAATAAAAATAACCAAAAATACGTTCTTCCTGTGCCCAAAGCACCATTGACTGATAATCAATCTCTCTGTCAACCTGGTAGTTGTAGTGGGCTCTATGTTGGGTCTATGCCTCATATTACTTCATGAAAAGATACATGGCACTTTGAAGGGGTAGCATCCCTTTACATTTCCATACTAACAATAATTGAGAGTGGAAAAGGGAAGATTGCAAAAAGCTAGTGTGGCTGAACATAACCTTAGTCCAAGTTGACATGGGTTTCTATGGTTTGGGCCTATAGAAGTATGTAGCTCCCTCCTTGAATACAATATGGGACTTTGGAATCTTGATTCACTTGATGTATCATTGAGTGTTGTAATGGATGGTCACAATAATGGAAGCTTTCCTTTGATGCCTAGGAGGTTCAATTTGTTTGGGTTGCTTGATGTATTTGAAGCCATTTGTTAAATGTATCTAGGCTTTTGGAATCTAGAGTTTGCATGGTTGTCTTGGCTTCTTTGCATGTTCCATTTGTGATCTCCTTCACACTCATTGATGGTGTGGATTTGATTGTTTCTTATGATTGGGATTTCTTCATTGCTTTGTATATCTAACCTGGTTGTGCCCCTCCTAAAGATATGTATCTATGTGGGCATTAGGAATCCAGATTTGAGTGTGATCATGCTGATCTTTGAGGAGTTGCCTTGGAAGCCATGTTTTCTTACTTGAGGGACTCTATCATTAAGATGCTCGTGGGACCCATCTAAGTTGTCTTATTTGTGGATACTTTCTTTGGGTCAATGATCTTTATGGTGGATTTTTTTGCTATCATCTTTGAGATGTACCTTCCTTTTTGGAATCCTACAATGTTTTATGATGGGTTGTTTCTTTTTTAAACCAAACTTGTGTGGTATTTGGATGTTTGCCCTTACTTTTGCATTGATTCCTCTGCTCGGAGTTAGACTAGAGTTTTAAATTGCCACCCTCCTTGACCTTGTAATCATTGGAAACATTCCGAAGCTTGCATCGTAATGTGAGCAATCAAGTAATGTGTGATGCACCCTCAAAATCATACCTAGAGTCGTATTTGTGATCCACATAATCAAATTTTGCATCAGTCCTTGAATCTTCTTCATCATAGTAGAGATCATTGCCTACTAATTGACCTAGAACTAGATGTTCATGGAGATTAGTGTCTATATATCTTTGAAAGATCTCTGATTCTGATTTTGTGGGATGTGGTGAACTCGAGGTGGACTTGAGGGAAGACGAATCATTCTCCTTCACTTGTGCATCCATGATATTGTCATGATTGCCTTCAAGAGAGCATATGATGAATATGTTGGTTGCATGAATAGTCAGTGTGCACTTAGCCAAGTCTAGTGAAGTTGCATGATCGACTAACCATTGGTGTCCCAAGTTGACATCTTTGGGTAAGTCATGGCCGTGGCAAACTAGGAATGTAATCCATGTGGGGTATTTATCAATGAATATCCAAATGTGGATTTTCCCCATACATTGGATATGTGTGCCACTGACACCTACCAGTGATGTTTGGGTTGTTGGAATAGGTGACATCCAAGAGGCAACTAAGGACTATCTAATAGTATTACATGAAGCTCCTACGTTGAGTAGTGATCTAGACACATTTGCAGTGTGGAAGCCAACTTGGACTTTTATGAAAGGCCACAAAATCGCATGTGGTCCACACTAATGATATGTAGCATTTGAATAAACATCATCAGACACTTTTCTTGATTGCTCATCTTGCTGTCGTATCCATGCATTTCTCTTAGTTATATGTTTGATTGCCTCTCGCTATGCTTCTTCTTTAATGCATTTCACTTCAGCTTTTCTGTTTTTTGCTTTTTGAAGCCTTGCATGCATGACTAATGTAAGAAACTCTTGGAAAAGCTTCATTTTGCAACAACTAATGTAGTTAAGCTAAACATTTCCATCAAGCCTGGCCATGATGGAGAGTGTTAATCTCCAAAAGAACAAGTTGTACTTGAACTTAGAACTCCTCTATATCAAGAACAACTTCATACTCCACTTAATTTTAGAAGACAATCACCAAATTATCAGAATTTTGACTAACTGTTGAAAACTGAAATTTCCTAAAAAGTCTGCCACATATTAATTACTGATTGACTAATCAATCCTGTAAAGTTTTTGATAAAGCTTTGCACAATGCTTCATCTTAAGGTTGCGCAACTTCTCCAAGTTAAATTTCTCAAAATGATTGAGTATAGTGTGAGAAATGTGTGAAACACTTTACCTATGTCTGAAACAGCTTCTTTGCAATGGCGACCTTAACACCTGTAACTTCTTAACACTGGTTCTCCCAAAGTAAATCCCATTTGATCAAGATCTTTTAGCCATAGATGGCTTACCTCTCAACTTAGATTTTGAGCCCTCACTTGTGTAAAACTTTACCGTGTGCACTGAGCAATGTCCATTTCTCTGAACATGAAATCTGCGCCAGTTTTGACGACTCTCAGAACATCTTCACATATGAATGTTCCTAAACTGAATTCTCTCAACCTGATTGCAATTAACCTCTCAAATTCTAGTCATAGATAGATTAGCTATGGACTTAGATACGTACAAAAGGATTTCTCAAAAGATTAAGCACAGAAGGAGAATGGGAGAGAAGATCAACGCGCCATATCTGAAATTTTCACTTATCTATTTCCTTCATACATCTGATGGATGATTTGTACAATGTACATCAACTAACTCATCTCATACTATCTTCTCTATATCTAATACGACTACAAGCATGTACTTATATATATATATATATACAAGTCCTAACTCGTAACTACTTCAAGTATATTGAAGTATCTAAAGAATTAATGTACATTTGATTAAAGAACTTTGCTATCTGATTCTTTCCTTCAATTCATGACATTGATCTTCAATCTTCTCTTCATGTCTTTACTTCTACCCTTTGTATAATCACAATTTGTTGATTGTCTTGCTCCAATAGGCCAAAATAATTGTTATGCTTGAAGATACTTGGTCAAATACAATTGGTTCATAACCCCTTTTCTAAAGCTTTTATGTGTGCTACTTAAGTATGTACACTAGGGAAATATTTTTACTAAGTGTGTATATATTCATCATGTATGTATGCATCATAGTAGCCTTTTTGTTGCCTTTTGGTAGCATAGATGCATGTAACTCCATATAGATAGGTCTCTTGCAGCTGTTCAAGTTCATTTACTAATAAGGAGATCTCATGACTAGTCCACTAGTAATCTCATGTGACTCTCATAGTTGGAACAAGGAAGTCTATGGGGAGTATGGCATTTTGTCCATATACTAGATTGAAGGGAATAGCACCTATAATTGTTTTGTATGCAACATGGTATGTTAAAATAGCATGTTGAAGTTTCTTATCCCAATTAGTCCATCCAATTTTAACTAGCTTTCTCAACATTGTGCAAGACTCTGTCGGAACTCTCTACTCCATTGGCTTTGAGATGTGTTGCAGAGCAAAGAGGCACGAAAGGGGAGCCCCAAAATTTTCAAATTAATGGGCATATTTTTCTTCTTCAAAGTCTTAGGAAATTCCCTCAAGCCATGTAAATGCACTAGAGAAGTCCTCTAGATGCATAATCCCAACTCATTGTTATATATTCCTTGTAAATTAGTAGGAAATTCACCTTTTAGTTAATAAAGTGCCGGTCTCTTGTGTGAAAGGACCATTTTTAGGGCACATGTATATAAGTCACTTTGTGACTCTTTGTAGAGACTTTTTGCCATTGTGAAGAAGGAGAGCTCCTGATTTTCGAAATTGCTTCTTTCTTGTAGATTTTCATCTTCTCTTTGATCTTCTATGTGTGTGTAATGCTTGGAATGTGTGTGTAGGACTGTTGTCTACCCCTCCCCACTGTTTTTGAGCTACTGTAGTGTGTGTGTGAGCTATTACGAGTTGTGGAGTGAGTGTGTGTGTTTTCTGCCATTCACTATTTTGGCCATAACTTGAAGCACGGTTGTCAGAGTGAAACTACCTCCAGTAGATGCGTCTCATCGAGAGCTTCGAAATGAACCTGCTATTGCCCATATTCGGAGTTCGGAGCTGAGAGAAATCCTCGATTTAGTGAAAACTACTATAAGTGGTATCACGACGGACACTCTTTGTAGTTAAGTGAGTTGGAGAGGTAGGTTAGTCTTTTCTCATGCATATAAGCTGAACCACTTCATTTCCTGTCACGTGAGCACAATTCCTCATACACTTGGTTAGTTCGATTCTTCGGATTGACAAATAAGTGTGTGTCGATTCCCTACTATATGCACTTGTGTGGCAAACAAGATTTAGTCTCTTTGGCACAAGTTCTTAAGTCTTCTTGACTTAGGTGATGGGTACATGACCAAGGCTATATTAGACACAGGAGCAGGAGTAGGAATTGCCACCAAGGAGATTTGGGAGAAATGGGGAAAGTGTGCCTTACAACCCACATGCATGAAGCTCCAATTAGCGGACGGTCATGTGGAGAAACCCTTAGGAATATTAGAAAAGATCAAATTAACCACCTGTGGAGTTGAATTTGAACACACACTAGCCATCTGTAAATTTGAGAAGGCTAACAATTACAAAATGATATTAGGACGACCTTTCATGAGACAAATGTGGGTAGTGCAAGACTGGGGATGAGATTCATTATACTTGCAACATCAAGGAAATACCACCAAGATAAACTTGCATACGTTTGCATATCGAGATGTCTCGCCACTACAATGGAATCCTATACACAAGGAGGAAGATGATCTATCTATTCATAGTGCTGGATCAAGCGATCAATCATGGATGCATGAGGATGCCCAATTATGGATGTGCAAAGAAGCTAAGAAAGACGATAATAAAAGGAAGATGTGGCCATTAGGACACCCTAACTACCGACCTGTAGAGGACCCAATGTATATGCCTCAAATCTTCCCTGATGAGACATTTGAACCGCATGGATGGATGGAAATCTTAGCTACCTTGGATGTATGTGTGAATGAAGAAGTTTTGATGATGAATGAATGTGTGGATGAAGAAGGCTATGATGTAAATTTGTATAACAAAGAACAAAAAAAAAAGGTCATAGTAACAGAGGAAGAGGGAGAAGAAAGATGTACATACATAGGAAAAGATGTGTCAACGGAGGAGGAAGAAGAATTAATACAATTGATCCGAGAATATCAAGATGTACTCGCGTGGACATATAAGGATCTCAAGGGTGTGGAACCCTCGATTTGCTCTCATAGAATACCAATGACGGCAGAGGCAAAACCATTGAAACAACGCCCTTATACATACAATGAGGTCTATGCTACTAAAATAAAAGAAGAAATAGACAAACTACTAGCAGCGGGATTCATATATGAAATAGAGCATACTGAGTGGGTATCGCCATTAGTAGTTGTGCCTAAGAAGAACGGAAATTAAGAGTTTGCATTAACTTGAAAAAGGTCAATGCATCCACTATACGTGATAGCTACCTATTACCCATCACTGACCATCTACTGGAAAGAGTAGCAAGAAAAGAAGTCTATAGCTTCTTAGACGGATTCTCTGGATACAACCAAGTAGCTATTGCTACTGAGGATCAACATAAGACTGCATTCGCGACTGAATGGGGAGTCTATGCTTTCCGATTGATGCCTTTTGGACTTACTAATGTGCTTGCTACTTTCCAATGATTGATGTGTCATGTTTTCAAAGAATTCCTGAAGAAGAGCATGGAAGTGTATGTGGATGATCTATGTACATACTCAAATAAAAGACAAGACCACAATCCTGAATTGTGGAAGATATTTAATAAATGCCGACAATATAGGGTTTGCCTGAACCCAGAGAAGTGTGTCTTCATGGTAAGACAAGGGAAGATATTAGGACACATAGTTTCTAGAAATGGAATATCCACAGATGAAGACAAGATTAAGGTCATATTGGAGCTTCCTAGACCAAAGAATGCAAAAGAGGTGCAAGCATTTATGGGACATTGTGGATACTACCGACGATTTATCCACATGTATGCCATAATCGCCAAACCATTGTATGGACTTTTGACTCAATTCACATGGACAGGGGAATGCGAGAAGACATTCAATGAATTAAAGAAGCGGCTTAGCACAGCCCCAATTCTGAAAACACCGAATTGGAACAAGCCTTTTCATATTCATGTGGATGCTTCTAATTACGCAATAGGATGTATCTTAGCTCAGCCAGCAAATGAAGGGAAGTTATATCACCCAATTGCCTATGCGAGTAGACAACTGAATAAAGCTGAGAGGAACTATACAACTACAGAGCGCGAGGGATTAGGAATGGTCTATGCATTGAAAAAATTTAGACACTATCTCTTAGCCAACAAGTTCAAGTTCTTCATAGACCATCAGGCTTTATTGTACTTAGTCAATAAGCCCTGCAACATGGGAAGACTGGTAAGATGGTTTCTACTATTGGTGGAGTTCGACTTCGAAGTAATAGTGAAAAAGGGAAATACTCATGTGAGAGCAGATCACCTCTCTAGATTAACACATGGAGAACCACCAAGTGGAGTACCTGACGAGCTGCTAGACACTTATTTGTTCAATCTGGAAGTGTGTCCAAAGTGGGCAGAGAAACTAATTCCTATACTCACTCATGGCCCACAACACTCAATCAATAAAGAGAGTAAAAAGAAAATTCTATAGTCGAGGAATTTGCACATTATTGCGGGAAGTGTGTACTATAAGGAACCCAATGGTGTACTATTAAGATGTGTTGAAGAGGACGAACAATTGAAGCTGATGGAACAAGCTCATGTGAGCAAATGGAGGACACACAAAGGAACTCATGGAACTATTAGGGAGTTAAAACGATTAGGAGTATACTGGCCTGACATGCCTAAGAATGCCCATGACTATGTGAGTAACTGTGCAGAATGCCAGGAGACTGTCCTCGAGGATCATACATCCATACCCTTCTCCACAATAGCACTCAATTGGAGCAAAACATTGGTAAATTTCCTAAAGACCAGAGAACATGAGGAAGGAGTTAGCTTGGCAAGAAAACGATCCCTAAAAGAGATGAGCAAGGAATATGTACTCATGGGAAGAAACTTGTTTAGGAGAGGAAAAGACGACCAATTATGACTATGTGTGCATGAAGGAGAATATTTACCCATATTAGAGATGGCACATGCAGGTGGAGCAGGAGGTCATTTCTCAGTAGAGAGAACCGTGAAAATGATCCTCTTTGCGGGCTTGTGGTGGCCAACTTTACATATGGATGCGGAGACCTATGTGCGAAGCTGCGAGACATGCCAAAGGGCTAAATACCCGATTCGGAGAGATGACATGCCATTGAGACCTATGGTGTGCACCAGAGCCTTCTCTAAATGGGGCATTGATTTCATAGGACCCATTAACCCACCGGCCAAAGGGTCATATGCCGAATATATCATAGTAGCCACTGATTACTTGACAAAATGGGTAGAGGCAAAGGCTACTAGAAAAAATGATGCTCAAACCACTACTAAGTTTCTTTTTGAGCATATATTCACTCGTTTCGGATTACCAATTGAGATTGTGAGTGACCGATGAACGCACTTCATTAATGAAGTAATAGAGTCTTTAATGAGTGAGTTCTTAGTGATCCATAAAAAATCAGCCCCATACCACCCCCAAGCCAATGGTCAAGCGGAAAGTTCCAATAAAGTGTTATGCACAGTATTGACAAAGATTGTCAATAATGGGAGGTATGACTGGGACAAACAATTGCATCATGCAATTTGGGCCTTCCGAGTCGCGTACAAGACTGCCATTGGAACTACCCCATTTTATCTAGTATATGGACAGAACGCAATTCTACCAATTGATTTCTTGATACCCACTTTGAGAGTAGCCCAACAACATGAATGGACCGGACATGAATTATCCCAACAACTAGACCAAATTGAGAAGCTGCATGAAACTCGGTTGCAGGCTGTCACAGGAATCTATGCGGCCAAGAGAAGACAAAAGGCATATTATGATGCACACATAAAAGATAAGGGACTAAAAGAAGGAGACTTGGTCCTCGTCTACACTTTGAAGCAACATGCCAAGAAATTACAAAAATGTGGATAAGGACCTCTAATCATTAATAGGATCTCGACGAGTGGAGCAGTTAATCTAGCCACTCTGGATGGAGATATTCTTCCTAACTACATAAGTGGATGTAGAGTGAAACGGTTTATGGATCCATTGACGGACCAAATGTTAGCACGTCCCGTAGGTGCGCAAAATAGGAAGAAAGAGGAAGAACGGATTAGAGAAGAGGCACGGCAATAAGCCTTGGAACGTATTAAGAAATGGAAAGAGTGGATTAGGCAAACAGACGAACGGTACCTACTAGGTGAAGAGCCTATTCCCATGGCCAACTACCAAGTTCATCATTCCAATGGGCAGAACCTTAGCATGTCTAAACCCTACCTAAACCTGGGGATTGGAATAACAGAGTACCAGTTGATAGATGCCTTGATAGACTCAGGAGCAAGACTCAGTTGCATACAAAATACGATCATCCGAGACCTTCAAACGATTATGACTCCCACGCAAGCTCGTATGATAGGAATTGGAGGTCAAGCCATAGCATGCATTGGAGAAGCCATAGTATCCCTCCACCTAGGAAATTCAATTATGGAACAATGAGTCCTAGTGTGCAAAGATGATGACTTAATAGAAAACTTGGTCCTGGGACAAGATTGGATAATTGAGAATGAAGTAAGCATCCACCTAGCGCAAGGATACATTTCATCCAAGATAGGGCACAAGGAAATTTTTAGTCTATTAGGGGAGAAGCCCTCACAGAAACCGAAAGCCAGCGAAAGGGCGGAAGAACTCAAAGAAGAGCACGTAGAACATGATTCCGACCCCAATACTTCAGAAGCAAATCTGAAAGAGGCAGAAACTTCAAACCCTAACATGTCCACGGAAGAAGTGGATTCATCCTATTCAATTGATGAACAGAAAGGAACCAAGAAGATCAACACTCTTAGAGTTTCTCACACAACAGAAGAATTACCAACTTGGCAGACCACCATCAACTATGCGCATTCAGGAAAGGTCAACTTCAAATGGGTACGAAAGGATCAAGTGAAGAAATCAGAGATCGCAACACCAACTCATAAGGAGAAAAATGAGGGCAAGAATTCTTCTTTACCAAAATCCGAACCAAAACGACTCTTGCAAGTATGGCTTCCTCGACCTTTGATTGAAGCTCAAAAAGCACGACGACAAATATGGATTCCAAAGAATGTTAGACAAATAGCACGACAAGAAATCGACAATAAAAAAGCAACAGTCTATCGACGAGCCGGCAATGCGAGACCAAAACAGACCAAAGTAGTACATCAAGAAAGCAAGATTGTAGCTAAGAAGACGCCAATGATTCAGGAAGCTACACCAAGGAAAAGGCGACATGAGGAGAGGACGAGAGCTTATACTTCAATGCTCCAGTGGATATGGAAACCAAAGAAAGCGCATGAACCAGAACAAGAGAATCATCAGGCTCCCAATTGCACTCATGAAGTATTGAATGCACCTAAAGTATGCATAATAGGGCCACATTACGAGGCCAAGCATTTGACACTTGATGTATATAATAGAATTAGTGGTGCACATTCTCCAAGGGGAAATAAGTCATAGCTTCAACTTCCTTAGGAATGGACCTACTATGTAAATAAATAAATGTTTCGGCTATACTAATCCTTGTTTTCTTTCAGAAAAGAAAAGAAAGAAAATATGTGGTAAGAGATCTTAATTATTCAAAACAACGGGAACAGAGTGATGCATCGAACGTCATGTCACTACAACACACAACACTAATGTTATGCCTTCTATCGAAGCTTACACTCTTTTCAAGACAAGTGCAGATGGCTTCTGAAGATTCTGAAGCAACTATTCAGGAAGAAGTATTGGAATTCCCCTTACAAAGCGTGAGTAAAGCAAAGGGACACTGGTTTAGAGAAAATCAACCGACTAGGGAGTATCTCTTCCTGGTGACTATCAAAGTCATGGATACAGATAATCAGTTCCCGGTTATGTCCCAAGATTTTAAAGTGGTGCATGAGCTTCGGTCTACAATTGATATCATGAAGAAAGCGGGTATACACAAATATTTTGAATTACCGATCTACAAACCCGACTTTCAAAGATGCACGCAAGTGAGGAATACATTACAACCAACACTACATGATCCATTGGTGCCAGAAGCCAGAGTCATGGACGCAGTAGGCGAATGGGTTGTGATTCAGTTTACACATGATTTAATTAAAGAAGCTTTTAGATGGGAGAAGGATGGAACTACTGTATTGAAAGAAGAAAGTCGAGGGGTAAAAACCAAAACATTTATTGACATCAATGGAGTTGACATAGAAGAAGAAGTCAAACTCATTCGTCATCAATTCTGCTTCCCTAACATGCATCGATACACTGCTCCTCAGAAGATCATTGTCCAACTACTATCACACACTATCAAACAAATTGGAAATCAAATTAATCTGACTCCATACATACAGGAAAGGTTATTCGAGGCAAAGAAGCAGTGGAATAACAAGAAGTTCCTAAATGGCAGTGTAGCTCTGACCATATTGATCTATCATGCTTTAGGTATTAGAGAGAACCTCTAAGAAATGCCCTCATCGGCTTCCATGGCTAAGTATGCCAAGGTCGCCACAGTCCCAAGAAAGAAAAAAAGAGTCAAGATTGTTGAGGAGGCAGAAACTAGCTCTCGACCCAAAATGAGAGGTACAAAGAGATTAAGGGAACTGATGCAAGTATAAGCTGAAGTTCCAGCTACAAAAAGGGCACACGTGCTCCCAAATACAAGAATTGAAGAGCACCGACCAATTACAGAAGATGAATTAACAAAAGCCCTGGAAAACACACACCAATATACGGAAGGACAAGTTAATCTACCAGTGCAAGGGCACCATTACCAACAGGCCCAACAAGACATGGACGTAAAAAAGAGGTTAAACAAGGTACATCGATATAGAGAATTAGAGCTCCTCTTCAGATGCACACGAAGAGCCTGACACCTTCCTATTAAATACGGACATTTGAAGTGAATCCAAAGACGATGGACAATGGGAGGAACTAAATGAAGTAAACTACAATGCAAAAGAAGAGGGCATAAAGATGAATGACACCCCATCAACCCCAATCAAGACACCGCAGGCAAGGAGGCAAACCAAGAAGGGACACATGTCATCAAAATAAATGAGACTTCCAAAATTCAAATCAAAGAGACAACGCTTACAGAAAAGGGGTCAATCAAGAACCCAAAGGAAGAACCAAAAGAAGCTTCGGTGGAAGAATCAGAACCCTTCACTCCAATAAGGGTTGTGGTAGAACCATCCCCCATGGATGTTACATTTCAAGGGAGTGCCACGAAAATTATCGACCTAGACGAAGAAAGAAAAGAACCAGAAGTACAACTTCAAATCATACAACCACATAATGAAATTGTACATGGGGAGCACGGAGAGGATGTCCAAACAGGAGAAGCTCCAAGTATTCCAAAAACGTGGTTGAATGTTGACGTCGCTTAGATCAAGCCAGTGGTGCAAGATATGATCAGAATTGCTATGGATACGCAACAGTTAATGCTTGAGGCTGACGAGGACTATGACAAAGTGATGCAGGAAAAGCATGAACTTTATGAAATGGGTAAGAATCTTTCAGCACAATTAAGTCTAGCACGAGAGCACATAACAAATAAAGAAAAGGAAGTTCAAGAGACCAAGTAGCAGTGCAAAGCTTTAGAGATAGAAAATGAAAAATTAAAAGAACAACTATAGGAGTTACAAAAGAGATATGATGCTAGCGAGACCGAGAAGACGCGGATAAATGCAAGAAGCAAAATATTGGAATCTCAAATCAAGATTTACATGGACTAGGCCGAGAACTTAAGCAACAAGAACAAGGAGCTGATGTCAGCTCTCCTGAGTAATCAACCTATAGAGGCTTAGGAAGTGCCAGATAAAGACATAAAAGCCATGGAGGAACAAATAGCTAGGTATGAAGATTAGCTCAAGCAGGAGTAGACAGTCATTGCCGAATGGGAAAAGAGGTACATGGATGATACCACGGCCCTAAGGACAAAATGGAAAAAGGTTGAGAATAGATATCTAGTGCAATGTAAAGAAGACACTGATCAACTCGCTGTCGTGGCAGAAGAAATCCAAAAGAATAAGGAAACAATTTTGAAGGCCCATGAAGAGATAAAGCAAAAGGATGAGGTGATAAAGCAGCTACAAGAGCAGCTAGAGCAGAAGGCAATAGAGGGGACACTAGTAGTTCTAAAATCCACAGTGGCTATTGAGGAAATTGAGGTACGTCCTCTCTCTCCCCCCTTACATCATTCGCCGATAAGGGAGGACACGGAGATCCAATCTGAATGTAATCATCGGGATATTGCAGAACTGAACCGACATGAGAGGGCACTACTGGTGTCCCAGCTCACTGCAAAATTTGAAGATCAATTAATACATATCATGAAGGAAGCTCAGATTGAAAGCAAAGACTTGGAACAAATATTGAAGCCATTTAATGTACCATATGGACTCCTTAGAGAACAAACAAGGCAATATATAAAGGCCTCGACAAACAAGGAGCTTGACAACAACCTCCAGTTCAGCAATAATACTTTCAACTATACTCAAGAAGAATTCGAAAGGGCTGATCCGATATGGAGGTGAAAACTTTTGGAAAAGAACCCTACACTACGGATACAATGGGAAGCATTGCCATATGCACTTCAGGTGAATCCATTTTTTTGTCCAGTACCCCGCAGACGCTCCTGGTCGCAATTTTGGGGAGGACAGCGCCAGGGTAGCATAAATAATCAATGGCTCAATTATCCATTATTACCAAGTCCACCGCATAATTACCTACCAACGGAAGAATACATGGTGAAAACCATGGAATTTTGGATTGCTCGATATGCCACTATACCGGATTTAGCAATCAAAATGACCAATAAGATTTTTAGCATGCTACTTACAGTTATTAAAGTCTTCCAACATGCCAAATATACCTTTTTGAACTTCATCGACATTACGCAGGGATCCGAAGCACTTATTTTTTATCTTTCCACCATCTCGAGCGGATTAACCATTATGGCATACTATTCACGGCTTATGTTCTTGCCGAGCATGTATATGCAGACTTTTGAAGAAGCATTTTTTACTGGCTTCTTTGAAATTGATTCAACATTTTTTGTAAAATTGACTTCAAACATCCAGGTCCTGAGGAATGGAATTAAAGAATAATAACAACCAGGACATTTCATGGGAAGGACGGACCAGGGCCAGGAAGTATCCATGAAGAAGTGCAAGACAATACTTGGCAGGTAATAATCCTCCCGCTGATAGCGTGCGGTGGCAGAAAGAATACAGGCTCAAAGCAATACAACGGGTTAGACGTGTGAAGATAAAGACAAATCAGAAGACCAAAAGCTAGAAAGAGACAGAGGTTGAAAAGTTGAAGAGGGTGACTAAGAACATCACATTCTTAGTCACTGATGGCATGCGTGGCAGCCCGATTGAATGCAGCAACCCAGATTTGTGATGTACGGAATACCAAGGGGCAAAGAGAAGCAAAGGACATACCTCAGATAAGATAAACAATTGTCTGACAGTCCTTGTTGCTTCTTCGACCACTAGGTGCGTGTATTCAGAAAGCTTCGACGAGCAGCAAATGAAAGACAAAAGCCTATCAAGGGACGATAGAGACAAAGAGGGGGAGAGTGTTCTAGAGCAAAGAGGCACGAAAGGGGAGCCCCAAAATTTTCAAATTAATGGGCATATTTTTCTTCTTCAAAGTCTTAGGAAATTCCCTCAAGCCATGTAAATGCACTAGAGAAGTCCTCTAGATGCATAATCCCAACTCATTGTAATATATTCCTTGTAAATTAGTAGGAAATTCACCTTTTAGTTAATAAAGTGCCGGTCTCTTGTGTGAAAGGACCATTTTTAGGGCACATGTATATAAGTCACTTTGTGACTCTTTGTAGAGATTTTTTGCCATTGTGAAGAAGGAGAGCTCCTGATTTTTGAAATTGCTTCTTTCTTGCAGATTTTCATCTTCTCTTTGATCTTCTATGTGTGTGTAATGCTTGGAATGTGTGTGTAGGACTGTTGTCTACCCCTCCCCACTGTTTTTGAGCTACTGTAGTGTGTGTGTGAGCTATTACGAGTTGTGGAGTGAGTGTGTGTGTTTCCTACCATTCACTGTTTTGGTCATAACTTGAAGCACGGTTGTCAGAATCAAGTGAAACTACCTGCAGGATGCGTCTCGTTGAGAGCTTTGAAATGAACCTTCTATTGGCCATATTCGGAGTTCGGAGCTGAGAGAAATCCTCGATTTAGTGAAAACTATTGTAAGTGGTATCGTGACGGACACTCTCTGTAGTTAAGTGAGTTGGAGAGGTAGGTTAGTCTTTTCTCATGCATATAAGCTCAACCAATTCATTTCCCGTCATGTGAGCACAAGTCCTCATACACTTGGTTAGGTCGCATTTTCGGATTGACAAATAAGCGTGTGTCAATTCCGCACTATATGCACTTGTGTGGCAAACGAGATTTAGTCTCTTTAGCACAAGTCCTTAAGTCTTCTTGACTTAGGTACACAAGATGAAATGGTGCAAACTTCTTGTGAATCACTAGAAACTTTGCTAACAAGCACTCAATCACTTCATTAAAAAAATGTGTTCCATGATCACTAAATTTTTCTATGGGCATAACAAATCTAGTGAAGATATTTTCAAACGTAAATTTGATCATAGTATGCACATGATTCTTGGTAGTTTCCTTAGGCTTGACCCATTTGGTCAGATAATTCATGGGAACAATTATGTATTTTGCATGAGACCTATATGTAGGTGGACCAATTGGACCTATAAAGATTATGCCCCATCTAATCAAGGCTTTACTAGTAATCATGGGTGTTTATGGCATAGTCCTGCAACAATGAGGACCATTTTTACTCTAACTCTAGTAGTGAAGGGAAGAGAGAGATGAAAACTCTTGTACTAAAAATTGCATAGGCACAAGCCAAGGATAAGTAGAAAGATAAGGCCAAAAAGGTGCTTAACCGCCAAGCTCAGAGAGTAAAGAGGATCTTCCTAAGGATTCTTCACCAATAAAGGGAACCTAGAAGACTGAATAAGGAAAATTGGTAACAACTCAATAAGGAGCAACACTATCACATGCATTATGCTTTTCTAAATACATGGCCACAATCAAGATCAATCCTACTAACTACTCTTAGGATGGCCATTCCTAAGACACTTGAATGTGTTCCAAGACTAAGGAGGAAACACAATTTACATCCAACATATATCACAACTACAAAGATAAATCTAGACAGCAATGCTTATAGACATGTGCCACATTGTCTATGGTGTGTGATACATGATGATGAGGACAAAAGCTATGTAAAGAGTGGCAGTTCTAATCATTCTTCCTAGATACACAAAGACATGATTGTTCGGTTGTGTCAAGTAGGACAACATGACCAAGAAACACATCAATAATAAAAAATATCAATCAAGGATTGAGGCTAATTTCTTGCCTTTAATCTAAGAGAGGATGACTTTGATCCTTTTGGTTGGCCCCACATTATAGGAGCCATCGAAGTAGCAGTAAATGAACATAATTTAATGCATAATTGCAATGGAGATGGCTATGCTTGGATTTATTGTTAATTTAAGTGATGAGTCTCTTGGATATGGAGATGGTTTGCTTGACAATAAGGCCAGGTGAAGGGGTTCCCCGCCCATTGAATGATGTTGCATCCACCATTAGCGAGTATCTTAGTCTCTACATGGAAGGGCCTTATGGAAATAAAGAACAATACTTAAAAGATATGAGCAACCTAATGGATTCATAAATCATGGAGGTGCTAATAGATCCATAAAAATGAAATTGCCATTGACCAAGCTAGTATATCCAACAAGGAATCATATCAAACAACAAGATTTGAAGTTTACGAGCATTTTAAGAAATATCAAGTGGAGGAATGGAAAATTGTTGCTTTTATGTAGAAGTGCAAAGAGACCATGAGAGACAATTATGATAATAAAACTGATACAAAGAAAATGGTCATAACAATAGAAGACAACAAAGAAAGATGCTCTTATATAGCTAATATTTTGTCAAGCTCCAAGGAAGAAGATCTTATACATCTCTTATGAGAGTACTGAGATGTCTTTGTTTGGGCCTATAAGGATCTCAAAGGACTTGATCTTTGTTTGGGCCTATAAGGATCTCAAAGGACTTGATCCTGACATTTGTTTCAAAAAATAATGGAAAAATACGAGTTTGCATTCATATTAAAAAAGTGAAGGTAGCTACTACTTGCAACAACTATCCCTTGCTCATTGCAGACAATGTACTAGAAAGGGTGGCTAGACATGATACATAGTTTTCTCGAGGATTCTGGGGCTATAATTAAGTTTCCTTTGCTAAAGAGGATCAACATAAACTAGCCTTTCCCATGGAATGTGTTATTTTTTATTTTAGTGTAATGTCTTTCTGATTGACCAATGCCCCAATCACATTCTTAAGGCATTTGTGCCATATTTTTAAGGAATTTCTTAGTAAATTCTTTGAAATCTTTATCTTGATGACTTATGTGCATAATCTGAGGAACCAAGAGAACATGTTCTGAAATTGAGGCAAATCTTTGAAAAATGTCATCACTTGTATAAAGTGTGCTTGAACCCTGAAAAGTGTTTCTCCATGGTTCACCATGGGAAAATCATGTTACCATTAGTGTGCATGTGAAAGGCCAAATAGTTGATGGGCACTTTTGTATATGTTCTTTAATAGAACATACAGTGGCTTAGTCAGGCAAAGACTATAAGTTTGAATGGATTTCAAAACCTAGGAAATTTGTGTTTGAGGTCTTTGTGTACGAGATTTTGCATATTCTAGAGGCCCATGCAGAGTATTGTGCACATTGATCAAAGCTCGATTTTCTAGTATGGGGGCACATTGTGCAGATCATCCAAAGGGGAATCCACTATGATGCATCATAATTGCACCACTTCAATGGTATCATAGCAGTTCATAACAGAAGGTTTTCATTGTTGTCCGAGTGGAGCTAGCAAATAAGGCAATGACTAAGGCATAGACCTTGGCATACCTTCTCATCTAAGTCATCGAAGTCACTTTTGGTGATGTTGGCTTCTCACGAGGAAGGAATTCAACAAACAAGGAAGACAAAGTTCTAGCATTTGTCAAGAGCTCACTCATTCCAATAGTGTTTCCCCCAAAGCTCGCTTAAATAACACGTTTCACTACCACTAAGCCATAGTTGCTTGCTGATTGTAGGAGTGAAGAAACTTCAGGTTGACATTAATTTTGAGCTTTCAAAGTGTCTTCTTGGGCTCTCTAAATCAATTTTCCAAGGGTTTATTTGGTTGAAAAACTATGGAAAATTAGAATTCAATTTTGGAGGAAAATTTCTATTACATAGGTCGAAAGATTGGTCCAGATATCAACCTTAGCACTCGAGGCACTTGATATCGTGTCTCCTTTGCAATGTACATTCAGGTCTATTACTAATTTTTTCTCTTAAGTCTTCTTAAAGGTTTCTTGGAAGGTTTTCAATTGTGGTGGGATAGCTACTGCAAGTTTATGTAGGTTTTTGGGGTAAAGAGAACGAAGTTGATAAACACTTGGAGGTGTTGCTCGATAGTATTTGGGGTATAAATTCAAGCTTTCAGTCCATTTGTGTTATACTTTATGGAATAATGGAATGTTATATGGATTTTAATGTCTTGAGGGTTTTAATGTGATTTGTATTTTGATTTAGTAGGTGAAGACCCATGAGGGTGTGAACGCACATGTACTTATTTGTTGATATATTTAGGTAGTGATGTGTGTGAACACACTAGGACCGTCGGGGCACTTTTTTCCCTCTTTAGGAGGTTTTTTTCCCCCGGCTTGTATATATGCCTATTGCCCTAATGGGCTACTTATCTTTGTACATTCTCTAGTAATACATTCAGTATTGTGTGTTGTGCTTCAAGCTTCTTCTTCTTCCTTGTGCTGTTCGTGTGCTTCCGTAGACGTCTAACTCCAACAATTGGTATTAGAGCAGGTCGTTGCTTCATCTAGGGAACCATCGACACTCCTTCGGTTGCAGTCTCAGAATCGCAGGAATTTTGCTGAGCATACTCAGCGTGTTTTCCAGATCAAAACCGCTTCGCTCTGTGGTGCCGAAATCGCGATCTGAGCTCGTTTCGGCCTCCGAACGCACTATTGCAGTGTTTGTGAAGGCTTTTTCATCCTTTTGTGCCAAAGGTATATACCAGTTTCTGTTTGCCAGTATAAGCGTCTCGAAGTTTGCTACAGGTCTAGCGGAATTCATTTGCGCAGTTCTGTTCAACTTTTGAAGATACATTCAATTTTCTGCATCAAGGTATTTTAGTCACCGGCCATGGCTGGAAGCAGTGATGTATTCCGTATGTGGGCTGTTGAGGATAAGTTGGATGGTACCAACTAATCGTTATGGGCTTATATGATGCGACATGTGTTGGTTGCAAAAGGAATGTGGAACATTGTGTAGGATGTTGAAAAACGTCCTATCACACTTGCAACTATTCCAACTGTAGGTATTGAAGCTAATGTAGAAGGTGTCGAAGATGCTGATATTCTGCATATTCCTGATCGTGCTTCGATTTCTGCTTCACCTACTATAGAGCAGATTTGCTGGGATAGCATAGATTCCTAGGCACATGCATTGATAGCTTTGCCTGTCAAACGTGCCATTATTCCTCACATTCGCTCTTGCAGAACAGCTAAGGATGCTTGGGACACACTTACCACGTTGTACCAAGCTAGGAATGAGGCTCGTGTTGCTTACCTCCAAAAACAGTGGGAGAGTGAGCACATGAATGAAGGTGATTTGCATTGTTCACTGTTCGAGTTCAGTTCAATAATTGACTTAGTTTATCAAGTTTGTTTATCAATTCATTTATCATTCGGTTACTCCTTCGGCTTACTCCAAGGCATTGACTAAGGCATAGAACTATGGCATAACTTTCGCATCTTTGGCTTCTCTATCACTCATGGTTCTCTTGGTTCACGTTGGTTTCCCTTTGGTTCCATTGGCTATGTGAAAACCTATTCTAATTTATCAGTGGAAATAAGTGCTTAGTTATCTCCCTAGTTAGCTTACTTATTTCTCTAGTTACCCTACTTAGTTCCTTATTTAGCATGTAGGGGATTTGAACCCAGAAGCTTATAATTCCAAGAGATAAGCTTTATCAACTAGTCTATTTTCACTTTTTGATACCCCATTCCTTTTAATTAATATTTAACATTACCTTTACCACTCTCTTTCCCTTACTTATTGTTGATATATTTAGGTGATGATGTGTGTGAACACACTAGGACCATTGGGGCACATTTTTCCCTCTTTAGGAGGTTTTTTCCCCTAGCTTGTATATATGCCTATTGCCCTAACAGGTTACTTATCTTTGTACATTCTAGTGGTAATACATTCAATATTGTGTGTTGTGCTCCAAGCTTCTTCTTCTTCCCTGTGCTCTTCACGTGCTTCTGTAGACCTTTCCTTGTGCTCTTCATGTGCTTCTGTAGACCTCAAACTCCAACAATTAGTATCAGAGTAGGTCGTCACTTCATCTAGGGCATCATCAACACCCCTCCGGTCATAGTCTCAGAATCGCATGAAATTTGGTGAGCATACTCAAGGTGATAAGGAGATCAAAACGGCTTTGCTCTATGGTGTCAAAATTGCAACTTGAGCTCGTTTTGGCCTCCGAATGCACTATTGTAGTGCTTGTGCAGGCTATTTTGTCTTTTTGTGCCAAGGATATATACAAGTTTTGGTTTGCCAATATAAGCGTCTCAAAGTCTGTTATAGGTTTAGGGCAACTCAATAGGGTAGTTCTGTTCAACTTTTTGAGATACAATCAATTTTTTGCATCAGGGTATTTTAGTCAGTGGCCATGGCTGAAAGCAGTGATGTATTCCGTATGTTGGATGTCGACGATAAGTTGGACGGTACCAATTACCCATTACGGGCTTATATGATTCGTCCATGTATTAGTTGCAAAAGGACTATGGAATATTGTGCAAGGTGTTGAAAAACATCCTATTACACTTGTAAACACAGTTGTTGAAGGTGATGTAGATGGCATTGAAGATGACAATATTCTTCACGTTCTTGTTCATGCTCTGGTTCCTACTACACCTATTGCAAAGCAAAATCATTGGGATGGAAAAGATGCTCAGGCACATGCATTGATAGCCTTGTCTGTCAAACGTGCCATTATTCCTCACATTCGCTCTTGCAGAACAACTAAGGATGCTTGGGATACACTTACCACTTTATACCAAGCAAGGAATGAGGCTCGTGTTGCTTACCTCTGAAAACAGTTGGAGAGTGAGTACATGAATGAAGGTGATTCCATGGACAATTTTTTGACAAAGATAAAAGATTTGAAGGAATAGTTGATTTTTGCTAATGAAGTCTTACTTGACAGTTCACTTGTGCAGACTCTTCTGAATGGTCTTCTTGATTCATATCAGAGTTTTTCTTCCACTCTTCATTTGATGATGAAAGGCAATCCAAATGCCTTAACATTTGAGGAGTTAGTCTCAATTCTGTTGCAAGAATATCAGTCTAGGTAGAACAGGTCGATTTTGTGTGTTGCAAATCAAGGTTTCCTGGCTAGTCAGAAGGACAAAGGTAAATGGAGCTCTTCTACTAGTAAGCAAAAATCTTATAATTTTGGACAATCAAAGAAGGATGATAGAGATGAGAAGAAAACAAAAAAGAAGAAATTGTTTTGCAAATACTATAAAGCAAATGGTCATGTCATAAAGAGTTGTCCAAAACTAGCTGCTAAATAGGCAAAGAAAAAAGAGGTTGGAATGGTTGTTGTAGAGACCTCTACACCAAAAATAGAGTGTGCTAATCTAGTGCAGAATGAAGAATGGGTGTTTACTACTATTTACAGTTTTGACCCATCTTCTCTTGAACAATGTATGTCTACAGTAGACTCAAATGTTTGGTATTTTGATAGTGGGGCAACCAAACATATTACCTCATAGCACAATTTCTTCCCCTCACTTAAGATTGCCTCTATAGGGAATACTATCACATGCACCAACAACTCCTCTTATCCTATCATGGGAGTTGGTAAGATCATTCTGACTACTATTGATGGTAGTTCTTTTACATTGTCGGATGCTTTATTTGTGCTAGGGATCAAGAAGAATCTGTTATCATTTTCAACTTTAGCCAACAATGGCTTGGTTGTGAAATTTGTTGATGATAGATGAACAGTTCACGATCTATCAAATGGGCACGTGATTATTGCTTCTGGCATTCTATGTCGTGGGTTGTATAAGCTCATAGACTATGAAAAATTTGTGAATGATTTGGTATATGTAGTACATGATTCTTAAGCTATGTCATATGTAAAGCTTTGCCATGCACACTTTGGTCATTTGAATTTGCTAGTTTGCTACGACTGTAGAAATCTGAAATGGTGCCCTCTATGCCCAAACTCGAGGCACCTCGTAAACATGTATATGAATGCTATATTTTGGGCAAAATGCGGCATTCATCATTCCCAAAAGATGGTTCAGTTCAAGCTACTCAAAAACCATAGCTTGTTCACAGTGATGTCTGTGGTCCTATGCAGACACCCTCTTTTGGAAACTATCTTTACTTCGTGACTTGCATCGATGATTTTTCCAAGCATGCATGGGTGTATCCATTGAAAGAAAAGTCCAAAGTGTTTATGTGCTTCAAACATTTTCTGGTTTTGGATGAAAATTTGTCAGCATGTAAAATGGGCACCCTCCATTCTGATCGAGGGGGGTAATATATGTCTTTTGACTTTAATGCATTTTTGGCTGAATGTGGGATAAAACATTAGTGTAGAGTGCCATATACACCTCAATAGAATGGAGTTATTGAGCAAAAGAACAAGTCACTCATGGAGATGGCAAGGTGTATGGTCAAAAGTTAAGCTTGACCACATAGTTTCTGGCTTGAGGTTGTTATGCATGCAACATATGTACTTAAAAGGTGTCCCACTAAACCATTGCAGTCTATCACTCCATATGAGGCTTGGCATGGTCGCAAGCCATATGTTGCTCACCTGCATGTTGTTGGTTGTTTGGCATATGCATTAGTCCCTAAACAACAAGGCAAAAAATTGGATGATAAAGCAGTGAAATGTATTTTTGTTGGGTAGAGTTCTGAAAGCAAAGGCTATCGTCTATATCATCCATAGACTAAATGCATTTTGGTTAGCCATGATGTTGTTTTTGTGGAAGATGTTATTCAACTAGAAATTTCATGTACTAAGGAGACATCAATTAGCTCCAAAGCTATGTATGACACTTTGCTGCCTCTTTTTACAGGTGGATAGTCTAGTGCTGGTCCTAATGAGGCTTCTTAACCTTTACAGGTTTCATGTGATGATGTAGATCATTCCGTTTCTGATGCAAATCTACATGATTCACTTGTTGATGAGAGGGATGGTATTGAGAAGGCAAAAAATATGCCAAAATGGCTAGTGCAGACTTTGCGTGATAGCAAATTAGATGCACCTTTATCATATCGTAATAGTTTAGGCTCTCATAGTGCCTCTTTTGCATCAGAGTGCTATGCTATGGCTACCTCTAGTCTCTGTGATGAGAATGAGCCTATTTTGTTTGATGAAGCACGAAATTCAGAAAATTGGATGGCTGCTATGCAATCTGAATACAATGCTATAATGAAGAATGGTACCTGGCCTTTGTGTGACTTGCCTCCTGGCAAGAAGGCCATTGGCACTAAGTGGGTATACAAGCTGAAGCATAAGCCTGATGGAAGAGTTGATAGGTATAAGGCTAGGCTTGTTGCAAAGGCTTATCCTTAGGATAGAGGAATTGATTTTGATGAGACTTTGCTCCTACTTGCCGAATGACTATTGCTCGTAGCATTTGTGCACTTGAAGCTCATCATGGTTGGAATGCACATCAGTTGGACATTAAATCTACATTTTTGAATGGTGATTTGCATGAAGAAGTGTATGTTTTTCTGACCCGTGGCTTTGTGTAGAAAGGGCTTGAAAACCAGCTGTGCAGGTTAAAGAAGGCATTATATGATTTAAAGCAAGCACCACGTGGTTGGTATGAAAAGATACATGCCTATCTGATTGCACATGGTTTTGAGAACATTCCAACTGAAAGCATGTTATATATTAAGCATGCAAATGATGTGCTTCTGATCATTGTTGTGTATGTTGTTGACATGCTGCTCACCAATCCTCATGAGAAGCATATTGCTGATTTTAAGGAAAATTTGCATGCCTAATTTGAGATGTCAGATTTGGGGCATTTGCATCATTATTTGGGCATTGAGTTTATGCAAGTTGTTGGCAGAATCACTTTGTGTCAAATGAAATATATTGACACATTATTGTAGCATTTTGGCCTTGAAGATTGTAAGCCTATTGCCACTCCTATGGAGACATGTTCATGATTGAGTCTTCATGATGTTGGAGATGCATTTGATGTTGTTCTCTATTAGTAGGCTATTGGATGCTTGATTTACTTATGCATTACTCGACCAGATATTTAGTCTGCTGTCTCACAGATGAGCAAGTTTATGCATTGCCCATGTGTTAAGCATTGGTAGGCGGTTAAGCGTGTCTTTTGCTACTTGAGTGGTACTCAACTATTTGGATGTTTTATCCCAAGGGGGGATCACTATCGCGAGAATTACATGCTTTTTTTGACTCTAACTGGGTTGGTTACTATGACACTCATGTGTCCACCAGTGGTTTTTGCTTCATGCTTAGTAGCTCATGCATATCTTGGTTGAGCAAGAAGCACCCTACTGTGGCCACTTCCAGTTGTGAGGCTGAGTATAGGGTAGCTTTCACAAATATTGTTGAGTACGTGTTGCTCAGATGCCTTATGAGTGATTTGGGTGTTGGTCAATGTTCTACCACCACCATCTTCATTGATAGTTAGATCACATTCGCAGTTGTGAAGAACCGTGTGCTCCATACTCGCACTAAGCACATTGAGGTGCATTATCATTATGTGAGGGAGAGGTTCTTTTCCGGAGAGATCAACTTGGCATATGTGCCCACACAAGAGAACATTGCATACCTTTTCATGAAGGCTCTACCTACGGAGAAGTTTGAAGCTTTGGGCTTACTTCCTTTTGTGGATTGATTCCACATAGCTTGGCACTTTGTTATACATGAGTGCCAGCTCCTTGTTCACTGCATCACTCCAAGGGGGGATTTGTTGATATATTTAAGTAGTGATGTGTGTGAACATACTAGGACCATCAGGGGCACTTTTTTCCATCTTTGGGAGGTTTTTTTTCCCCCGGCTTGTATATACGCCTATTGCCCTATTGCCCTAATGGGTTACTTATCTTTGTACATTCTAGTGGTAATACATTATGTATTATGTGTTGTGCTCCAAGCTTCTTCTTCTTCCTTGTGTTGTTCGTGTGCTTCCATAGACCTGGAACTCCAACATTTATTTATTTATTTATTTAACACTCTCTTCCCTTTATTTATTTATTTATTTTTTTATATAAAGGAAGCTCGGCCTTAGCCTACTCTCTCGGACTTGTATTAATTAAAAGAAATGTACAAGTGAAGGGGACTAGTGCCCACGGGATCCCCCAAATCCCATAGAGCAGGGGTAGCTTTTACAGAGTTTAGATGGCATTACATAGAAGGTTAATCATCATCTCATCACCCTCATGTGGGGCCCACTTGGGTTTAAGCTAGTTGTTGATCAAAAGGAGCACTTGATGATGCTTGAAGGGGGTGGATTTTTTACAGTTAGTGATTCTATTGCCAAGGAGGAACAACGATTTCTCAATTGACCACTCTTTGGGGGAGTCGCCAAAGTTATAAGCACATCTTTCCTGCCAAATCTTCCATAATAACTCCCCTCTGACAGCATTCCAGAGAGTCACAGAGCAGTCGATATCTTCTCCTAGCAGATCTTGTTTCCAACTGATATGTTTGTGACGTCTAATTTTCTTTTCGACAATATGCTAGAGCTTGTTGGAGTTGGGACAAATAAAGAAGATGTGAGAAACATCTTCAATGGACCAGTAGCAGCGCTTGCACCAAGGAGGCACCCCACAAATTTTGCTAGCCTTTAGGTTGGTCCAAATTCCACGATGAAGAATTTGCCATAAGAGGATAGGCTTTTTGATTTCTATGAGAGGGTGCTAGATAGCCATGAACTTCATGTCCCACCACAATCGCGTCCATGACAAGCACCACTTCTTGTTGAGCTTAACATGGTAATCAATGGTCTCTTTGATGTTTGGGATTTTTGTTATGCAATTACCATTGTGCCATATGAGACCAAGCGGGCTCAACATGTTGTGCCCCATGAGAAGGCAAACTTTAGAGTGGTCTCCGGCAAGACATCTGCTTTGCAAAGTATTCCATTCTTCATAGGTAATGTTGAGGCTAGGGTCAATATCATTGAAGTTGATCCACTAATTGGTGTCTTGTTTCCAAAGATATTTCCATTTTTTGAAGCCTTTGTTCCATAGCCTCTTGGCATTTTGAATGTTCCAAGATTCCACGATCCGGATGCCATGGATAAAAAACTAGATAGAGTCATTTGTCTGATACTGGCCGCCCACTTCCAATCTTCACTTATTCTTGTGAAGCTTTTGACTTTATTCCAACTCTTCCATAGGGAGCACACAAGATTCGAGCCTTTCAAGAAGATCGAGATCGGGGAAAACAAGGGTCAGAATGTTAAGATTCTTCCAATTTGAGAATCCCATGAAAGTCAAAAGCATTCTTGTTTCTGAAGATTAGCTTGGCCCACGAGGCCTCTATATTACACCATACCTTAATCATCCATTTTGTCGCAAGTATGTTAGCCATGCACCCAATGTATTGAATGCCAAGGCCCCCACTATCTCTTTGGCTAGAGCATATGGACCACTTGATTTTAGGCACCCCATCCTATTGTGGTCGCCTGTCCAAAGGAAGTTTCTACAAATACTTTCTAGTTTGGACAACTCTTGTTGTTTTGGTCTCCAACAAGAGAGGAAGTAAATGGTCGACAAGATGACGAACATGTTGATAACCATTGCATGACCAGCGAGATTGATTTGGATACCTCTCCAATAGTTTAACTTGCTTTCGAGTCTAGCTAGGACCCAATTCCACTGCTGCTCCATTGAGATACCAAATCCCAAGGGAATCCAAAGAAGCTGAAAAATTTGGCCCTGAGGACTGTTTTGATAGCCATGATCAAAGAGAAGTTCAGGTTGGATCCCGACAATAGCTCTGAAAGCAGTCTTAGAGTGGTTGACTTTGGATCGAGAGGCTTCACAAAAAGTATACATGCACCTCCAAAATGTCTCCAGGTTGGTACTATCACTGTGGAAAAATGCATTCATATCATCGGCAAAAAGTCTCATGGTGATCTAGCCATGGTCACGGAGCAATCTGGGGCCTTTGATATTACCTGCTTCCACCTGTTGTTCCACCAGTCGGGTAAGCCCTTCCGTGGCAATGTCAAAAAGAAGGAGAGCCAACGGCCACCCTTGTCTAATCTATCTTCTTAGTTTATCACCTTTGAAAGTTGGCCATTAACATCAATTTGAGTTGACGCGTTTCCCTGAAGGGTCAAGATTGTCTTGGTGAATTTCTGACTGCATCTGAGATCCTTAAGCAACTACAAAATATAGTCATATTCTAGCCTATCGTAAGCTGTGTCAAAGTCGATCTTGAGGAAAACGACATCTTGTCCTGACGCATTTGCGAAGTCGAGACCTTCCCAAATATCTATAATGGCTTCCAATATTGACCTGCCTTTGTCGAAACCATTTTGGTCATCGCTTAACCACGCTCTTAGATAGCTGGAAATTCTATTGGCTATGACTTTGGCAATGATCTTATATCCTGTTTGGAGCATCGTAATCGGATGCCAATTCTCAATTCTATTATTTTCCCCTTTTTTGTTTATTAACTTGATGATGCCATTGTTGAGACAAGTTGGAAGCATGCCAAACTCCAGTGTTTCATGCCAGACCAGACAAAGAGGGGTGGCAACCACCAACTTGAAGGACTTAAAGAACTCATTAGGGAGGGCATCATTGACTTCAATGATTTCTTCTTCCGAAATAGGGGCATCAAGCAGGGAACAAGGGTTGTATGGGATCCTATGAGAGGATACCCTAGATATGGCTGCCATGCAATCCTATCTATGGTGGGAGAGGGGGGTCCCCAGGAGTCTTGAAAAGTGCTCTTCAATTATCCCGATATTTTCTTCTTCCATATTGTATACATCACCATTTGAGTCTATCAATAGGGGGATCAATTCTCTGTTTTGTTTCCTTTTAAGGATGCGGCACATCTCTTTGGTGGGTTTGTCGGCTTTGCCAGCCCACCACTCCTTAAAGAATATTTGAAAATTTTTCCTTTGTATTTCTTCCTTGTATCTCAACAATGCTTTGGTTTTTCGTAGACCTTTCTGGGATTGAACTTTTCCTTTGTTCACTTCCTCCTCAAGTCTCCATAGTCTATGATATAGAGCTTCTCTATGTGCCCCTCAAACAGTCTCGAGCATCTTCCTGGTTCTTATCATGAGCTGCCACGACTTTTCGACCGCACATGTCCAGCTCTTGGCTAGGGACAAGTAGGAGGTGAACACCTCCTTCCACACTTCAACAATTTCTTGATGGACGGAGGAGAGAGAAGGAAGTTGTGTAGGCGTGAAACCAAGGAGCTTTAAGGATTTTGGTGAGAGGATGGAAAGCGATAATGATCGGGTAGTGATCAGAGATGGCAAGGTTAGTGCATTGCAAGTGGAAAGGGTGGCCCCATCGATGAATAATGTTCTGAGCAATGTAGCTTCTGTCTAGTCTATCTTTCCTCATGTCCTCACCCGCTTGGAGATTTGACCACGAAAAGCCATACGAATCTTTGAATTTGACCAAATCCAAGTGAAGTTTGATTCTGTCCCAAGTTTCTTTCTCCCGACTATCGATGACCCGACCCTTTCCATTCCATCTGTCCACAAGGCCCTCCACCATATTGAAGTCTCCACAAATTAGCATGTTGTGGGGGAGGGAGTCCAAGGAGGCCCAGGTGTTCAATCTCTCCAACTCCCCATTAGGGGCGTACATAAAAACTAAAGTAAATTGAAAGGGGGCACCAAAGGAAACAACAATCCATCGATGGCTCTAGTCTTCAATGGAGTTCTCAAGCTTTTCAAACTAGAATTGATTTATACTGATTACTGTCCCACCGGACCCTCAGAGGTGCGATGTCAAAATCCAAACATGGGTCGGGGAGACATGTCTAAGACGTTTCTGGAGGTCTGCTCATCAATTTTAGTCTCTTGAATATAGATAAATTTTGGGTTTAAGCTAATGTCGCAAAGCCTCTGACCAATGATGGTCGCTCTTGAGGGGTTTGTTAGCCCTCTAGCATTTAACAAGATGATGATCATTATCGTAAGTTACCCTCTTTGTGGGAGGGGGCCTTATCCTTTCTCTTCTTGGATTCATCTTTCTTTTTCACCGGGAGGGGGTCCACGATGAAGAAGAACAATGGACCCCTCATTGTGATGAGGACGGATACAACAATTCCATTTTTATGATTGAACTTGTTGAGGAAGACTTTATTCTAGAAGAATGCGCGGAAGCGACCCAAGAACTAGACGACAGTAGCGACGAGGATCTAGAATCCATCATCATGGAACCCTTCTGTTCCACAGAAGAGTAATATCTTTATTTTGTAGAAGCCAAAACCCTTGAAGAGGAAAAGGAAAGTCGAATGGAACAACTTGAGCCATCCCTACAAGATACAAAAATTCAACAAAAGAAGAGAAAGAATCACCTAAGATAGAGGAAGAAGAACCACTCATGGAAGTACCCGAGAACTTCAAGAAGTATGAAATAGAAGATAAAAGAATCATGGTACGAATGCCTAAAAGAAAAGCTGATGTTGGAGAAGTATATGATAATTGAGAGAAAACAAAAAAAAATCATAGTCACCATAGAAGGAGAAGAAGAAAAATGTACATACATAGGGCATGATTTGACAAATGAAGAAGAAGAAGAGTTAATTGCCCTATTACGTGAATATCGAGATGTATTCGCTTGGAGTTACAAAGACTTGAAAGGAGTAGACCCAGATATATGCTCCCATAGAATCCCTATGACTCTAGATGCAAAGCCTATGAAACAAAAACCATACACATACAATGATAACTACGCTGCTAAGATTAAAGAGGAAATAGATTGTTTGATAGAAGTAGGATTCATTTACAAAATTGAGCATACCGAATGGGTATCCCCCATTGTGGTTGTGCCCAAGCAGAATGGAAAATTGTGTGTGTGTATTAACCTTATGTTGCCACGATTAGAGACGGTTATCCTCTTCCTATCACAAAACATTTATTGGAAAGAGTTGCAAGCAAGGAAATTTATAGCTTTATTGATGGTTTCTCAGGCTATAATCAAGTAGCCATTGCTCCAAAAGATCAACACAAGACGACTTTTGCCACAAAATGGGGCATATTTGCATTTTGTGTGATGCCATTTGGGCTGACAAATGCACCCGCCACTTTCCAATGACTTATGTGTCATGTTTTTAAGGAATTCTTACGCAAGAATTTGGAAGTTTATGTCGATGATATATGTACTCATTCGTATATGAGGCAGACTCATATCCTAGAACTAAGGCAAGTGTTTGACAAATGTCGAGAATATCAAGTTTGTCTGAACCCAAAAAAGTGTGTTTTCATGGTCAGACAAGGCAAAATTCTGGGACACATTGTGTCAAAAAACAAAATTTCAACAGATGAAGAAAAGGTGAAAGTAATTGTAGACCTACCTAGGCCAAATAACGTAAAAGAGGTAGAGGCCTTGATGGGTCATTGTGGTTATTACAGACGATTCATACACATATATGCTATCATAGCCAAGCCTCTATACTCTCTTTTGAACAAGTTCAAATGGATAGAGGAATGTGAAAATTCATTTAATGAACTTAAATGATGCTTGTGTTTGGCACCTATATTGACAACCCCAGATTGGAGCAAGCCATTCCATGTACATGTGGATGCATCTAACTATGCCATAGGATGTGTGTTGGCACAACCCATGAATGAAGGTGATGTAGATCTCCCTATAGCTTATGCAAGTAGGCAGTTTTTAGGAATGATCTACATAGTAAAGAAATTCAGGCATTATTTGTTGGCAAATAAGTTCAAGTTCTATACGGATCATCAAGCGTTATTGTACTTAGTCAATAAGCCTTGTAATACTGGATGATTGATACGATAGTTTTTGTTACTCATGAAGTACAACTTTGAAGTAGTAGTCAAGAAGGGAAAAACACACCTTAGAGCTGATCATCTCTCAAGATTAACTTCAGGAGAAGCTCCTCAAGGAAAAGCAAATGAATTACATGACGCATATTTGTTTAACCTAGAGATAGTACCAAAATGGGCTAAGCCTATTGTCCCTATTCTCACATATGGACCCAAGAATCCTAGGATAAGGATCAAAGAAGGAGAGATTACCAAGTCTTAAAGATATCAAATAATAGCAGGAAGTATATATAAATAGGATAATCAAAAGATTCTTGCTTGTTGTGTAGATGAATCAGAACATGCGAACTAGTTGCAATTAGCACATGAAGGTGCATTAAAGAAACATCATTCAAAATATCGTACCTTGTAGACTCTGCATAGACTAGGAGTGTATTGGCCTTCCATGGAAACAGATGTCTACAGGATGTGTAAAGAATGTCCTGTCTATTGCGAAAAACCACCAGTATAACATGCCACGTTATATCATATATCTCTCACACTAGAATGGAGTGAACCTTTAGTGACGTACTTGAGGACGAAAACATTCCCTCAAGGAATGACCTTAGCATATTATTTGAGCGTGTTAGAGACTGCACACCAAGGTGTTGTAGGAAATCATTTTGGCCCCAATCGGATAATCAAAGACATATTGTTTGCAGGAGTATGGTGGACCACTCTTCACATGGACACACATACCTATGTTAAGAGATGTGATGTGTGCCAGAGAACTCAGTTTCCTACTCGTAGAGATGAAATGCCATTGAAACCCATGATGGGAGGACGTGCATTTTCTAAGTGGGGTATAGACTTTGTAGGACCCATTACTACCCTACAAAAGGTACTCATGCTGAATACATCATAGTTCAACATATTATCTTACCAAATGGGTAGAGGCTAAGGCCTCAAAAAAGAATGATGCACACACGACTGCAAAATTCTTATTTGAAAATGTCTTTACAAGATATGGACTACCTATCGAGTTAGTGAGCGATAGAGGAACTCACTTTCTAAACCAATTCATTGAATATTTGTTACATGATTTTATGGTGATTCACAAGAAATCCACACCATATCATCCTCAGGCCAATGGTCAAGCAGAAGGCACTAACAAGATCCTTTGTAACGTACTGATGAAACTTGTGAACAACAAATGTTCAGATTCCTCTCCTTTCTGTTGAAAGTGGAAGATGAATCTAGTATCTGGCCCTTTCAAGATAGAAATCGGATATCTATCATAGACTCCTAAAAATATAAATCTCTAGGGAAGTACAAAGTGTACTAAAATATATTATTTTATGGAGCTCAAGGTTTGAGAAAGTGCCAAAAGAAAAAGACCACCAAAGAAGTCCACCCTTGTCACTAGTCCATAGGTACAAGGCATGCATGTACATTTAGTGATTTGGGCAGGGATTTTGATTCATTTCTTTTCAGAATAAGGTAAGGGATTAGCCCTTATCTGATTACTGGAAATGAATCTTAAGAGAGAGATGACCATGCTCAGAGTATAGATCATGGTGCACGGGGGAATACTTCACATATTATACCTACACACATTTTCGAGGAAGAAAATGTTAAAGGGGGGAAGAATGTTGTATAATTCATGGGTTCACAAGGTTAAACATATGGATTCTAAAGGTTAGAATATGATGTATGTTTGCCTTGGTCTAACCCTTGAATTACCCTTGGAACATGCCTTGAACCTTTGGGTGAAACCCTTGGTTTTAACCCTTGAGGTATTTATTCATATGAGCTCCCAATTGAATGGTTAGAACCTTAGGCTTGATTTATCCTAAGGTGAGGGAACCTTAGTCTTGGGAGAAGCTTCTCTAGGAGCCACCTTGTGTGTACGTGAGACAAGAATCCTCTTTTGATTTAGAAGGCATGTGATATACCTTGGGAAATTAGAAGGCATGTGATCACCCTTGGGAAAGTGTTCACATGAGGGACACTTGGTTGGACACTTGGACAATCTCAAGGACATGCACCCCCTTGGGCTAGAGGTATATTTATGGGTGGAGTTGGATGGGTGGATACATGCTCTGTCTTTCGAGTATGGTCTTGCTAGTTGATTTAGTTGTTTGTGGAATGTAGTTTCATAACAATACCCCATGACCATGTGTCAAGCAAAGTCAATTACTCATCCTAGCATAGTAGATAGGAGACCATTCATTATAGTCAGTCTAGAGCATGAAAACCCTTGCCATGAGCTCATGGATTTAATTGATTCAGATGTTGCAACCAGTGCGATTAGATGGTCCCACTATAAGGACTCAGGAATAGAAATGCGGCCAATTGAGGCATACATCATAGGGCTAGGAGGCATGTGAACCCCTTGCATGTGTGAGGTGGACCTTCCTATCCTCATACACGACGTGAACATGACAACAAAGCTACTAGTGTGCCATGACGATGACCTAATAGAACCCATAATCCTTGGCCAAGCTTGGCTATACGATCACTCAGTGGACCTAAGTCTTAGACAAGGCTCCTTGCATATTGGAACCTTAGACAACAACGAGTGATACCACTTGACTTCCCTAACAGCACTCCGCCTGAGGTATGTAACCCTAGACCATATGAATTGCATGCGACGGAGGACCAGAAGATCTTTGGCCAGATCCCTCGGCTAAGCACGCTCCTTCCAAAGTCAACCCATGAGAGCTTGGCGATGGATAGTTGCCAAACAAAAGGATGTCAATAGATTTTCCCCTGATCTTCCATCAACGGTGAGGTGGGTTACATTAGCGGTCAGGTGGAATGCATCAGCGGACACATGGGCACAACACCCTGCGATGCCCATCCTTCCACACTTACTACGGACTGGCCTAGATTTATGATACAAAATGCTGCACTTCCTAATGGGCAAGTACCGAAATGTATCCAGAAGCCCTCTCATGACCAATTGTATAACATTGAACCCATCCCAAACAACCAACTCCCTTGTAATAATTATGTCACAATTGAACTTTGTATAAACTCAACAACACTAACCCACCATCACTTGTAATAACATCTTATCAAGCAATGTATGCACTATCTGAAGCATGTAGGTGTCTAGAGACCTGCATTAGTTTTGCAAAAATCATTTCATAAACCACCTCACAACACTTGGTTATACGGGTTACACATCGGTTATGGAAAGGGATTACAGTCTCACTTTAATGGGGTCATGATTATTTTCCATACTAATGTGCTAATATTTTGTAGCAAATCTTCTCCGCATTTGCATCCATCATCATGCAGACAAAAGGACCATCTGAAGCTGGCCCCAGTGTACCTGTGGTCATTTTGGCGAATTAATGGCTGAGCCACATCCTACATCACAACCACCTAAATTTCAATGATTCCCAAGACCAATGGTGATTGAGGACCCTCCTAAGGGATACAACGAAAAAGTTCACCGTAATTCTCATTGGTTTCAAGGTTTAGCAAGACCTTTGGCAGATGCAAACTTTATTTTTGATGCCACACTGACTTTTGACAGTGTTAAATGGGGAAAGTATCAATTTTTCTCCAGATAATTTGAAGCGCTCCAAAATATAGAAGAGTTAAAGCACATTTGGGCTAGAGTAAGTTTTACAGAATACTTTAGTGACCCATTACCCAAACTTAATTTTTATAGATTCTACTACCTGGTGACCACGCTTATAGCCTCCGAGAACAAGGACTTGTCAGGCACTTTCATTCTGCCATCTTTGGTAAATGACTAATTAGCATGTATTGGGCCCCAAACCATAGATCTTGCAAGTTGGATCATTGATCAATTATATTTAGCTCAACAGAGATGGGAAAGAAAAAAAGTCATCCATGGATGTTGCACTCTCACTCGAATTGTTTGTATGTGTTTGGCATATGATTTGCCTATAGAACGCGCAATGACAAGTGAAGAATTGAAGGCATTCAAAGGAACCACAAGAAAGCCAAAAAATCTAGCAAGGGACAGGAGGCAAACGCATGCGTGGATCTATCCCATGTTTGCAAGTTCTAGAGTCCCCGTCACCTTAGCCATCTCTAGAATAGTCACCTACGGAACCACGTGCACCTATACAACTCATATGTATATGCTTGTCATGATCGGTTATCACAAAAGGTACTACCAGTGTTGTTACCTCTCAGGCGACCACATGAACCCACCACTACAGTAGCAAAAATTCCCACCACCATCGGTGCAGAAGCATTCACTTTCCCTATACCTAACTTGGAAGTAGAACCAACAAACACCACTTTTAATTTTGAAATGCATGACACTTTCTCAAGTGAATTCCAATTTTTAGAAGGACAATTTTTCTCACAAGAGTATGAATGCCCGAGTTACCCTACCACACCCCCTGATCAACCACACGAGCAAGTAGTCTCCAGCTCAGAAGAAGAGAGGACAGAAACTGACAATGAAGATGGTGATGACGAAGCCAATCAGGACAGCCATGACTCTCAAGAAGATGTGCAGCATGACAACAAGAACAACAAACTGAGACATAAGGCAACACAAGTACGCATGAAGATGACACGATTGAGGAAGCTGCTTACACGTTGGCAATCAAGAAATTATACCGCACTATGCAGGCAATTTGGGCATGCAGACAACTCTCCGAAGAAGAAAATCAAGTGATTTTAGAACAGGAACTCCCTATAGGAGGATTCAAAGAAGCTTACATTCAAGGTTTCAGAGAATTAGTCAAATCAGTCGGAACTGTTGGAGTTAGACGTCTACGGAAGCACGCGAACAACACAAGGAATAAGAAGAAGCTAGGAGCACAACACACAAGAATGAACGTATTACTAGAGAATGTACAAAGATAAGTAGCCCATTAGGGCAATAGGCGTATATAAAAGCCGGGGGAAAAAAACCTCCTAAAGAGGGAAGAAAGTGCCCCGGCGGTCCTAGAGTGTTCACACACATCACTACCTAAATATATCAACAAATCCCCCCTGGGAGTGATGCGGTGAACAAGGAGCTGGCACTCATGTATAAGGAAGTGCCAAGCTATGTGGAAATCACTCCACAAAAGGAAGTAAGCCCAAAGCTTTGCGGAAAGCTTCAAACTTCTCCCTAGGTAGAGCCTTCGTGAAAAGGTCTACAATGTTCTCCTGCATGGGCACATATGCCAAGCTGATCTCCCCAACAGAGAACCTCTCCCTAACATAGTGATAATGCACCTCAATGTGCTTAGTGCGAGCATGGAACACAGGGATCCTCGCAACTGCCAATGCGCTCTGACTGTCAGTGAAGATGGTGGTGGCAGAAGACTGGCCAACACCCAAATCAGCCATAAGGCATCTGAGCCACACACACTCAATAGTTGCTGTGAAATCTGCCCTATACTCAGCCTCACAACTGGAAGTGGCCACAGTAGGTTGCTTCTTGCTCAACCAAGATATACATGAGCTACCAAGCATGAAGCAAAAACCACTGGTGGACACACGAGTGTCATAGCAACCAGCCCAATCTGAGTCAAAAAAAGCATGCAAATCTGGTGGTAGTGATCCCCCCTTGGGATAAAACAACCCAAGTAGCCGAGTACCACTCAAGTAGCGAGAGATGCACTTAACCGCCTTCCAATGCGTGACTCCTGGGCAATGCATAAACCTGCTCATCTGTGAGACAGCAAACTGAATATCTGGTCGAGTACTGCATAAGTAAATCAAGCATCCAACAACCTGCTGATAGAGAACAGCATCAAATGCATCTCCAGCATCATGAAGACTCAATCGTAAACCTGTCTCCATAGGAGTGGCAATAGGCTTACAGTCTTCAAGGCCAAAACGCTGCAATAATGTGTCAATATATTTCATTTGACACAAAGCCATTCCACCATCAACTTGCATAAACTGAATGCCCAAATAGTGATGCAAATGCCCCAAATCAGACATCTCAAATGAGGCATGCAAATCAGCCATTAAATCAGCAATATGCTTCTCAATAGGACCAGTGAGCAGCATGTCGTCTACATAGACAACAATGATCAGAAGCACATCATTAGCACGCTTAACATATAAGGTGCTTTCAGTTGGACTGTTCTCAAAACCATGTGCAATCAGATAGGCATGTATCTTCTCATACCAAGCACGTGGTGCTTGCTTTAAACCATATAACACCTTCTTTAACCTGCACACCTGGTTTTCATGCCCTTTTTGCACAAAGCCACGGGGCTGAAAAACATACACTTCTTCATGCAAGTCACCATTCAGAAATGCTGTTTTAATGTCCAACTGATGTACATTCCAACCATGATGGGCTGCAAGTGCACAAATGCTCCGAACAATAGTCATACGGCATGTAGGTGCAAAGGTCTCATCAAAATCAATGCCTCTTTCCTGCGCATAACCCTTTGCAACAAGCCTAGCCTTATACCTGTCAACTGTACCATCAGGTTTACGCTTCAGCTTGTATACCCACTTAGTGCCAATGGCCTTCTTGCCAGGAGGCAAGTCACATAAAGACCATGTACCATTCTTCATTATAGCATCATATTCAGATTGCATAGCAGCCATCCAATTTTCTGAATTCTGTGCTTCATCAAAAGAAACATGCTCATTCTCATCACAGAGACTAGATGCAGCCATAGCATAGCAATCTGATGCAAAGAAGGCACTATGAGAGCTTGAACGAGTACGATATGACAAAGGTGCATCTAATTTGCTGTCACGCAAAGTCTGCACCAGCCATTTTGGCATAGTTTTTGCCTGCTCAATATCAGCTCTCTCATCAGCAAGTGCATCATGTAAGTCTGCATCAGAAATAGAATGATCTGCATCATCATATGAAACCTACAAAGGCTGAGAAGTTGCCTCATTAGGACCAGCACTAGACTGTCCACCTGTAAAAAGAGGCATCAAAGTATCATACATGTCTTTGGAGCTAACAAATGTCTCCTTAGTACATGAAAGCAATGGCTGAATAGCATCTTCCACAAATACAACATCACGGCTAACCAGAATGCGTTTAGTCTGTGGATGATACAAGGGATAGCCTTTACTTTCAGAACTGTATCCAACAAAAATACATTTAACTGCTTTATCATCCAATTTTTTGTGATGTTGTTCAGGCACTAATGCATATGCCAAACAACCAAAAACACGCAGATGAGCAATAGATGGCTTGCGGTCATGCCAAGCCTCATATGGAGTGATAGACTGTAGTGCTTTAGTGGGACACCTATTCAGTACATATGCTGCACACATGACAGCCTCAAGCCAGAAACTATGAGGTAAAGCCTGACTCTTGACCATACACCTCGCCATCTCCATGAGAGACCTGTTCGTCCGTTCAGCAACTCCATTCTGTTGAGGTGTATACGACACTGTACACTGGTGTTTTATCCCACGTTCAGCCAGAAATGCATTAAAATCTGAAGACATATATTCCCCCCCTCGATCAGAACGGAGGGTGCCCATTTTACATGCTGACATATTTTCAGCCAAAACCAAAAACTGTTTGAAGCACATGAACACTTCGGACTTTGCTTTGAGTGGATATACCCATGCATGCTTGGAAAAATCATCAATGAAAGTCACGAAGTAAAGGTAATTTCCAAAAGAGGGTGTCTGTATAGGACCACAAACATCACTATGTACAAGCTGCAATTTCTGTGTAGCCCGAACTGAACCATCTTTTGGAAAGGAAGAACGCTGCATTTTTCCCAAAATACAGCCTTCACAAACATGTTTTCTAGGTGCCTCACGTTTGGGCAAAGAGGACACCATTTCAGATTTTTGCAGACGTAGCAAACTAGCAAAATTCAGATGACCAAAGCGTGCATGCCAAAGCTTTGCATCTGACATAGCCTGAGAATCTTGAACTGCACATGCGGAATCATTCACAGATCTTTCATAGTCTATGAGCTTATACAGCCCACGACATAAAATGCCAGAAGCAATAATCACATCGCCATTTGAGAGATCATGAACTGTACACCTGTCATCAACAAATTTCACAACCAAGCCAATCTTGGCTAATGCAGAAATTGATAACAGATTCTTTTTGATCCCTGGCACAAATAAAGCATCTGACAAAGTGAAAGAACTACCATCAACAGTAGTCAAAATGATCTTACCAACTCCCATAACAGGATAAGAGGAGTTGTTGGCGCATGTAACAGTATTCCCTGTAGGGGCAGGCTCGAGTGAAGTGAAGAAACTACGCTGCGAGGTAATATGTTTGGTCGCCCCATTGTCAAAGTACTGGCAAACATCTGAGTCTATTGCAGACATGCACTGATCATGAGAAGATGGGTCAAAATTGCAGACAGTAGTAAACGCCCATTCTTCTTCCTGCACAAGATTTGCAGACTCTATTTTTGGTGTAGAGGCCTCTGCAACAACCATTGCAGCCTCTTTCTTCTTTGCCTCTTTAGCAGCCAGTTTTGGACAATTCTTTATGATATGATCATTGCCTTTACAGTACTTACAAAGCAATTTCTGCTTTTCTGATTTTTTCTCATCTTTGTCTTGGTTCTTTGAATGTGCAGCATTTGCAGATTTCTGCTTACTAGTAGAAGAGCTCCATTTTCCTTTGCCCTTCTGACTAGCCAGGAAAGCTTGATCTGCAACTCGCATAATGGACCTGTTCTGCCTGGATTGATCTTCCTGCAACATAACAGAGACTAACTCCTCAAATGATAAGGCATTCGGATTGCCTTTCATCATCAACCAAAGAGTAGAAGCAAAACTCTGATATGAGTCAGGAAGACCATTCAAAACGGTCTGCACAAGTGAGCTATCTGGTATAACCTCATTAGCAGAAATCAATTGTTCCTTCAAATCTTTGATCTTCGTTAGGAAACTGTCCATAGAATCACCTTCATTCATGTGCTCACTCTCCAACTGTTTTCGGAGATAAGCAACAGGAGCCTCATTCCTAGCTTGGTACAATGTGGTAAGTGTATCCCAAGCATCCCTAGCTATTCTGCAAGAGCGTATGTGAGGAATAATGGTACGTTTGACAGACAAAGCTATCAATGCATGTGCGTGGGCATCTCTGCCATCCCAACGAATCTGCTCTGTAGTAGGTGCAACAGAAACAAGAGCACGAACAGGAATCTGCACAATATCATCTTCGACACCATCTTCATCAGCTCCAGCACCTCCAACACCTGTATTTGTAGTACCTGTCGCAGGTGTAACAGGACGTCTTTCAACACCCTGCACAATGTTCCACAGTCCTTTTGCAACCAATACATGTCGCATCATATAAGCCCATGATGGGTAGTTGGTACCATCCAACTTATCCTCAACAGCCAACATACGGAATACATCACTGCTTTCAGCCATGGCCGGTGACTAAAATACCTTGATGCAAAAAATTGACTATATCTCAAAAAGTTGAACGGAACTGCCCAGACGAGTTCTGCTAGACTTGTAGCAGACTTTGAGATGCTTAAACTGGCGAACAAAAACTGGTATATACCTTTGGCACAAAAGGACAAAATAGCCTGCACAAGTGCTGCGATAGTGCGTTCGGAGGCCGAAACGAGCTCAGATTGCGATTTCGGCACCACATAGCGAAGCTTTTTTGATCTCGGAAACATCCTGAGTATGCTCACCAAATTTCGTGCGAATCTGAAACGGAGGAGTGTCGACGGTGCCCTAGATGAAGCGACGACCTGCTCCGATACCAATTGTTGGAGTTAGACGTCTGCGGAAGCACGCGAACAGCACAAGGAAGAAGAAGAAGCCAGGAGCACAGCACACAAGACTGAATGTATTACTAGAGAATGTACAAAGATAAGTAGCCCATTAGGGCAATAGGCGTATATAAAAGCTGGGGGAAAAAACCTCCTAAAGAGGGAAAAAAGTGCCTCAGCGGTCCTAGAGTGTTCACACACATCACTACCTAAATATATCAACAAGAACCAATGAGGCACTTTGCTATTTGCAGAGAAAACCACTATAGAAGTTTCACCCTCGACGAGTTCATTTGCTATCAAAACTGGGTCAGTATATTCGCATACCCACGGATGTCCAATCCTCACACCAAGTCAGAGAAGCACGACTTCTTCCGGAAGACCCTATTGAAGAAACAACCATGATGATTGACTCCCCGCCTCACCCTTCTATTGTAAATATCACTATTGTTTTCAAAGTACCCACTACACCACCTGCTTCTCTTTCACCTCCCGCCCCTCTAGTCTCTCGTGTACACCCTACCTTTCCAAGACCATCCACGTTTCTCGATGGTGCTATAGCAAAAGCCCTAGTTATATCAACCCCACAAACTCTTCCTGCAACCCTCCCACCTATCCTCCCTCCCTTAGCTCCCACCATTCCATCCAACCCATTTCTCACTCCATCCTTTCCTTATTTCCCCACTCCTCCCAGACCTTTATTCCCATTTCCCCCTCCCATGACCTTCTCACCCGTCTCACCTCCCCACCCCACTGCATTCCCTCTCTCCTCCCCTCTCCACCAAACAATACGAGAAACCCAGTCTATAATTTATTCCTCAACCTTTGTAAATCCTATATTCGCACCCATTATCACTCCACTCTTCATGGTCACTGCACTTGACACAACATCTAGTGACATGGACATATCGCCACCCACCACACCACCACTCATCTCATCCATTTCACCACCACATTTAGGCATGTCACATTTCTCCACAATCACCACTACATCCACTTTCCCATCCCTATTTCCCCTTCCCCTTGCATCAACACCCACAACATCTTCACTCACTCCGCTAGTAATATTGTCACCCACGATCGACACCGCATTCCGTCAAATGTTTTCTTGCATGACACAAGTTAGAGATGAATTTTCATCTCTAGGGACCAACTACCAGACGTTACAACAAACAACCATAGAGTTACAGGTTCAACTCAACTCGTTATCAATCGAGAATGCCTCCCTTAACACATGCTATCAAGAGCTACGCCAAGCCTACCATGCACTCGAACTAGAAAGTGAACAGAAAACAAAGGAAGCCATTACAGATAGTGACAACTTGTTAAGGGCTCAAACCATTCAAAATGTGACACTCACTTGAAACATGGGACTACTCAGACGCCACCTCCAGCGGCCAAAGAAGAGAACCAACGCTTGTAGGAACAGAATAGAGAAAACATCAAAGCTGCTTTAGATCAACCGGATGAACCTCTGAGTCCCAACCACTTTAAAGCCGTACCATCAGAGTCTATGAAGATACTATTGGAAGACCATGTCAGACTACTAGAAGATTATGAAAATATGAATGAGGCATATCAGAAGCTCAAGGAAGACCATAAAATGCTACAGTTGCGAACATTTTCACAGTAAACACCACCAGCTCCTGAGGCCACACCTCCAGAGATCATAGAGGAACTAAATGCTTTACGTGCTCAGGTACTTACCCTTCAGGTGCAAATTACTACCTTTCTGAACCCCATAGGCCTAATTCCCCACCTGAACTCCCAATGGAGGAAGAAACTGTGTCTATCCTGGCGGAGGAAACATATGAAGAAGCCTACGAACCACAACCCATCCCAGACGGACGTCTCACAACTGAAGGCCAAACCACCTTTGAACTCCCTACCCTCGCATGGATGAAGACCATAGAAGAACTTGGACAGACCCACTCAGCATGCGTGGAGGCTCAATTACATGCCATGGCTATGATAGAGGAACACATTTTACAATCCCCTTACTTCGCTCACTTGGCCCCTCGAAGGTATATATCTGGCCATGAGCTGCAATATAAGTTGTATTTCATGCTAATGGCAGAATATCAATTGACGATAAAAAAGGACACACCCAAGAAACCTTCACATGAAACTTAGTTTGAGCCTGATGATTTGCCACTGGAAGCACAGAACGGAGAAATCTTTCAACCTAGAAACAAAGTGTGCAAACCTCAAGAAGCAATTAACCACTATAAGAACATCTAGACTGGAGGCTGCCACCCTCCCACAGACCATAGATGAAGTGGAAACGCTTAGGAAGTAGGTTAAAAAACTCCAAGCAAGGCAATTACAATATGAGAGGCCACCTTCTCCAATTGAAGAACCACAACCAGACACATTAGTGGAAATCCTTGTCGAAGAATCCTTTGAAGAACTGTACAAACCAATGCCAGTACTGGAGGGCGCATCACTAAAGAGGGCAGAGACACATCTGAAATTGAAGCACCAAATTGGCTAGAGAAGGTAGAATAGATAGGCCAAATGCATGATGATAGGATAGCGGTACAAATTTAATCAATATCCAATCTGGAAGAAATGGTTCTCAAGTCCGCTTTTTCTAGAACTTATCACATCAATGCCTCATCACCACATTTGAACAACAATATATGCCATGTTTTTGTATTATTGGCAGATTATAATGCAGAAATAAAGAGGCATACAGGAAAACAACCCATGTTTGGTACTCAATTTGAGCCAAATGATCTAATTCAAAAGGCACAACCAGGATCTATTTTTCAACCAAATTGGCATGCATGACTATTGACAGATTATCCTGAAATGATGCAGACATGGTCAAATATGCCATTATACATCAAATATAATCCTTGTTACTATCCTATTGCCTATTGGCGATCCTGGCAGGCATTCAGATCGGATAAACTATCCTTATTTTGCTCCCTCGAGAGGGCCACCCATAGTGGATTATATTATATCTACTATACACCACTAGTATGCAAGATTCAAGAATGTGTCGAATAGTGCCGCAAAGATGTGCATGAAGATTTTTGAGCTAATGACGATAGTGTTCGAAACTTTTCAAAAAGTCCAAGCTCCATATATTTTTGCCCCAGGGATCTCTAAAGGAAATTGTGATCTAACATATGATATGGGCCAAACCCCCTCCATCAACACCATCTACGCTTGGAATGCATGCATCAAGTATTTACCTGCTAGATGTTCTCTACAAGGTTTTGGGAGTACCACTCATAAATTTTCATTCCTTGACCCACCCACCTATTGCATTTATTTGCAGTAGAACAAACAATACATGCCGATTCGCTAAGACTACCACATCCACATGTTCTAGTTCTAGTAGATTGGGATTAGTTGATGAAAAATTTGGCACAAGGACTACGCTTACAAGAACATCATCTAGCCACAAATTTCATCGAATATTACATCAAACACTCTTTACAACGAGGGTCTATTAGGGAAGAAAGACAAAAGAGAGAGGGGTGTTGGTAGTAGCCAAGGGAGTTAAGGCATTACAAGACAGGGAAGCCATCCGAGAGAGTGAGAATAGAGGGAAAGTCAAGCAGGACCAAGTAGGTAGAGCAATGAATGAAGATTTAGAAACTAGGCCTATACAATTTTTCAAAGGATAAATATTTCTCAATAGTGATTCTCATCACTACGTCAACATTATAAATATTGTTTTTGGTAAATTAGACTCCATTTTTGTCAAGTCGAGTCATTCTCAAGCTTAAGGAATACTAGGAGTACCTACGATCAATTTTCATAATTTGTAGACTCCGTTTGAGCCCTCAAATAAGCCTTGGAACCTAATTTTAACTAGGCCAGACACTAGGCCTAGATAGGGCCAAAAGCTAGTCAAAAACTATAAAAAGAGCCAGAGAACTCATTTTTGAGGTTGGATTGTTAGAGAATAGAGCTTTTGTAAAAGATATCTTTGATAATTGAAAGCATTCCATTGCTCCATCTCTTTGTCTCGTCATGTGTGCACATGTGTGTGCATGTTAGTGTGCTTCTCACTCACTCACTTGTGCACTCCACTTGCTCACAGTCGTTATTCCTTCCTCATGTCTTCCCGGATTGACAATTATGAGGTGGATCTCTTCATGTTGGTGCTTACCATTGTGCTAGAGTGACACCATTGTTTGGGTTCTTAGGACAATCGCGTAAGAGGTTCTCCTTCCCACAATCCGGACAAAAACCTTGAATTGTCATTGATTGGGGTTGCATTGGTGCAGGTATAGGGCAATCACGAATGAAGGGATCTCCTTGGCATCTGTAACATGGTCCTCTAAGAGCTAGGGGTCTGATCTATTGAGTTTGGGGCCTAGAGTTAGGATTTGCATACATGAAATTAGCATATTTTGGCTCCCAACTAGGTCCACTAGGATTTTCATAAGGCAAATCTCATTATGTTCTGATGACTCCATATAATAGGCCGAAGGGCTATCCATGTGATCCAAGTCAAAATTGTGATTGTTTGGAACACTTTCTAAAATCAATGGTGATGCTGACACTAAGGCTCTAGTCAAATTTTCTTCAGCAACTGCATACTTTACTGGGATCACATTGGCTAGAGGTGGAGGTTGTTGAACTAAAACTGGTTGAGGCCTTTTTTGATCTTGATAGGGTGGCTGGTAGGGCTATTGGGGCCTAACATACTATTGTGGTGGGTACTGATTCTTGTATCTCCCCTGTTGTGGATATGGCTATGGATAATTTTGCCTAACCACTCGCTTGTTATATGGGCAATCTTGTGTTTTGTGGTTAGCATACCTTCTTTCTATCATGCAGTATTGGCTATTAGGGTTCACTTGGGATTGAGCCATGATTGGGCATACATTAGCCATGTGGTATCCTCCATAGGTATATCATCATTTCATTGAGGCAAATCTAGGTGTCTGCTTGCTAGAGATTCCTAACTTATGAGCTACCTTCTTATGAGCTACCTTCTCTACCAGTTCCTTAATAGATATAGATGGCTTGGAAGTGAGGCTAGTAGAGCTATCTAAATCTTTATAGATTTTTGAAAGTTCTAATTCATCACCCAGATTATCCTCAATGTCTATGCATATGCGTACACATTTCTCTATGGTTCTCGATTCCTTTAGATACAAATAGGGTCTCAATTCAGCACTCAACAATCCATCTAGGAACAACGACACTTGTTTGGCTAGTGTGGGTAACTCTGGCACATGGAATCTCTCTAGGTGTTTTTTAAATCCTTTTCTTATTAGTCTGACTATTTCCTCGGGTGTCCACTTGAAGCTATGTATCAACGATGAGGTATTGTGTCTGGTGCCACTTTTGGAGAATTCAGTAATGAATGCTTCTAGCAACTAGTCTATGTTCTTGAATTGACCTTGGTGTAATGGTTGAAACCACATTAAGGCAATGTTCTTGAGAGTTATACAAAAGGAATTGTACTGAGTGAAGAAGTCCTTGACTTGTTCACCTCTTCTTTTCTTATCTCAATTAACACCTTAAATAAAGTGAAGTTTTGTGCCCTCCACAAAATTGTGATCACATTTCACACACCCCTAGGAGTATCAGAAAAAACTTAAAGATTCACAACATATGAAGCTTTTGAAACTACTTGCACACCAAAGGAGTCAATACAATAGAATTTGGAATATTGTATGGGGACTACCCAGACTATGAACGAGTGCCAACCCTCTCAATTATTCACTCCCATGAGTGTAAGTTCCCCTCTAGATATTCATGTCAAAATGTCACAAAATTAGTTAGAATTCATATGCTCATCTTTGTATTAAGAAAAACTTAATGTACCAGATTGGCCCTCCATATTACTTCAAATCAAGCCCTTCTCATAATTCATCTCTCTCTTTGTTGTCCCTCTTGCCATATGCCACTCCCTTTTTTTCTCTGCCCCTTGCACACATCTTACGTGCCCATTCGTGTATCATGACTCTAGATATATTTGGTCTATACAATGCTAAAAAATCATCAATACATTTATTGTTTTTTTTAATGGAAGTTCGGCAAGGGCCTACTCCCCCAAGCTTTAACTTTGATAAAACAGTCATACAAGTGAATGGGCATAGCATCCACAGGACTCCCTGTATTCCACAAAGGAGGGATTAGACAAGGTTACAACTAGTTTCAATTGATTTAATCTAGCCAAAGCCATTACATGTCCAACCCGGAGAATGACTCTGGACCTCTACCTCAAGAGAGGAAAGACTCGACCACTAGAGCAACGGGACATAAACAATATATTTATTGTTGCAGAATCTTTTCCTCAAATGATGGGACCCACCACATATGTTCATCAAATTTTGGCTTTGGGTGATGAACGCTCATCACTCTGTATGACATTATAGCTGCTACAGCCACTAAAACAACAATCTCTCTCTCCTTCACCAAGTGAGTGTGCGCGCAGGATGTGTGTGAACATAACAATCCTAGCCGTTCTAATTTTAGCAAACCAGATAAAATCATCGTCTAGCTAATTAATGATATGCTGTTGAGTCACGAGGCATCATGCATGACAAGGCCATAGTGAAGATTCTATGTTAGAATTATCGGCTACTTTAGTGGCCATCGCTAGCCACTGTTGAAAGTAGAGAATGTCATAGAATTGGCTGAAGTACAGAATGTGCACCATCAATAAGGTTGATAACAGAGTTTAACCACTTTTCCCTCTATGTGGTATTGCTGAATGGTGATTGATTCTACTAAAGAGGAAAAGGTGTGGATATGAGTGCTTATGAGTAGAAAAAGATCAATCTGACTAATCTAAAGTGGAGAAAGGTAAGAATATCTACAAATGATGATGAGAAAAGAGTCGCTTTGTGTTGTGCTTTAACACAACACTTCATTGGTATCTAAGCAGTTCGAGGCTTTCACCAAAGCTTACAAGTAAGGCAATGAACAAGGCATAGACCTATGCATACCTTGTCATCCGAGTCACTAAAGTCACCATTGGTGCTGGTGGTTGCACGCAAAGGAGGACCTCAATGATCAAGGAAGACTGAGGTTCTTGATACTTCTTGGAAGGTCACCATCCCAACACCGTTCTCCTCGGAGCTCGCTTAACTTGCAATGCCTTGCTACTAAGCTACACTCTTGTGGTGTTTGAGGGGGAAAGACTAAGGTTCACATTACCGTGAACACATTTTGGGTCCTCAAAGATTCATTCTTTGCTTTTCAAGCCTGTTTTGAAGGATTTTTGGGGTGATTTTTGGAGCCATCTTGGAGTACTTTTCACATATTTCTCTTTACATGGTTCAAGAACATCAAGGACAACATTTTTTGTGCTTCTTGAACAACAAATATTTAGCTTTGGGCCTATGTTTTTTAGCCACACTAGTAAATCTAAAGGTTTTGTCAAAGGTTTTGAGTTGTGGTGGGAGCAACCACTGCAAGTTTATGCATGGTTTTGACCCCAAAGAACAGAATTGATAGACACTAATAGGTGTTGTTGGTTAGTGTTTGGGCTATAAATTCAGCCTTTCTATGCCATTTTTACTTTATATAATGAGCAGATACACACTAAATATGATTCTATGGATATAACTTATGTACATCCATGTAGCAATTTATATTGTAGCTACATTTTTTCATACAACCTTTGACGTTGATCAAGAGGGTCATGGTGAGCTTTTCTTAACTAGGAGACACCCAGATGTCCGGATCTCTTCAAAAATATAAGTGGAAAACACTTAGCCTTGCCATAGGAGATATATGCTAGTTGTTCATAGGTGCTTGATAAGCCTAGTTGGGTTTTTTCGGTTAAGTGATTATGTGTAGTGGAGTTAGTAATTCACAACGAAGGTTTAAATGTCAGTACGTGTAGTTTTATGAGTTTTTGACATTGGTCATATGCTCATTTTGAAGAGGAGTGTCTAGTAGTTTTTTTTTCTAGATTCTTATTTTTCAATTATGCAATGGTCAATTTCAAACTTGACACACTTATTGGTGTGGGCATATACATTCTCACATAATCCTTTTGGTTGGTAATTTTTTTTCATTAATCCATTTGTTTGGGAAGACTTTGTCAAAATTCTCCCAGAATCTAACACTTGGTCATCCTTATTTTGAGCCTTAGTGGTGTTTTGGACTATTCTAAATCCATTATCATTCTACTTAGTTCTCTATCATCATGGTATCAAAAATCTCAGACACATGTTGGATCGGGGTTTAGTGCTTGTGTTCCTAGGAGAAGCTATAACTTGCAGGGAAAAAACCATTTTGACATCTACAAATTTGATGGCACAAACTTTGCTATGGAAGAATCAGACTAAAGATGTGCTAATTGAGAGGAGATAGTGGAAGCCACTAAATGGAATCTCAAAGAAACCTATTGATATGGATGATGATGATGATTGGGATGAGTTGAATGAAATGGCTAGGTCTACCATTAGATCGCACATGGTAGATAAAAGTTTACTTTATAGTATTGGACTATGAAAGTGCAAAGGAGCTTTGAAAGAAGTTATGCAATACATATGAAAAAGAATTGACATCAAATAAAGTGTATATGATGAGAAAGTTATATGAACTTTGCATGAAGGTGTTAAACTATTTGGGATAAAACTTCCATTGGGTTCTTGGGATGGTCAGGGGTCTGTAGTGCAAAGGCCCTATATTTATTTTCCCAATTCAAACATTCACTGCACTGTGTTCTGCATTACCTCATTGACTATTCCAATAGAATTCAATTACTAATTTCATCAACAAGTTACTCAACGTTAACGAAGTGTTCGTCACAATCGAAATACATAGATTTCCTTACTAACGATTAATGTGCCACCACAATTAACTATACTTCACCAATGAATGCAGAACATAGACAAGATCACCAGATTTACTGAGTACCCAAAACAGTAAGACAACAATACAACCATATGAATAAATTGCACTGGAACCAATCCGCAGGCACACAAGCCAGACCCACAGTCCGGCGTGTTCTCTCTGCCTCTCGCTTCCACGCACTCTTTCATTATCAAATTGTTACAACTATTACACTACATCCTTTTGATGTGTGTCCTTTCCAATTACATTTTCCAATAATGATAATTACATTCTGTTCTGGCGGCCTAACACTTGCACACATGATGGACTCAAACCCAGAATGGATGTATTACAAAAAAGAGCTAAGAATCATCAATGATGCCTTGAATATACATAGAATGTGCTAATTTAAATGTGTGGGATATCTTCTGTTTTAAGGACTCTAACATCTCTTGGAGAACATGCGGTTCTACCAAATCGGTACACATCGAGCTAGAAGCAATGGCTTGGGAAAGCAAAATTTCACTCTTTTTCTGCAAAAAATCTTCTTGTAAATAAAAGTCATTGGCCAGGGTTGTATCTCTGCATAACTTGGCATGAGAAATTTTTGCATCAATGTGAGATAGATGATCCTGCTGAATACCAAGTTGCTTTTCTCTTCGATCCAACTCTTTCTGCTGAAACTGCATTGTTCGGAAAAAATCATGGCATTCCTTTTGTATGGCCTCAATTTCTTTCTTTAACTTAGCTGTATGTCCAATCTCCTCATCCAATACTTGACCTTTTTGAAACAATTCTTCTGTAACTTTCTTCAGCTCTGCTTCACCTTATAGCACTTTGTCAGACAATACCTGATAGGCCTGTTCAACAGTTATGGATTTGGTGCGAGTGTTGTCTAACTCACAACTGAGAGCTTTCATGGCATCATCTTTATCCATCACTGCCTGTTTGAGCAGGGCAATCTCCGCATCTCTGGCTGCAATAATCTCATCCTTCACTGTTACATGTTGCTGTAATATTGTTACCTATTCCTGTAATAGACATGCATTGGCTTTGATCACCAAAATCTCTTCCTATAGGGGAGCAATGTCAACTTCCAACATCTCCACTTTTTCTTGATATTCGGTATGGAGAGACTGGTGAGCATCATGCAATTGAGTAGGGATTTGCTTGGATAAGTGCAAGAGGAAGTCACCAATCTTGGCTAACTGGGCAAACGAATCCGGTACTAAAAAAGTTGATAATGGTCGAGAGGGGTTAACAAAGACCGTAGCTGAAGAGGAAGGTGGGGAATATCCAGGAGAAGAGGGAATAGGGTGAGAGTGGGATACTGCCACCGAATGATTAGGAGATGAAGGGCATATCAGAGGACTAGGAGGTAAGGGAACCGGAGAAGCTGAAGGAGGAGGGGTTACCAGGTGTGCGATATGGGTATTGTCAACCTATCCTTCGGTGAGGATGGAGGTGCATTGGATTCCACGTTATCCAATTAGGCTTCCTGATGAACAAGGGATTCAATGATATGCACTTGCGCAGTTTGATGAAGGGGTTCCACCACTGTGTCATGCACTATGTCAAGAACCTCCTTCTGTTGTTGATCGACCGTCTCGATGTGTTGAGTGTCTTCCATCATTGTATCCTTGATGGTTTGATCTTTAAGTGAGGGTGGAGCGTAAGTTGCATGCAAGGTCGAGGTTGTGTCCTGAAGAAGTACTTTAGTGGAAGAAACCTAGGCTTGACTCTGCGAAAGGCTGTCTTTCCTACGTTTCTCCCGCAAAAATTGAAAAAGATCTTCATCATCATCAAAGCCCATGACCTGCCCAGACTCTTCGCACAATAGGAGGGTATTAGTTGGAGGATTTGGAACAGGGTGAATGACAAAGAGGAGAAAGGAAAGAAGGTGAGGTAACCGGGTACGGGGAGAATTACCTTTGGCTAACTATCGCATAATGGCTTGACACTCACAATGAATGCGCCGAAAGAAAAATAACACCCAATTAACAAATTCTTGGGCAGCAACACCAATCAGGGAATAGAACAGGTGAGATATACCATAAGTATGTTTTTGGAGATTAAGGACAGCTACCAAAAAATGAAGGGCAGAACATTCTAGTTCGGGTCGGCAGAGGATGGCAAACTCATTGGAGGACTGTCGAGGAAATAATTGCTTCATCGTTGCCATTGGGAGCAGAGGAACCTCAATACGTCCATCTTGGGGAAGATGGAACCTTTCGGCTATAGTGTTGAGAGTAACGATTGTACGTGGATTCAGACAAGCAAGAGGCCAGTAGGTTTCCGTCTAGGGGGAATCGGCAATAGCCATAATCACTTGGGCGAAATAGGGATGACATTCGATCGAATGCCAAGGAAACTCGATGAATGCCAATAACCCACGAGGATGAAGGAAATCACTCAGATCGGAGGAGAGATCGTCACAAAAGGTGGTGATATTGGCAAGAGCTTCCATGGCAGAGGAGCCTAAATCGAATACACAACAATAGTACACAAAATACACAGAGCACAGGAACGCAATAACGAAAAAGAGGATGAGAACACCGGTTAAGTAAAAAAAAATGCAAACTGAAAGTGTGGGTATAAAACACAATCATCACTAGTGGAGGGAAGCAAGCATGCATGATGAGGCCATAAGCGCATTAAGAAATTTCCAATCATGAATCATGGAGAGCGGTGGTGAATCTCGGATAAATAATCAAAACGAGAAGATTATGGTCAAGTGGTCAATCAAAACGCGTGTAGTGTAGACAGTGGTCAAATATACAAAACAAACATGATCCGAATGAATGTAAATAAAAATGACACAAAGTTAAGATGAAGTAGACATCATGCAATACGAACGAAGTTTTGATCCATTGATGGGTTTAGGGATAAGAGTACCAATTAAAGTAGATAACCGAAAAGTAGCTGGAACAATCTATTCTGCAATATGATAGGGACCGAACCAACAAAGTTTGAACTTGCCGACCGAATGATTAGACTTAGCATTGTAAAAAGAACCAATTGTCCTTTGGTAAAGACAAGAGTCCGAAGGAATCGATCATGGGTTTAAGCTTGCTGTAGCTCAGTGACGAGTAGCACCTCCTTTAATGTCAATCCGGGAAGACATGAGGATGGTATGAAGACCTCGAGCAAGTGACGGCACACATGTGTGAGTGAGAAGCACACTAACATGCACACACATACACACACACGCGCACACACGGTAAGAACAAAGAGAGTAAGACAATGGAATCACTTCTATTGCAACAAAGTTCTCATACAAGCTCAAAACTACAAGAAGCTAGCCCCCAAAATGAGCTCTCTAGCTCTATTTATAGTTTTTGACTAGCTTTGGCCCTGTCCAGACCTAGTGTCCGGCCTAGTTAAAAATTAGGTTCCAGGGCTTATTTGAGGGCTCAAACGAGATCTAAAAATTATGAAAATTGGCAGGCAACTACTTCTAAGGCTCCCCAAGCTCGAGGACTCCTCGGCTTGTACAAAATGGAGCTACAAAAAGGTGAAATGATATTTACAAGGGTTTTTAGTGATGAGAATCACTTTAAAATGATGTAAGGGTTTTGAAAAAAAATGAAGGGTTGCCTTAGTGCTAGATCTGCATGTGTGTCCGTACTTGCTTCTTCCCGTGTGCTGTCAACACTCTCCCCCCCCTAGCGTCTGTCGCCTCTGACAGACCTCTGCTCCACTGTTTGATCAATGTAGTTCTGCAGGAGGCCGGTTGCCACTTCTTGTTCCTTGATGCGTAGTCCCCGAACCAAGTCTCTCTGGAGGGCCTCCCAATTGACTGCACCCGGCATGTTCGGTTGTGGCGTTGTGTAGAGTTCTGAGTGCATCGTTTGTTCACACGCGAATAGATGTAGCAGGTGGGTTGGCCGCGGTGCGAACACTTCGGAGTGTGACTCCCAAAACACCGTGGTGAACACATCATCAAAGGTTTGCTTGTAGCAGGCAGGGAGATATCTTATTCGTGCATGCCATGCGTAAGCTACTCGAATGCTAGGGGTCGTGCTCATGTCATAGAGCAAATCATAATTACCGTTGATGAAGCCCGAGATTGAAGGCTGGATGTTACGTACATTTCGAAAGGTCTTTAGGACCACTTGCATCATGTCCAAAATTTTGAGCATCATTTGAGCGGCGACATCCGGCATGGGGTGGAGGCGTGGCATCCAATGTCTGATAGTGGCTATCATGTATGATACTGTAGGTGTGCCAGTGGGGGGTGCGATTGGAGGGTAATTGAGCCATTCTTTACAATTTGCGTTGTTCTGAACCTTGATGGCGAAGGCCTTCCATGATCTTCTTCTTTGTACTGGCCCATAACAGGGGTTATACTTCAAATGCATGGGAGCGTGATCCCATGTTCTCAGCATTTCCGGGTATGTTTCCAGTAATCTTTGCCTCCAAGTAGGTTGAAATATCGCCCCTTTTCTGGCTGCCTCTGGGATGTCCTCTGGTTCGAACTGTGTTGCGAACGAGGGGTACTTGTTGGTTATGCGTTTGATCTCAGCATTATAGTCCGCCAACAATACAAAATAAGGTTTGTATTGTAACTCTGAGCTAGTTATCAACCGCCTAGGAGCCAAGTTTGAGAAATATTCAGACTTGAGTATGGTCTCCTCTATGGTTTTCATGGCTAGCATCTGAGTTGCAACACGCTCTTCGTGAGTGTGGCCCATCTCCTCGACCTGCTTCATCCATGCTGACGGGGGCTCCTCATATGTATCCTATCCCTCTTCAGTGATCCTGCCACCTGGAAGAGGTTGTGGCTCATAAGTATCTTCGAATGTTTCCTCCACTGGAATGACTACTGTGTCTTCTTCGATGGTTTGATCAGGTGGAGAGGGAGGTCGTTCATACTGTAACAATTTAATTTTTAGTTCTGCCACCTGCTGCCGTAGCTCAAGTACCTCATTGGTTATTGATAATTCTGGCTCTGGTGAGGTTGCAGCGTTGGCCATCTCTTTAGGTTCTTGTTGGTGTGGTGCAGGCACCTGGGCTTTCTGTAGGTCTTTGACTTGGTCAGCAAGCTGATCATGAGCTTCTAAGAGAGTGGCATAGGTTTCTAATATTTGTTGTATATTCTCTGAGGGGATGGCTTGGAATTTAGCAGGGTCGATGGGTGAATGGGAAAGGATGGGATGAGGTCTGGCTAGTGGCAAGTGGTTGTCCAAGGGCGGGGAGATAGGAAGGGTGACCTATTATGGTTTGATCGGTGGCAGGATGACCGGTGTGAGGTTCAAAAATTTGGGTGGAAGTGATGGATGTGGGTAATGGGAAGGATGTAAAAACAGAGGTGTGTACAATGGTTTCATGAGGGTTGGATATCAGTTGTTCCGAAAGACTAGTGGAAAGGGTTTCTGAGGGTTGAATGGGGGGTGGCGGTGGAGATGGTACCTGTGTAATTACATCTTGTTCGTCAATGGGATTTGCGCTCATCATGTGAACATCCTCGGAAACTGTAGTAGGCAAGGCAGTAGAGACCTCCATTTGAATCATTTTCCCTCGTCGTGGACGTGTATCAATCCTTCGTTGATCATAGGTAGGGTTTTCCTGATAGACCATTGTCCTCAATGCTTCCCCGATCCCACATGTCTCTGCCAATAGGTTCAATGATTCCACAAAATGTGAGTCGACATTCTCATTTTGAAGCATTTGGTTCACTAGGGCTCTATTCGCCTCTTCTGTCATCTTGTGTCTTCTCTGCACCTGCTTGATTGTCCTGTATAGCCGTCTGAGTTGTGCTGTGTAGTCAGGGGCCTCCTCTTCACTGTCTTCGGGGTCATTTCTTTGTGCACCTTCCTGAACTTGTGTGTTTGGGTCATGAGGATGTTGTGCCACTTCTTCCCCATGTACTCTGCTCGTCTCGCCCCGTGGCTGTTCTCTTTGGACTGATGCACCCGGATCAACATTGTTAGTGGAATCTTCACTGTCTGATAGGGGGACCGTCTGTAGGAATCTTTCAAAATCGAAGTTTGGATCCTCTGTGAAGGTGGCCATAGATGCAAACTCTGCATCGGTAGGTAGTGGAGGGGCGGATGGAACGGGTTGTACCACCTCCCCAGCTTGAACTCCTTGAAGATGGATCGTGAAAGGTGTGACCTGAGCTTCTGGTCGGGGAGAAGCTTCGGTCGTGGCTTCTTGAGGGATCGTTACCTGGGAGAGCGATCCACGCATTCGTTTTGCAGGCTGGCTCCCTGACTTCCGCCCTTTGAACAACTCCAATTGTGCATACTTTAAGGCTCTGGCAACTGGCACATCATATGCAAGACATCTATAGATAATTCTTGTAAGTGCACAACAACCATGTAGAGTAGGCTTTCTCACTCCCCGCTTGCCTGCCTCATACACTTGGTCTAAGATCCATACCGGCATCTTAATGGGCAAGCTTCCAGTCTGTGCTAGATATAGCCCATACCATATTTTCTTGTGAGGTTGAGTGAAACGGTCCTGAGCGGGGAATGCGAAGTGTTGGAGGCACATCCGCAAAGGTATGGCGATGTTGGGGGTGAGGGCGCACATTTCTTTTAGCTTCTTGATTCTATTGCTTTTCATCGACTCAGGTATCAAGGGGTCGCGGTCAGAAGGTACATGCGTGCCATACATCTGAAGTGCTTCCCTGATTAAAGTAACATTCAATTCAAACTTCCTCATTTCCTCCAGATTTGACAAGGAGGGCACCCAGAATGTGCCTGAATGATCCTTATCCCCTGTCGGCTTCAGCGTGGCAATTAGGTAGTAGCACCTGAGGAAATTGGGTTTAGGCAGAGCTGCACTGAAATAAGTTTGTAATCCTGCCTTTTGCCAGATGTCTTGAAGTGGAGCTGCATTTTGCAATGCTTCGAATTCTCGTGAGAAGAACTAGAAGGTCCACCACACTCCTCCACATTCCATTTTGGATTCCCAGATGTGATCCGCGTCTCCCAAATCTCCTGGCATCTCATTGAACCAGTGAGAATGCCCCTTTACTCTTTCGGTTAGGCCATTGGGTGGATCTGGAATAGGAATTCTCCGCACATTCACGAACTCTTGAGGCCGAGCTGTTGGTGGGGCCTCCACTGGCATGGCATCCCAATTGATTGGAGCACCAGAGCCTGCCTGAGAGCTTGTGCCTGCCGCTGTTGCCATGAGAGTAGGTTGCTTATCTGCTGGAAGAAGAAAGGCACATTAGTGTTGCATAGGAAACAAGATGTAATGGTGTTCCCTTCACAATACTAACATGACAATCCCGGAGGTCAGTGGTTAGTGGTGAAGTGTTTGTGATAGGTGTGAGTGGTGATTAGAGGTCAGTGTCGTCCTAGATGCATACTTTGGTTATGCAATGGGCTCAGAATGCTCCTGTGTTAGAGTGGACGGATTTACAGAATTGGGTCAGGGGGTTTAATACACAGTTTAATTCTCCACACTTTGATAGAGGATTCGTAGCTCTTAGAGTTAAAGACAGGTGAAGATTTTCGGATGAGAGTGTGATGCATTTGGGACCTTTTGGGTACCCATTTCCATACATGCCGAGGGTTGATGGGAGTGGAGACAGTGAGTGGTGTAGGTATCTTTTCGTTTTCTGAGTTGTTGGCCACGAGTGCTTGTGAATGTTGCTTCATCCTAGTGTCTAAAGGTGAAGTAATTTGGGCTTGTAAGCAGGCCTTGGGCACCCATATCTGTCTAGCATTAGGGATGGCCTTCATTGACCGCTTAGGAACCCAAATAGAAATGGCATGCCTAGGGGTTATCCTAGAGGGCTTCTTCACTTTGTTCCTTGATGTTGAGGCTCGTCTCTTGTCTCCTTGAGAGTCTGCTATTAGAGTGGTGGGTTTTCCACCCTTGCGTATCCAGATCTGCTTCGCGCCACGAGATGCTCCATGTTGTACGGGTTGGCGCTCCTGCCTCTTGATCATCAGCCTCCTTTGTGTCGGGTGGTGTTCGGTCTGCTCATTTAGAATCTTCTTTGGATCAGTTAGGAACTCCTTATTGGCTCCTATACCTTCAGTACGATTGACAAACCTCTGCACCATAGAAGTTTGGACAAGAACAACATTGTTATCTTCATGTGGATTCCTGGAGGGACCAGGAGTTGGTGAATGTTCTATTGGTTTGAGTGCTTGATTTTCTAATTCAATCGTGAGACGGCTTTGGCCTACCCAAACCTGAAGAAGTCCACTTCTTAGGTTGAGGTTGACTGCGTGATCATAGATCCAGTCTTGGCCTAAGACAAGAGGTTCGGTCAGATCCTCGTCTTCACACACTAGCACTTTTGCTGGCATGAGGACCTCTTGTATGTAGAGGGGAAGATCCACCTCTCCCATGCAAGGGGTTTCAACACCTCCTAGTCCTATCAGATATGCTTCTAGGGGTTCTACCTCCAATTGCAGCTGCTTGCAATAAGAAAGCCGAACTGCACTAGTGGCTGCTCCTGAATCAATTAAAGCTCTCACGCTTGTTGTGCTGTCTCTTTGTCCTATTTCTAGGGTCACAAAAGGTCTTCGATCCACTATCTTATGGGTACATTCACCTGAAGCCTCACACATGGCCATGTGATAGCCTGGAGACTCTTGAGTGTCAATCATAGGCTGATCCCTCCCTTGTCTCCTCAACTTCATTCGTCTGATGCGCTCTAAGACCTCTGCCTGTGCTTCTTCTCGAATTCGTTTTTCCTCCTCTTTACGTTGCTTAGCAGTATTGAGTCGACTTAGCATTTCCTCCGTGAGGGGTTCCTGATACAGCTTGACTCTGCATCCGCTAATATAGTTTGGAAGAACATCCCCCTCTAGAGTGGCGAGTTGTACTGCTCCACTCGTGGAGATCCTATTGACGATCATAGGTCCGTAGCCTCTCTTTTCTAGCTTTCTTGCGTGTTGTTTCAATGTGTAGACTAAAACTAGATCTCCTTCTTTCAAGCCCTTATCCTTCACATGGGCATCAAAGTATGCCTTCTGTCTCTTCTTAGCTGCATATATCCCTGCAGCTGCTCTCAGTCTTGTTTCTCCTAATCGTTCAAGGTCAAAAAGTCTAGAGGAGAGTTCATGACCCGTCCATTCGTGTTCTTGTGCTACTTTTAATGTAGGTATTAAGAAGTCCAACGGTAGCACTGCGTTTTGGCCAAAAACCATCTGAAAGGGGGTGGCTTGGAGTACCGTTTTGTAGGCGACTCGGTATGCCCAAACAGCATGGTGTAGCTGTTTGTCCCAATCAGAGCGTTTGTTGTTCACTAATTTTGTCAATACATTGCATAAGATCTTGTTGGTGCTTTCGGCTTGTCCATTTGCTTGGGGATGATATGGGGCAGACTTCTTATGCACTACCAAGAATTCTTGGAGCAGATTTTCAGTAACTTCATTCAAGAAGTGAGTGCCTCTATCACTGACTAACTCTATGGGTAGCCCGTATCTTGTGAATACATTCTCAAACAAGAATTTAGCAGTTGTCTGAGCATCGTTCTTCGTTGTGGCTTTTACCTCTACCCACTTGGTTAGATAATCCGTGGCAACGATGATATACTCAGCATGGGAACCCTTAGCTGGGGGGTTGATAGGACCTACAAAGTCTATTCCCCACTTAGAGAATGCACGTCCGCCCATCATAGGCTTCAATGGCATCTCATCTCTGCGTATAGGATACTGGGTTCGCTGGCAAATCTCAAACCTCTTCACATAGGTATGTGCGTCCATGTGAAGGGTGGGCCACCAAAATCCTGCAAATAGAATTGCTTTGATCACCCTATCTGGACCAAAATGTCCTCCTGCTACACCCTAGTGAGCAGTTTCCAAGATCTTTAGATATTCATTCTCATGAACACATAGTCTCAGGTAACCATCTTTTCCGCGCTTGTATAGATTATCACCAATGAGTGAGTAATCTAGGGCCTCTTGTTCTAAACTTCTTTGCCTCATCAGGGTCATATCTTGAGGGAATGTTTTCGTCCTCAGAAACGCCACTAGTGGCTCGCTCCAATCTGGCACTAGAGACACGCGATAAAGGGTGGCATGTTCCACTGGTGGCTTAGTGCGACAAATTGGGCATTCCTTGCACCTTCTATGGACTTCTGCTTCCATAGTTGGCCAGTACACTCCAAGTCTCTTCAATGTTTGCAGGGTTCGTTGTTTTGAGTAGTGTTGCTCTAATGCACCTACATGTGCTAATTGCAACCACTTCGCGTGCTCGTCCTCTTCCACACAACAAGCCAAGATCCCTTGATCCGTGTGCTTGTACATACTTCCTGCCATGATGTGATACTTTTGGGCCTTTACCACCTCTCTATCCTGTGTGGCCATCACTGAGTGGTTAGGCCCGTAGGTTAGCACTGGCACTAATGGCTTAGCCCACTGCGGTACCACTTCCAAGTTAAACAAGTAAGCATCAGGTAAGTCATCTGACACTCCTTGTGGGGCTTCTCCTGATGTGAGCCTTGAGAGATGATCTGCTCTTAGGTGAGTTCTGCCCTTTCTCACTACTACCTCAAAGTCATACTCCATTAGTAAGAGAAACCATCTTACTAATCTGCCTGTATTACATGGCTTGTTTACTAGGTACAGTAGAGCTTGGTGATCAGTAAAAAATTTGAACTTATTTGCAAGCAAATAATGTCTAAATTTCTTAACTGCATACACCATGCCTAAGCCTTCTCTTTCAGTAGTGGTGTAATTTCGTTCAGCTGCATTCAATTGTCTACTGGCATAGGCAATTGGGAGATCCATATTACCTTCACCAGTAGGTTGTGCAAGTACACATCCAATAGCGTAATTGGATGCATCCACATGAACATGGAATGGCCTGTTCCAATCTGGTGTGGTCAAGATTGGTGCTGAACATAATCTCCGTTTAAGCTCCTGGAAGGAATTCTCACACTCATCAGTCCACTCAAAGTTAGTCCGAAGCCCGTACATGGGCTTTGCAATGACAGCATACATGTGAATGAACCGGCGGTAGTACCCACAATGCCCCATGAAAGCTTGTACTTCCTTGACATTCCTTGGCCTAGGTAGCTCTGCTATGGCTCTCACTTTCTCTTCATCAGTGGATATGCCATTCTTTGACACTATGTGTCCTAGAATCTTGCCTTGCCTGACCATAAAGACGCACTTTTCTGGGTTCAGGCAGACTTGATATTCTCTACATTTGTCAAAGATTTGTCTGAGTTCAGGAATGTGGGTTTGTCTAATGTTGGAATGAGCACAAAGATCATCAACATAGACTTCTAAGTTCTTTCTCAGGAACTCCTTAAATACATGGCACATCAGCCTTTGGAAGGTTGCGGGGGCATTGGTCAACCCGAAGGGCATTACTCTAAAGGCAAAAATACCCCATTCAGTGGCAAAAGCCGTCTTATGCTGATCTTCTGGAGCTATGGCTACTTGATTGTAGCCCGAAAACCCATCTAGGAAGCTGTACACTTCCTTGCCTGCTACCCTTTCTAATAGATGCTCAGTGATAGGAAGAGGATAGCTATCTCTAATAGTGGCTGCGTTAACCTTCTTCAAGTTAATGCAAACTCGTAATTTGCCGTTCTTCTTGGGCACCACTACAATGGGGGATACCCATTCAGTGTGCTCAATTTCATAGATAAATCCGGCTTCCACCAAGCGGTCTATCTCTTCTTTGATCTTAGCAGCATAGTTATCATTATATGTGTATGGCTTTTGCTTAGAGGGTTTAGCATCTGAGGTCATGGGAATTGTGTGTGAGCATATATCTGGGTCAACACCCTTCAAATCCTTGTAGCTCCAAGCGAATACATCTCGGTATTCTCTTAGCAAGGCTATCAGCTCTTGTTCTTCTTCTTCTGTTAGGTCATGACCTATGTATGTGCATCTTTCTTCTCCTTCCTCGATGGCGACAACTATTTTCTTGGTAGTTTCCTTGCTATCATAGGCTTCTCCTGCTTGTGCCTCACGTTTAGGCATTCTTATCATGACCCTCCTATCGTCTATTTCATATTTTTTAAAGTTTTCAGGGACCTCAAACAAAGATTCTTCTGCCTCCAGAGTGACTTCCTTCTTCGTTCTTTTCTTTCCTCCGCTTTTGGAAGCTACTTGTGTGGCTAACCTCACCTCAGTTGTAAGCTCTCCGTGCCTCTGGGGTTGAAATTCTATTTCATAGAAGTATTCTTCATCTGATGCAAAGGGTGGGTCCATAATGATTGACTCTAGATCGGAGTCACTTGCATCCTCAAATGCATCAGGGCTAGGTTCGCATTCTTCTAGAACTGCCTCTCCCATGATTGGCTCTATGAAGAAAACTGAAATGTCATAGCCATCCTCATCATAGTGGGGTGTCCATTGTTCCTCATTGATGGCTACATCCATGGTTGCTAGAATTTCTGCCCAGCCGTGGGGTTCGAATTCTTCGTCAGGAAATACTACCGGTGCATAGGCTGGGTCTTGGATTGATCTATGGGTTTCTTTTGCACCTACCTCTCTGACTTTTTCTCTTTTCTCTTCTTCTACTGCCACTTTGCACATCCATAAGTGGGTGTCTTCATGCATCCACGAGGATCCGGATCCTATGGAATGCACAGACTCAGTCTCCTCTTTGGCTCTATGGATGGGATTCCATTGAATAGGTGGTACGTCTCTATGAGAGTAATCCTTAAGATTGACTTTGGTTGTGACACCTAGATGTTGCAAATACAAGGAATTGGTTCCCCAATCCTGTACCACTTGCAACTGCCGCAGAAATGGTCTTCCCAAAATCATTTCATAGGCATGATTTTTGCTAAAGTCACATATAGCAAATGTATGTTCAAACTCGACACCACAGGTGGTGAGAGTTATTCCTTCTAGCAATCCTAAGGGTCTCTCAATATGACCATCGGCCATCTGCAATTTCATTCTCGTTGGCCTGAGTGCTGGCTTGCCCCAACGCTTCCATAGGGAAGTGGTGGCAATTGCAACTCCTGCACCTGAGTCCAAAATTGCCTTGGTGGTGTACTCCTGGTAGGTGATGGGAAGATAGGTGTTCCCTTCTTCACCTTCACACACATCTCCTATCTTGTCCAAGGGTATCTCTGGCACAGTCCTATGTGATTCTACCTGGGAACGAGGTTTTGCTATCTCGGGCACTTGATTGGCTACATGTTTCCATACTTCTGGTCTAACCTTAAGCAGCTCTTCCAAAGTGAGATTGCACTGCACTTTGGTGTTCTTCACTACCTCTGTGTTCCTAGGGATGACTGAATCTTCGTTTCTTACCATGACTGTAGGTGCCCTCATGCAGGTGGACTTTGCTTCCCATGGACCTGTGAAATGGGGTAGTTCCTGTAAAGAATTAGACTCAAAGTCTAATCTTTCTTGAGCTTGGGCACTCTCCTGTTCTCCATAAATGGAAGGAAGGTCTTGTGGGAATTGATCGTGTGTGTCGTCCACCAGCTCAAAAGGAGGAGGGGCTTCACTTTCTTTAGCCCATTTTTCTTCTTGAATCTCGCGTAGGAATTCTGGTGTGAACCGATTCATAGAAGATGATGTGTCTGGCTCCGTAGAGTTAGGCACATAGGCTTCAGGCACGTAGGCTTTCTGGGTAGGAAAACCTGCTCTTATACTAGCCTTGTCATGGTGTTGAGGGGCGTGTTCCTTTTGTGATTGTGCCATTAGATTCTCTATTCTTTCTAAGGAGGGGGGGTTGTCTGGTTCAGTGGAATTGGGCACATAAGCTTTCGGTGGGGAATGGGTCATGTTTTTGCTTGCTTTATCTCTTTCTTGATTTTTTTCTTCCTTGGCAGATCTTGCAATTATGCCCTCCAACTTCTCTAGAAGTCCATCCAAGTGTAATTGTGTCTTGGCTGAGCCCGAGTAATTGAAAAGGCGACTGGCTTCAAACATAGTCTGAGCCAATGCGACCATTTTCGCGCAAAGCTTGGTTCTTTCTATCTCTAGGTCAGCTCTAGGGTAGCACTTGTCATGATCCGTTACATTTGGCCCTTCTTGGATTCTGGCCTGATATGCTTTAAGCATCATGTCTATGTCTTCAGGAGTGGGATCAGCTAATACTGATCCTACTCGGGGTGGTGGGTGGGGTACATGGGGTGTATTAGAGGGTGGAGGGATGGAGGGTGATGGGGATGGTAGCGGTGGGAATGTGTGAGAGTGCGATTGAGATGTGATCTCTATGATCTTTGCTTTGGTTTCTCTCAAGCTTTCTTCAAGTTCGCTCATCTTTTTTGCCCATTGCCTTTTCATTCTTTCACGACTATCCTTCCAGGATCTCGTTCTCTTTTTGGTTATGCTCTCTGTTTCACTCACCTCGGGGCTCTTTTCCTGACCAACACCTTGGTCTTGTTGTAGTGCCTGGGCTCTTGTGATCACCTGCACAGGTGCAGTGGAAGTCACACTCCCTGTGGAGTCTACAACTAACCCAACAACATTGATAGGAGTGATTTTAGGCATGTTATTAGGGTTCTTTGGGCAATCTCGTAGGAGATGCTCTTTCCCGCAGTCTTGACAGAAACCCTGAATGGTTACTGGTTGAGGTTGTGTAGGGGCAGGCAGTGGAAAATCACGTATAAGGTGATCTCCCTGGCATCTGAAGCATGGTCCTCTAGAAAATGGGGGTCGTACCTGCCTAGGTTGAGGTCTAGAGTTGGGGTTTGTGTACATGACATTAGCATACTCAGGTTCCCCACTATTTTCGCTTGGGTCCTCATAATAGTATGACTCGTTAGGCTCGGGTGACTGCATGTAGTAAGCCTGTGGGCTATCAATATGTGTGGAGTCAAAACTATGGTCACTTGGATCACTGTCTGATAGCAATGGGGTGACAGGGACTATGGATCTATTCGGATTTTCTTCAGCAGACGCATATTTCACTGGGATTGCATTGGTGGGAGCAGGGGGTTGCTGTACTAGGACTGGTTGAGGTCTCTGCTGCCCTTGATACGGTGGCTGATAAGTTTGCTGTGGTCTGTTGTATTGTTGTGGTGGGTACTGATTCTGGTATCTACCCTGTTGTGGATATGGCTGAGGGTAATTTTGCCTAACAGTTTGTTTGTTATATGGGCAGTCTTGTGCAGTGTGGTTGGTGTACCTGCGCTCTATGGTGCAGTACTGGCTATTAGGATTCGCCTGGGGTTGGGCCATAATGGGACATACACTTGCCATATGGTCACCGCCACAATTGTAACACCGCTTAACTGGGGCAAATCTCGGAATTTGTTTGCTAGAGACACCTAGTTTCCGGGCTACCTTCTCTGCAAGTTCCTCGATGGATGTGGATTGACCAGATGTCAGGTTACTAGAGCTATCAGAATCCTTATAGATTTTTGATAGTTCTAGTTCCTCACCTAGATTATCCTCAATGTCTATGCACATGCGTACACACTCTTCTATTGTTCTAGGGTCCTTCAGGTACACATATGACCTGAGCTTAGTGCTCAACAATCCATCTAGGAACAAGGCCACTTGTTTGGCTGGTGTGGGTAACTCCGGCATCGGGCATCTCTCCAGGTACTGCCTAAATCTTCTTCCCGCTAGTCTGACCGTCTCTTGAGGTGTTTGTTTGAAGCTATGAATTAGTGAGGAAGTGTTATGCCTGATTCCACTCTTAGAAAACTCAACAATAAATGCCTCTAAGAGCTGATCTATGTTTCTGAAATGCCTCTCGTTTAATGGTTGAAACCACGTAAGGGCAGTGTTCCTAAGGGTTAGACCGAAAACATTATATTGTGTGAATAGGTCCTCTACCTGTTCAGCTTTCAATACTTGCCGAAATTCTGCCACATGGTCATAAGGGTCTCCCGTGCCATCGAAGTAATTCTTCATGGACTTCACCAGTTGAGTTGGTCGTAGGGTCCTAGTGTGTTCTCTCGGCCTTGGCAAAGGAAAATCGTCAGCATTCCTTTGATTCCATGGGGTTCTATGTCTCTCAGGGTCCACTCTATTTGCTTTCTGTTCCCGTTCTTTCTCTTCCTAGGGAGTTGGCAAAACTTACCTCAGGTTTGTCTCTACTTCTATCTCTTTGAGCTCCATGAGCTTGGGAGGTCCCAGCTCCTTGGTGACCAAAGGACACATTAGACCGTGGTTGGGGAAAAACAAATTCACCCTTCCATGTGTAGGCATGTCTGCCAAGCTCGGTGACCATGAAGATTCTCTCTGATGCATTGTCTAGGTAGGTTACTTGGCCTGGGCTATTAGGGTCTTTAAACTCATAGATTGTGAGGTCACTCACTTCCTGAGGTTGAGCAGATTTATATCTCCAAAAAGCCTCATCGGTTTCTCGGTTTAAAAGCAGATCGATGCTTTTATTATCCTGTGGAATCCACTCTGGAGTCATGATTCTGGTCAAGACAGATTTACCACGGGGGGTTCTTGGCTCTTTCTCTACGTTCCCTTGCTCTATATCACCCATGTCGGTCTCCGCAATCACATTTCCAAACTCATCAGTTCTATCAGGAAGAGTGGTGACTACATATATAGTCCCCTCTTTATCTATGTATGCTCCATTCTCAAACTTGACTACCGGGTGGTCTAATCCATGGGGTTGATCGGGGTTCTTAATCTGGACCACCGATCTTCTCAGTCCGTCTTCGTAGATGCGAGCACCTAGACGATTCGTCCTGATATATTCCAATTGAGTCTTGTAAGGTCCCTCTGGTTTTTCTAGATAAGCCAACCCTGAACTACCTACTGGTCTCTCCATGTGATAGGACATCTCAGAATCACTTGTTTCTGATCTGGGAGTGTATTGGTGATCACTCAACTGCTGGGCCCAAGACCTGGCAGTGTGATTGACACTAGCTTCAGAAGATCTGAGGCTTTGTCTGTCTCGGCCCAAGTGTCTGCCTGATCTAAGGTTCATATGCCTGATTTATTTACCCCCTTGGACCCAAGCACACTCTCGTTGCAGGTTAATTTGCACCAATCACTTTGTTCTTTTGAGTTGAATATTATGTTTATGGTCTTGTCTGAAATCGCGTCGTCAGGAGTACTTAAGTGAATTTCCGCACTTGATGAGTGAGCGACTCCAGTTTACCTTTTGTCCCTTAGAGTTTTCGCACTTAAGACCTACTTAATTCTTGCACTTGGTTGATTAATACTCTTGGACTTGATTCGTGCCTAACGTTGCCCTAATTAATTATCACACCTAAGTCGTTCTTAGCCTAGGCTAGGAATTGACAAAGGAGGGTTGAGAGATTTTCCAACCTCAATTAGCTGGTTGACCAAACTGCTACACAAGCCCAGGAAGCCTTCTCCCAAGCTTGGTACTCACCCTTGCTCGCTTGCTTTGGATTGCCTTGAATGCACACAATGTTCCTGCAAAAGCTCACCCGTTAGTATAGCTCTATTACCACAAGTAATTGAAAAACACACATCAATAATTTTAGTCCCCCTGGAGTAGCTCACTGTACCCCCTCAATCTTAGGACCACCTAGTTTCACCTAAAGGTTAACTTAAAAATACATGTTCTAAAACTCCGCATATGATTCTTACAAAAACCAGTCGAGGTCCACGTAGGATTCTCAACAAGCTTTCCAACGAGACCAAAATCTCATCAGTCGGAGTTCGTATGGTCAAGTTGTGACCATTCAGGCACTAAAGGGTCAAAACAGGCTCTCGGGGTTCAGGAGATCCCTCTCTGGTTTCTAGGTCTTTTGCCCACTTCCAAGGTTCTAAAGTTATACCACGGTGCCTAAAATTAAGCTCCACTACCCTTCAATTCACTCAAGAATAACCCTTAATTTTTCATGTGTTAAAGGCCGTGTATCGCGATAGGTCGGGTCGAGGTGTCGCGATAGGTCGAAGTGTCGCGATAGGTGGGAAGTGTCGCGATAGGTGGGAAGTGTCGCGATAGGTGGGAAGTGTCGCGATAGGTCGAAGTGTCGCGATAGGTCGTGAGGTGTCGCGATAGGTCGAAGTGTCGCGATAGTTCGTGAGGTGTCGCGATAGGTCGTGAGGTGTCGCGATAGGTCGTGAGGTGTCGCGATAGGTCGTGAGGTGTCGCGATAGGTCGTGAGGTGTCGCGATAGGTCGTGAGGTGTCGCGATAGGTCGTGAGGTGTCGCGATAGGTCGTGAGGTGTCGCGATAGGTCGTGAGGTGTCGCGATAGGTCGTGAGGTGTCGCGATAGGTCGAAGTGTCGCGATAGGTCGTGAGGTGTCACGATAGGTCGTGAGGTGTCGCGATAGGTCGTGAGGTGTCGCGATAGCTCGGGATATGGTGAATTTTTCTGTTCTGTCTAGTGATCCTGGGAGCTCTAGGCCTGCACAGTGTCGTGGTGCACTCAGAATCGTGATTGGGCAAAGTTTTCGGAGTGTCGCGATAGCTCGAGCTCAACGCCTCGGGGACTGTGCAGACAGATTCTGTACCTGCTGAGCTTGCTGGAGATGATGATGGAGCTGCCACCTGCAAGAATCATGCAAAAAACACACAAAACAAGAACACACACGCTCGCTCTCTCTCAAACTCACACACAACAAATGAGGAAATGATAAGGAAGAGGGAATATATAGTGGAGAAGGAGGTGGAGGTGGAGATGGAGAAGGAGGTGAAGATGGAGATGGAGATGGAGAAAAATCAGAAATTTACCGCCTACTTACCATTCCAACGCGTCCTCTCTACGTCTTACCATCACACGCTCGTCCTCAAAGCTCGAATCCCCGGCAACGGCGCCAAAATTTGGTGTAGCTCAGTGACGAGTAGCACCTCCTTTAATGTCAATCCGGGAAGACATGAGGATGGTATGAAGACCTCGAGCAAGTGACGGCACACATGTGTGAGTGAGAAGCACACTAACATGCACACACATACACACACACGTGCACACACGGCAAGAACAAAGAGAGTAAGACAATGGAATCACTTCTATTGCAACAAAGTTCTCATACAAGCTCAAAACTACAAGAAGCTAGCCCCCAAAATGAGCTCTCTAGCTCTATTTATAGTTTTTGACTAGCTTTGGCCCTGTCCAGACCTAGTGTCCGGCCTAGTTAAAAATTATGTTCCAGGGCTTATTTGAGGGCTCAAACGAGATCTAAAAATTATGAAAATTGGCAGGCAACTACTTCTAAGGCTCCCCAAGCTCGAGGACTCCTCGGCTTGTACAAAATGGAGCTAAAAAAAGGTGAAATGATATTTACAAGGGTTTTTAGTGATGAGAATCACTTTAAAATGATGTAAGGGTTTTGAAAAAAAATGAAGGGTTGCCTTAGTGCTAGATCTGCATGTGTGTCCGTACTTGCTTCTTCCCGTGTGCTGTCAACACTTGCCGTAGTTGAACTTCTTGGAGAACCAGAAAACTTTCAAGATGCTGTTCGTCCAAGGACAACAACACATCCAATCGGAAAGGGAAGGACTCTGCAAGTAATAACTTATGTTCCAATGCCACACATAAGCTAGGTACCACCAATTCCATAGGTGCAATTTCCTCCAGACCATATGCCAATTTAAAAGGAGTACTTCTGGTAGAAAATTTATAAGTAGTGCGGTAAGTCGATAAAACTGAAGGAAGGAATTGATCCCATCGCTCCGGACATTCTAGCACAAGTTTCTTTAGCATGTTAAGAAGGGTTTTATTGGTACTTTTGGCCAAGCCATTCGCACGAGGATAGTAAGGGGAATTGAATTTATGGATAATCGTGAAGGTTTGGGTGAGGACTTGCATTAAGGTGTTAGCAAAATGAGTACCTTGATTAGAAACAATCTCCAAAGGGAGCCCATATCCAGGAAAAACATAACACATCAAAAATTTAGCGAGTATCGAAGCATTTGCTGACCATAATGCCCAGGCTTCGGCCCAACGAGTAGCATTGTCAGTACAAGTAAGAATATACCAATGATTGGTGACCGTAGCAGGAGGCGTAATGAGACCAATAAAATCCAATTCCCACTTTTGAAAAGGCTCAAGAGAAAGAACAGGCTGAAGGAGAAAATGATGTCGTTGTAAAGGTTGTCTAGATTGTTGGCAAGCATCACACTGTTGGACATAAGTAGCAATTTCACGATGCATAGTGGGCCATCATAATCCAATCTGTAGAATTTTCCGGTATGTAAGATCTACTAAAAAATGGCCACTAGACAGAGCAGAATGAGCCATTATAATTATCGAAGAAACTTGATGTGATGGGATACATCATAAAAGCATGTCAGATGGGTCCATATAATACAACTATCCCACAATTATGTGAAATCGACGACTATACATGGCCAATTTATGGCGAGCAAACGTTGAAGTATTATTGGGGGACATCCACTGGTCAAAAAAATCATAAGGGTATCATAATATGAAGGTGCCACAGGTAGCACCTAGGAATTATCCGGAATCGAATTAGTCACATAAATGGCTGGAGTGGTATCATCAATACCACCGGGAAGCTCACGAGAATCAAGTCGAGATAGGAAATTAGTGAGAGCATGCACTGATCCCGGGCGATGTACAACCTCATAATCAAATTCTTACAACAACACCCACCCGGCTAATCTGCCCCCTAAATGTTGCTGGTGTACAAGATAAACTAGAGCCGCATGATCCACATGGAAGATAAATGGGCATCCCAACAAATAGTGCCGGAATTTTTTCACCGAATAAACTAAACCAAGGCATTCACGTTCAGTCACAGAATAATTCCGTTCAACACCGACTAATCGTCGACTGACATAATAAATAGGGCGAAACCACTTGTCCTGTTGTTGCATTAACACACTGCCTATTGCAATGTTAGACGCGTCCACAAAGATATGGAATGGGAGTTGCCAGTTCGATGCTTGCAGAATAGGCGCCTGTGTTAAGAGCGTTTTCAGGTGATCAAATGCAAGTTGTCATTCTTGCATCCACGCAAACTATCGATGATTGCTAGTAATCAGATGATTAAGTGGTATAGCCACATGAGCGAGCCACCGAAGATGTCATCCATGCCATTATATTTGTCCAAGGAATCTCATAACTTCCTTTGGTGTCGTAGGCACAAGTGCATTCAACACTGTGTTCACTTTATCAGGGTCCACTTGAATGCCCTGTTGTGAAATGATATGACCGAGCAGTTTGCCACAAGAAACTAAAAAGACAAATTTGTTGGGATTTAAACAAAGACAGAAGTTAAGTAGGGGGAAAAGATTTCCTGCATGCATCGTTGAAAGGTGCTGGTAGCATTGCGGAGATCGAACCACATCATCCATGCATACCTGATTGTAGCCACTATAACCATCCAGAAAAGAATACATTTCTCGTCCGACAACATCATCTAGCATGGTATCCAAGAAGGGAAGTGGAAATGGATCAGGCACCGTCGCTGCATTCAACTTCCGGTAATCCATGCAAATGCGTAATTGCTTGTTTTTCTTTGGGACAATGACAATAGGGGAGATCCATTCAACATGCTCATGGGAATAATGAAGCCTACTTTCAACAACCGATCCAATTCAGCTTTCACTTGTGCAACATAATTGGGATTCATTCAGTAACTTGATTGTTCAATTGGTTGAGCATCCGATTCTAGCATCACATGGTGTTGGTAGATACGAGGGTCCAATCCTTTCATGTCGCGATAATCCCACACGAATACATCAGCAAATTCCTTCGGCAGTTGTAGTAAATCGTCTCAAAAAGTTTTCGATAATCCAACCTTAAGCTTGACCGGATGCGGATTAGCCTCATATCCCAAATTACAAATGATTAGTTGATCTTTCGATACATAAAACTGTCGGGGATAATGATTACTTTTTGTATGGGTTCGAGTGTTGGTCTATGCTTAATTTTCATGTGTGGAAGAAGCCATGGGCCTTATGAAGTTTAGGTGTTTTACTTATGGTTTTTTACTTATGATACCCCTTGAGGAGAGATGAAAGTGCATTTTTTTCAGTATATGTGCCTCTCAAACTAGGTGTGGTTACTACCCTCACATATGTTGGTGTTTAGAGCTATGCCCTAATGACCCCTGATACATGCTTATGAGTGAGTTTGTGCTATTCGAATCTTATGGAAGTATCATATGTTCTTGGTTTGTTCTTATTTCAAATTTGATGTACTTACATGAAGCTTGAGCTTGGTGGTGTTTTCAAGATGTGGTGTTCTTTTAAGAAAGAATTGGATTTTTGTCTTGGCCTTCTTTCAAAACAACATAAGATTTCTTTTGGCAGGTGTGAACCAATTCGAATGTTCTCATGATTAGAGGAATGGTTTGGTAATAAGTAAAACTTGTTGGAATCTATGCCATAAATAAGGATGTTGACATATCATTTTACGATGGTGTCAAGTGCATAAACCTTAGGGTGAAGTTCATAAGACTCTATGATGTTCGTGAGGTATATATTTATATGAATTTTAAAGCTAATTCTTTGTCAATACTTCTCTCCAATTTTGTCTATAATAGAATGTAAAAACTTTGTTTGTTCTTTGTTATAAGAACCCCATTAGGAATTATTTGTACATCTGAAAAACATTCAAAAAACACACAAAAACCAAAAAAAAAATCTAAAAACATTCAAAATGATTAAAAAAATGGGAAAAAAGAAGTCAAAAGAGAGAAGGAAGGGGGAAAGTGTCAAAAATGGAAGACAAGAGAATAGTAAAGGGAATAGACATGATGTGCATGAGCAAATCAACCATGAGGGTTTTTTTTTTTAAAGGGAGTTGCAAAATTTTGAACCACACACGGGGGTGGGCACCATAGTTGCAACAAGGGAATATAGCAATGCTTTTGTGGATGCAAGAATATGACATGAAATTAGGAGGATGCATGTATATGTAAGCCCTAATTGTGAGTGGAATTTAACTCATGTTTATTTCGTGATCATTATATTTGAAGACATTCAACCCACCACTCAATCCTCCATCCTCGTGAATTGCAAAAATTTTGATTGCATGGGTCAAGTTGTGTTGCCTATTTTTGTGAATGAAATGCAACTTTTTGGAAACATTTTTTGTCATGGAATGTATAGATGAGGACTTGGTAATAGGCACTCAAAGGTTTGTCAAAAAAATCATCAAGATTTTGAAATGTCTTATCCATCTCTTAGGTTCACACCTACATGTGATTCTTTTGAAAGTCATAATGCTTATCCTCATTGTACTAATTATGGACATATACATCTCTTTAGGGATTGTACTTTTCATCCATAAAATTATCTTCTCACCAATTCAAAAGGTCAACTAAGTGTGATTTATGAAGGTAATGAAGATTTTACTATTGAATACTCATCTATATTGCCTAATCCTTGTTTGATTGAGTCACAAAAACATTTGGAGGAGGAACCTTAGTAGATTTTGGAAGGAAGACCTTCTCCTTCCCCTTCACATATGACCTATGAGTCCTTATGTAAAGATCAAGAGCTAGATATCAAGACTTCATGCTCTATTTCATTTGATCAATTTAATAATAGTGATTTATGGAATGATGATCCTTTGAAGAACCATCGTACTTCCCCTTGTGAATATAGAGATCCTATGTGCAATCATGCCAAATCCAATATGGATCTACTAAAAATTGTTACTTCTCCAACTTGTAACGATCCTATGGAAGGAGGAATCATGTGTAGAGAATCATTGTATAGTTGAGATCGTCACACCAATTTGTTGTTCCCTTGAGAAGGATAATTTTTATAATGAGGATCATGATATCAAAGAAGAGATGACACATTCCTTAGGTTCATCGGATTGTAAAAAGGAAACCAATCCTGATCCCACAACCTTATATCCAAAGGATTAAAAAGTCAAAGAGCACGCAAAAAAATCCACAAAAATTGAGCAAATAACTCTACATCAAGACAACGTGGCAAGAATTTCAAGAAAAAATGAAGAACCTAAAGGATCCACAACATCATGGCATCAAAAGAAGGGATCTTCATCAAAAGGTTTCAAAAAAATTTGGATCCCTAAGGAACTTCTTCAAGTACAACCAAATCAAAGAGACATTTGGGTCCCAAAGAAACTACTTTCTCATGCTTCTCTCATTTGTACATCAAAATGTCATACCCATTCTACATCTATTTGGCATAACATGATACAACCTCATGTATCAAAAAGGCCATGGAAAAAAGGAGTCACAATAACAAAGAAAAATCAAAAGAAGAATCCTCATAAGGACTTTAGCCCCAAGAGTAATAAGGTAAAGATGATATGGAGGCCTGAAATTCCTAAATTACTTGAATTGGAATCTCAAAATATCTCCAATTCTAAAACAATTCAAGTTCACAAAAATGAAAATCTCTTCGTGTAGCAACCATGGATTCCAAGCACAACCTTGCCCAATTCACAACATAAGCTTGTATTGCACATCACATACGCATAAGACTAGGGCCTCATATAGGACATGTATTAGGAATTCCAAGTTTTAAAACCCATGCACTGAGAGGGCACATATAAATACATTTTTTGGCATTTCTTTATACATTGAGTGTCATATCCTTGTTCATGGCATCACTCCCAAGGGGGACTTATTGCTATATTTGGGTATTTGTATGTGTGAACACACTTAGGATTGCTAGGTTTTTTCCCCTAGATATATATATATATATATATATATATATATATATATATATATATATATATATATATATATATATATATATATATATATATATATATATATAGAGAGAGAGAGAGAGAGAGAGAGAGAGAGAGAGAGAGAGAGAGAGAGAGAGAGAGAGAGAGAGAGAGAGAGAGAGAGAGAGAGAGAGAGAGAGAGAGAGAGAGAGAGAGAGAGAGAGAGAGAGAGAGAGAGAGAGAGAGAGAGAGAGAGAGAGAGAGAGAGAGAGAGAGAGAGAGAGAGAGAGAGAGAGAGAGAGAGAGAGCCCTAATGGGTTAGGGTTACTAATATTTGTACATCCACTTGGTAATAGAATCACTTTTGTGTTGTTCACCAAGCTTCTTCTTCTTCTTCTTCTTCTTCTTCCTTATGTTTTTTGTGCTCTCATAGTCCTCAAACTGCAAAAAGACACACCATTGAAGTGTGTGAGAGTACAGTAAGGCAAAGGTGCATCTAACTTACTATTACCCAAAGTCTACACCAATATTTTGGCATAACTTTGGCTCATATATATATATATATATATATATATATATATATATATATATATATATATATATATATATATATATATATATATATATATATATATATATATATATATATATATATATATATATATATATATATATATATATTAATTTTTTTTTCTCATCAAAAGTGCATCATGAATATCTTCATCAAATGGAATCATGTGTTCCCATTCAACTCTTGCATAGGCTACAAAATTGCATCATTGGGAGACACACTTGATTGTCCTTCAACAAAAGATCCAATAATGTATCATGCATATCCTTTCACTCATTTACATCTCCCGTTGTGAGGTTGAGTATAGGGAAACTTTCACAGTGGCTATTGAGTGTGTGTGACTTAGATGCCTTATGGCTGATGTGGGTGTTGGTCAATATTCTTCCACTACCATCTCCACTGACAGTCACAACACATTCACAATTGTGAGGAACCTTGTGTTCCATGCTCACACTAAGCACATTGAGGTGCACTATCATTATGTCAAGGAGAGGTTATCTATTAGAGAGATCAGTTTGGAATATGTGCCCACACAAGAGAACATTGCAGACCTTTTCACAAAGGCTCTACCTAGGGAGAAGTTTGAAGCTTTCTTGAAAAATTTTGGGCTTACTTCCTTTTGTGGATTGATTCCACAGAGCTTGGCACTTCCTTATACATGAGTGCCTACTCCTCATTCATCGTATCACTCCAAGGGGGGATTTATTGATATATTTAGGTAGTGATGTGTGTGAAGACACTAGGAGCATTGGGGTACTTTTTTCCCTCTTTAGGAGGTTTTTTCCCATGGCTTGTATATATGCCTATAACCCTAACGGGTAACTTATATGTGGACATTCTCTTAGTAATACATTCTCTTGGCAATACATTCAGTATTGTGTGTTGTGCTCCAAGATTCTTCTTCTTCCCTGTGTTGTTTGTGTGCTTTCGCAGTTCCAAACTCCAACCTTAATCTGCTTAACTTCATTCCATCTGATGCTTTGTTCACCATGTGTGCACTGTCAGAGTTCGAGGTCTGCGGAAGCACGTGAACAACACAAGGAAGAAGAAGAAGATTTGAGCACAACACACAATACTGAATGCATTACCACTAGAATGTACAAAAGATTAGTAGCTCATTAGGGCAATAGGCATATCTACAAGCCGGGGGAAAAAAGCCTCCTAAAGAAGGAAAAAAGTGCCCTGACAGTCTTAGTGTGTTCACACACATTGCTACCTAAATATATCAATAAATCCCTCTAGGAGTGATGCAGTGAACAAGGAGTTGGCAGTCATGTATAAGGAAGTTCCAAGCTATGTGGAATCAATCCACAACTGAGGAAGTAAGCCCAAATCTTTGCGAAAAGCTTAGAACTTCTCCCTAAGAAGAGCCTTCATGAAAAGGTCTGCAATGTTCTCCTCCGTGGGCACATATGCTAAGTTGATCTCTCCAGTAGAGAACCTCTCCCTAACATAATGATAATGCATCTCAATGTGCTTAGTGCAAGTGTTGCTCTAGCACAATGGTAAGCACCACATTAAGAAGCTCCACCTCCTTAATGTCAATCCGCAGAAGAGATAGGAGTGATATGAAGATTGTGAACGCGAGATTTTGTGAGAGTGAAGGTGAGAAGCATAGAGATGCACACACACATACACACACATGTGAGAGACAAGCAAGACACAATGGAAGATAGGAAAATAGACTATATTACTCAAGATCTCAATTACAAGCTCAAAATAGCTCTAAGCTCACACTTTATAGATTCTAGATTAGTTTTGACCGGTTTCACATCTAGTGACCAGCATAGTTAAAAAATAGCTTTTAGGTACTATTTAGAGGCCTAAACAAGGTCTAAAAATAACCAAAATTGGTATGCTTTTTCTACCTAAGCCTCTCAAGCTCGAGGACTCCTCGGCTTGCACAAAATGGAGCTATTAATTACAAAAGTGGTTGTTATTGTAGATAGTACACACACGAAAGCAAAATGAAAAGTAAAGTACTCTCACAAAACAAAGAATGTCTGAGATACAAAATGAGTAGACCATGAAATGGGTAAACTCATGTGGATTAGAAATGAGCTTGCCAAGAGCATGGAGTAGGCTCCTCAAGCTTCTAACCAAATACAAATGGGGGAGAGGCCCTCTTTATATAGATTTGTGAGGAGCTCTCCAAAATACATCTCATGTGGGATAATTCCCCTGAAAGGAGAATGAATACAACTAGTAGAAGCAAATGGCAAGGTACCCAAATACAAAGGAAATACAAGGAAATGTAATGGAAATAGAGTGACTCCAAGATACAAAAGGGAGATGCACTCTCATATTCTCAACACCCCCTCTGCAACTCCATTTTGTAGTGTATGGAGGCTACATAAGATAGGAATGGAAAATGACAAGTCACTGATCCTGGAGTAATGCCCAACTGAAGCCGAGGTGAAATATAAACCTTCGATGATATGATAGGTATATCCATCTGAGGTATAAGCTGAGATGATATCTCTGATTCCTCATGCTCCAAAATTGTACCATGGTCGAGAAAGTCATGTACAAAGAGAGCATGCTCCACATAGTGTGACTATTCAAAACTGGAATGATCCCCCTCTGAAGCGGAAATGGGAGGATCCAAAAGGGATGACTACTTAGAGTATTCATCAAAGGTGCAGTGTGTTTTGTTCTTCAAAACATCTGAAACACCTCTGTTCTATATATGTACTGTTCTCTGCACTGCTTCACCCCAATAGTTTAGTGGAAGTTGCTTTTGTCTAAGCGTTACTTTGGCCATTTGGATCACACTTCGACTCTTTTGTAATGCAATACCTGGTTGAGTATCTTGCTTGGCTTGATACTTGATTTCATGTTGCTTCAAGTACTTGGAGAAGTTTTGGTTGACAAAGCTACTATCTCCATCAGATTGGATGATCTTCAGAGAACTTGGAAAGTCTTCTTCAACTATTTATGTCCACTCCTTAAACTTGGAAAGAGCATTGTCTTTATGCTTGAGTGAATAAACCCATGTGTATCTAGTGAAGTCATCTACAATCAGGAAGAAGTAAATTGACCCACTTAGAGAAGGTGTACTCATAGGTCCATAAATGTTAATATGGACTAATGCTAAGGGTTTATTTGCAGAAATGGATGTTTCTTTAGGCAAAGAGAAAGTTGTTTGCTTGTCACATGCTTTGCAATTCAATTCCACTTGTGCAATCCTGGGTAGACCTTTGACAAGATGATTGGAAGAGATCTTAGATAAGCAAGAGGTATGTCCAAATCTACAATGCCACAAGTTGAGACTTGAATCCTTGGCCATAAAACTTGAAAGCTTGTAGAGACTGTTATCTTCATATCCTTGAGCTATCACTTCATTGGATTCGCGATCAATGACTTGAACTTTGTTGTGATCGAACTGAACCGTCATGTTGCACTTTGTGATGGCTTTGAGTGAAAGAAGATTCTTACAGAGGCTTGGTACATAAAGAACATCTTTTAGAGATTTGGCCTCGCCTTCAAAGTTAGTGACTTGAACTTTTCCTCTTCCTTGGATTTCGATGCACTTGTTATCTCCAAGGAGAACTTGTCCTTGATACTCTTCAAACTCATGAAAATCATCTTTGTCATGGCACATGTGGGATGAAGCACCACTATCAAAAATCCATTCTTTCTTGGGAGTGGTTGCCACAAGTGCTTTGTGTTCAGTTGTGAGAAATAGGTCTTCACTTGTGCAGTGAGAATGATGTTCACTCTTTGAATTAGACTTGGACTTGTCCTGGTTCTTTTTCTTAAAGCAATATTTTTCAATGTGCCCAGGTTTGCCACAAAAATTACAAGTAAACTTCTTCGATGAATTATGCGATCCTTGCTTAGATCCATTGCTAGCATGATGACTTGTGGTTTTGCCCTTATTGGGCCTTTGGCCTTCATGGCAGACTCTTGGGAGGAATTCCATTTGGCTCTCGAGTCGTGAAGGAGCAACAGTCGACGAACCTCTTCCCAAGTTAAGACTTGGCTGTGATTATACAAAGTTGTGACAAATGTCTCGTATGACTTAGGTAACTTGTTAAGAAGCCTAATGGCCATGTCTTCACTAGAAATCTGCCTTCCACATAGTGCTAATTTATGCTGGTAGTCCTCAAATTGGTCTATGACCTTGGTAATTGTGTCGTCTGGCCGAATGGTCAAATTATGAAACTCGACCTCTAATGCATATATTTTTGAAGGGGTTTTCTCTTCATACAAAGCGGCTAATGTATCCCAAGCATCCTTGGATGTCTTACAAGCCGTGATATGTCCTTCCGTTAGTTCGTCACAGGCAAGTAACAACTGACCTAAAGCTCATTTGTCCTTGACATTCCACACATGCCAATTGTCTAAGTTGCTACCCTATTGGGTTCGGGGTCTGAGCTGTCTACTACCTCATGAAGGAGATTGGTGTAGAGATAGGCGCGCATGACATCTTTCCATAGATTGTAATTTTGTCCATTGAGGCGTTCCTCCTTAGGCATAAAAATAGGGGTGAAAGAGGGTAAGAAGTTAGCCATAGATGATGAGCTACCTTCACTTTTGGTCATTACAAAGCTTTGAGGATAAAGTGTGTAGAAACACTATCAAAGATACTTGCCAAAAATACCACTTCAAAATAATTGCAAGGCTTGAAATGAACAACTGGACACCACACTTAAAATTCTTGGGGGGGGGGCTTAGAGTAGCCCTACTCTTGCAAAACACCAAGATGAGTCGACGCGAGAGGAGAGGGCTTAGATTAGCCTGTTGCCCACCGATTGAGCCTTAGAGTAGCCTTGGGAACTTAAGAAACTTTGTGGGTGGGCTTAGAGTAGTCTCCAACCCACAAAAGTGCACACACATGATAATTTTCTTCTTATATTTTGAGTGTACAAAGATGGGGGGGAGGGGTGGGAACTTAGTGCCAAAGTGTGCCAAAGTAGTAAGGGTTACAGACCTTTAGAAGAATATAAAGTAACCCTTACAAAGTACATTGAGTGCCAATTGATGTGTTCAAAAGAGGATTGTTGCCCTAGGAAAAAATACAAAGTAACATTTTGCCCAAAGTACCATAAGACCTGTTGTAGAATACAAAAAAGCTCTTTGAGAGTTGTCTTTGTTTCTAGACAATGTTATATACTTAATGTCCAATAGTGAAGTGAGCTATAATGTCTTGTAGAACTTTAAAGTAAAGGTTTATTGCAGCATTTGCCAAACAAATTGCCCACGAGTTGTTTTGTTGAATTTTCAAGACAAATTCATTAGAAAGTGGTGGCACGTTTTGGAGATTCACGATTTGCTGTTGTGTTTTCTTTACTTGTGACTCGTGAGGTTTATGAGATGAATCGCATCAAGTCAATCATTGATGATGTGATAACAGTTGGGCTGCCAGAAACACGAGTGCGCTAGTAACACAACTCTCTACTTCTCGCTCTATCGGCATACACAAAGTCTCATGCTGAGATCGGATGTGACTCCGAAGTGGTCACATAGATGGCGCCAACTAAGGGTTATGAGTACCAATTGCTCAGTTGCGGACCAGGCGATTACTGAATTGAAACTATGCAATCACGTGAAATGGCTCCCGAGACCGTGCAACTGCAACCATCGTGCAGGCCCTCACCAGGGATTCGGGGTAAATGAACCTAGACAAGACAGAGGATTGCAAAATATAGAATCAAAATAGGCCAGAGAATCCTCTATGCACCTTTGCTTTTGCGTGAGAAGGGTTGTCATGGAACCACATGATAAGGACGGTGCATCGACCTGCTGCCCATCCAATGCATCGCCTAAATTTCTCTATTCACTCCTCCCTCAACCAAAGAGGGCGTGAGCAATGATGTCAAACGCTCAGCGAGCAACCACATTGTTGCCAAGTGAAGCTCATGATTCAAGATGCATGGAGAATGGCGCTCCGAGAGAAGCAAGCGAGTGCAATCCTATTCTCCTCCATCCTCTAATCACTCTCGTTCTATAGAGATGGTGTAGCAGGCGATGCTCTGACTGCAAGCTCTCTATTTCTTTCTCTCTCTCGGAAGCTCCGAGATAGTGTAGGCACAGCACACTAGTGCCCGGTTGCTCTCCCTGTCTTCTGGTGCTGGTCACCAATAGAATAGAAGAATTCCTGCGTCTCTTTCTCTCACTGTTTCTCTTTCTTTCTCTGTGTAACACAGATGCAAAGACTTAATGCATACAGTAGTGAATCTCTCTACTCACGGTTTTTGTGTTGCTCTCTGAGGTATATATGTGAGCGTAGTTGGAAGAATGTTGGAAGAGTTTCGTCTATGTTGAACAATATGTCGGTTAAATCTCCACTCTCTGTTTCTTCTCTAGAGCTCAGCTCCAGCTATCGGCGCTGTGCTCCTCACAAATCCCATAATCCATATGCATTAGGTTGTATACTACAGTCTTCGTAATATCGAGCAGAGAATGAAGACTTCGACAATTCTTCTCTCCGCCACCGCTCTGCTCTGAGTAGTCCTCTGAACATCATATTCACGGACTCTAAAGTGATATGCACCAATGTCTGGTACAGGGATGTAGTGCATACGAACGAAGATTCCAGAGGAACATCCAACTCCTGTGTCTGCCTTTGCTTAGTCGGACTCGAAGGAATGCTATTATCACCCGCAATCTTTGGCTCAGAGATGCATCACTCAAAGATTAAGGGCTCGAGCTCATCATCAGGTGCTATGTGATCTTCACGCGGTTAGTAGTGCCTGTGTATGTGACTATGTCCACCATGCACGATTGCCAAAAATGCATCACAGAGATGCTATGCACGTGAAGCTAGACATTAAAGAGCTCTTTTTGAAAAATGCTTATATAGTTAAGGGGAACGTCAAAATGCAGAAGCACCAAATAAAAGCGTAAGATTTTGATATGATTCCAAATACATGCACAATAGTGTTTATAAACACTATAATACATTTGACACTAATTATCAACTCTGCAACATCTGTAAATGTGAAGTAGACCAGCAAATATGCTCGCACAAAAGAGGGTGGGAGAGAGGAAAAGTGGGGGTAAAAGGTGTACGAAATGATGAAAATGGGTGGGAGGGTGGGCAAATGGGCAGAATGAATCCCAAAAACTGATGGCAAAAGGCCTCTCTCAATGATGAGAAAGCACGCCACCAAAATGAAGCACCACTACCACCAAAACGACCGCCAAACGCACCACCAAGTCCTCCACCTAGTGCTCTGATACCATGTAGAGAGTACACACGCGGAAGCAAAATGAAAAGTAAAGTACTCTTACAAAACAAAGAATGTGTGAGACACAAAATGAGTAGACCATGAAATGGGTAAACTCATGTGGATTAGAAATGAGCTTGCCAAGAGCATGGAGTAGGCTCCTCAAGCTTCTAACCAAATACAAATGGGGGAGAGGCCCTCCTTATATAGATTTGTGAGGGGCTCTCCAAAAATGCATCACAGAGATACTATGCACGTGAAACTAGACATTAAAGAGCTCTTTTTGAAAAATGCTTATATAGTTAAGGGGAACGTCAAAATGCAGAAGCACCAAATAAAAGCGTAAGATTTTGATATGATTCCAAATACATGCACAATAGTGTTTATAAACACTATAATACATTTGACACTAATTATCAACTCTGCAACATCTGTAAATGTGAAGTAGACCAGCAAATATGCTCGCACAAAAGAGGGTGGGAGAGAGGAAAAGTGGGGGTAAAAGGTGTACGAAATGATGAAAATGGGTGGGAGGGTGGGCAAATGGGCAGAATGAATCCCAAAAACTGATGGCAAAAGGCCTCTCTCAATGATGAGAAAGCACGCCACCAAAATGAAGCACCACTACCACCAAAACGACCGCCAAACGCACCACCAAGTCCTCCACCTAGTGCTCTGATACCATGTAGAGAGTACACACGCGGAAGCAAAATGAAAAGTAAAGTACTCTTACAAAACAAAGAATGTGTGAGACACAAAATGAGTAGACCATGAAATGGGTAAACTCATGTGGATTAGAAATGAGCTTGCCAAGAGCATGGAGTAGGCTCCTCAAGCTTCTAACCAAATACAAATGGGGGAGAGGCCCTCCTTATATAGATTTGTGAGGGGCTCTCCAAAAATGCATCACAGAGATGCTATGCACGTGAAGCTAGACATTAAAGAGCTCTTTTTGAAAAATGCTTATATAGTTAAGGGGAACGTCAAAATGCAGAAGCACCAAATAAAAGCGTAAGATTTTGATATGATTCCAAATACATGCACAATAGTGTTTATAAACACTATAATACATTTGACACTAATTATCAACTCTGCAACATCTGTAAATGTGAAGTAGACCAGCAAATATGCTCGCACAAAAGAGGGTGGGAGAGAGGAAAAGTGGGGGTAAAAGGTGTACGAAATGATGAAAATGGGTGGGAGGGTGGGCAAATGGGCAGAATGAATCCCAAAAACTGATGGCAAAAGGCCTCTCTCAATGATGAGAAAGCACGCCACCAAAATGAAGCACCACTACCACCAAAACGACCGCCAAACGCACCACCAAGTCCTCCACCTAGTGCTCTGATACCATGTAGAGAGTACACACGCGGAAGCAAAATGAAAAGTAAAGTACTCTTACAAAACAAAGAATGTGTGAGACACAAAATGAGTAGACCATGAAATGGGTAAACTCATGTGGATTAGAAATGAGCTTGCCAAGAGCATGGAGTAGGCTCCTCAAGCTTCTAACCAAATACAAATGGGGGAGAGGCCCTCCTTATATAGATTTGTGAGGGGCTCTCCAAAATACATCTCATGTGGGATAATTCCCCTGAAAGGAGAATGGATACAACTAGTAGAAGCAAATGGCAAGGTACCCAAATACAAAGGAAATACAAGGAAATATAATGGAAATAGAGTGACTCCAAGATACAAAAGGGAGATGCACTCTCATATTCTCAACAATTATATGTTACATATGATACAAGAGTGATGAGAATCACTATTGAGGGTTTTGAAAAAGTGTTATAAAACATATTTCTTTGAAAAAATAATCCGCTTGGCTCCCCACTACTTTGTTGTAATCCACCTTCACATAATTCTTCGTCGTTTGTGCCTTTGGCTATTGCCAACACCCCCCTCCCTCTCCCTCTGTCGTTCTCGATAGAACCTTGTTGCAGTGTCTGTCGGATATAGTTTTGTAGGAGGTCATGAGCGAGGGTGTGCTCTGAGATGCGAATACCTCTTGCTAAATTTGCTTCAAGTTTATCCCAATCTATGGGTTGATGTTCATCTAGCAGCGGAAGTCGATAGTGTGTGGAGTACACCATTTGTTCACAGGCAAATAATTGGAGTAGGTGTGTGGGCTTGCTTATGAACACTTCTGAATGGTACTCCCAAAAGCTGGTAGTAAACATCTCTTGAAATGTCATTTTATAGCATGTTGGTAAATACTTGATTCAACAGTGTCAAGCATAACACACCTGGAGCGATGGTGTCGTGCTCCTATCATACACTAAATCCTTATTACCATGCTCGAATCCCGAGGTGTTAAAATGAAGTGCTTTGACATGATGGAAGATTTTAAGAACATTTTGCATCATGTCAAATACTTTGACAGTCGTATGTGTGGCAACATCATCCATGCGGCATAAGCAGGGGAGCGAGTGGCGAATAGTTGCCATCATGTATCCGACTGTGGGTGGTTCATGGGGTGGAGTGAAATAGGGGTAATTAGGCCTGTCTTGGCACCGCTTATTATTCTGCACTTTGATTGTGAAGTCCTTCTAGGAGCGGCATCTTGGGATGACCCATGTGCATCATTTCTGGATATTGTTGTAGTAATTATTGGCACCAAATTTTTATATGACTCTAAAAAGTTAGCATGTTCCTCAAGTAAGACCTTGATGCCTTCTAAGGGGACAACTTGAAACCTTGTAGGACTGATAGTTGTGCCTCCTGTTCTATCCATAGCTGCCTCGAAATTATCTTGGTTCTATTGTTGTAGTCACTTATTCTCTTCCAACACTACAGACATGTGCTTCCTAAGGAGCCCTAGATTCCATCGTGATTTTGCATTGGTTGCATGTTGCTCATGTATCATGTCCTCAGATTCTTTGACAACTTGGGTGTCCACATCAGTTACCTTGGACTTCATTTCTGAATGAGCTTATTGTAGTGTGAAGTATTCTATCTGGAGTGTTTCATTGTCTGCTTCCAAAGCTATGACTCATGCTTGTAATCTTTGAGATTCTCCCTAGAATGCAGCATTCTGATATTCCAATCATTGATAATCATGTTGTAGCTGTGATACACATTGACTTATCATATTAAATGTAGTATTTATAGGTGGAGATGCAAAGGAAATACTGTTTAATGCAAGGGGAATGGGAATGGTGGATGCAGTGCATGATGGTACCAGTGATGTTGGTGGAGGAGGGAGTGGGGATGGTGGGAACGTGGGGGAGAGGGGAAGTGCAATGGGTGGAGAAATGTCCATAGGATTGGATAATGTGGTGCTTGTGAGAGCTACCATGTAAGAGGCAATGGTAGGTGAAGTGAGCATGGTATCTGTGTATAGTGAAGTGGATGTGATTGTTTGTGAACTTAGTATCTGTGTGTTGGGAATAGGAATGAAAATTTTCCATGAATGACACGTAATGGGGTGGGGCTATGGTGGCGATTGAGGTATAGAGGAACATGTGTAGCTCAGTGATGAGTAGCACCTCCTTTAATATCAATCTGGGAAGATGTGAGGATGGTATGATGACCTCGAGCAAGTGAAGGCACAAGTGTGTGAGTGAGAAGCACACAAACACGCACACACATACACACACGCGCACACACGGCAAGACAAAGAGAATGACAATGGAGTTCTTTTAGATTACTTCCCAAACGCTCATACAAGTTCAAGTCTATTTCAAGCTAACCCCAAAAATGAGCTATCTAGCTCTATTTATAGTTTTTGACTAGTTTTTGGCCTTGTCCAGACCTAGTGTTCGGCCTAGTTAAAAATTAGGTTCTCTGGCCTATTTGGAGGTTCAAATGGAGTCTAAAAAATGTGAAAACTGATAGGTAGGTACTTCTAAAGCTCCTCAAGCTCAAGGACTCCTTGGCTTGCACAAAATGGAGCTACAAAAATATGAAATGGTATTTACAATGGTTTTTAGTGATGAAAATCACTATTTTTATAGCGATTTCTTCTAACGTTTTGACATACATTTCCTGTAGCTCCCTACTTGCTCCTTCTTCTTGTGTGCCCACCTCTTTGATGCATGAAAAATTTAGATGGCCTACTTGCCAGATCTTCTTTGACTACTCTGTCTGCTTGTACCTTCTCTTCGCTCCGACTCCCTTCGTTGACTTCCTTGTCTTGTGAGTCCTTTAGTTCCTTGACTGCCAACACCCCCCCCCTCTTGTGTCTGTCGTCTCTGACAAACCCTTGTTGAGTGGGTCGTTGGATGTAGTACTCCACAACATCGATAGCTAAATGATGTTTTGCGATTCTCAACCCTTTGGCCAAATCAGTGAGTAGGGCATCCCAGTCTACTGGCCCTGGAACTTCTGGATGTGGTATACATAGCTTTTCTGAATGTAGGGCTTGTTCCACTGCAAATAACTGTAATAGATGAGATGGTCTAGGAATGAATATCTCAGAATGATATTCCCAGAACCCGGTGATGAACATTTCTTCAAATGTTTGTTTGAAGCAGGCAGGTAGATACTTTATCCGAGCATGCCACGCGTATACGACATTAATGGATGGTGTGGTGCTCATATCGTAGACGAGGTCTTGATTCCTTCATTAAATCCAATAGCCGAAAGATGAGGTTTTCTACTTGTGCCCATGGAAGAATATGTGTTCGTGCGTGATGTATAAGAATGGGTGTCAGATGTTCGAGTGAGTGAACCATGTTGTACAGAGTGTGGCCTCTGTGTAGCTATTTGATCCCTCAAGCAAGCCTTAGGCACCCAAATTTGTCTTGATTGTGGGCTAGCCTTCATCGACTTCTTGGGTACCCAGATAGACTTCATTTTCGTAGAAGAATTTCTGAAAGACTTCTTATTAGTGTCGTGTTGTTGATTACTAAAAGGAATCTTTGCCCGTGTGGTTGACTTGATCACAACAAGCTGTTCGCCTTTCCGCACCCACATTTGTTTCAATGGCTGAGACATCCTGCTTCTCACATTCTTTTGGTCTCCCACATAGGTAGTCTTCTGTATTTGATCTTCCGTTGGTTGCTGCATCCCTCTGTCCTTTGGAAAAGAAGGGAGTTTCGTTGTGTCCTTGACTCCTTTATTGAAATCATCATTCCTCTGCATCACATAGTTTTGAACAAGAACAGCATGGTCATCTTCATGTGTACTCCTGGAAGGACTAGGAGTGTGTGCCTTGCCTAAGTCCTTGAGTGCTTCACTTTCTAACTCAATTGTAATGCGTTTCTCATTGACCCAAACCTGACGAAGTCCACTTCTTAGGTTTAAATTGACTACATGATCATAGATCCAGTCTTGACCCAAGACCAGAGGCTTAATGACGTCCTCATCTTGACACACTATTACTTTCACTGTCATTAAAACATCTTGAATGTGGAGGGGAAGTTCCACCTCGCCCATGCAAGGGGTTTCCACACCTCCCAATCCTATGAGATAGGTTTCTATAGGATTGACATTTAATTTCAACTTTTGACATAAGAAAATTTAACAGCACTAGTGGCTGCACCTGAGTCGATCAAGTCTCGCACAGTTTTTGCACTTATTCCTTGTCCTATCTCTAAGGTCACAAATGGGCGTCGATCGATTATTCTATGGACACTTATTCCGGAGGCTTCACACATTGCCATATGATATCCTGGGTCCGCATAGTCATCTGCCCTAGGCTGATCCCTACCCTGTCGTCTCAACTTCATCCTTCTGATGCGTTCTAAAGCTTCTGCTTGAGCTTCTTCTCGAATTTGCTTTTCTTCCTCTTTGTGTTTCTTGGCAATGTTGAGTCAATTTAGCATCTCTTCAGTCAGAGGTTCCTGATATAACTTGACTCTGCACCCGCTTATGTAGCTAGGTAGAATATTGCCTTCTAATGTGGCTAGTTGTACTGCTCCACTCGTTGAGATCCTATTTATGATCATAGGTCCATAGCCACGCTTCTCTAATTTTCTCGCATGTTGCTTCAGGGTGTAGACTAAAACTAAATCTCCGGCCTTCAATCCTTTATCCTTAACGTGGGCATCAAAGTGAGCCTTCTGTCGTTTTTTAGCTGCATATATTCCTGCGGCAGCCCTCAGTCTTGTTTCTCCTAATCGCTCAAGGTCAAAGATCATAGAGGAGAGCTCATGGCCTGTCCACTCATGCTCTTGTGCTACCTTTAGTGTAGGTATCAAGAAGTCCAATGGTAGCACTGCATTTTGGCCAAACACCATCTGAAAAGGAGTGGCTTGGAGTACCGTTTTATAGGCAACTCGGTATGCCCAAACAACATGGTGTAGCTGTTTGTCCCAATCAGAGCGTTTATTATTCACTAATTTGGTAAGCACATTGCATAGAATCTTGTTTGTGCTTTCGGCTTGCCCATTAGCTTGTGGGTGATAGGGGGCAGACTTCTTGTGTACTACCAAGAACTCCTGGAGAAGATTTTCGATAACTTCATTCAAGAAGTGAGTCCCTCTATCGCTGACTAGCTCTATAGGTAGCCCGTATCGTGTAAATACATTCTCAAATAAGAACTTGGCGGTTGTCTGGGCATCATTCTTAGTTGTGGCTTTCACTTCTACCCACTTGGTTAGATAGTCTGTGGCCACAATAATATATTCTGCATGCGAACCCTTAGCTGGGGGATTAATAGGACCTACAAAGTCTATTCCCCACTTAGAGAATGCACGTCCACCCATCATAGGCTTTAGTGGTATCTCATCTTTGCGTATAGGGTACTGAGTTTGGTGACAAACATCACACCTCTTCACATAGGTATGTGCATCCATGTGAAGGGTCGGCCACCATAAGCCTGCAAATAGGATTGCCTTGATCACCCGATCTGGTCCAAAGTGTCCTCCTGCTACACCTTGGTGAGCAGCTTCCAAGATCTTGATATATTCACTCTCATGGACACATAGTCTCAGGTAACCATCTTTACCATGCTTGTATAGATTATCACCAATGAGTGAGTAATCTAGGGCTTCTTGTTCTAGACTTCTTTGTCTGGCTAGTGTCGTATCTTGAGGGAATGTTCTCGTCCTCAGGAAAGCTACTAGTGGTTCACTCCAATTTGGCACTATGGACACTTGATAAAGAGTGGCATGCTCCACAGGTGGTTTTAGTGCAACAGATTGGGCATTCCTTGCACAACTTATGGACATCTACTTCCATAGTTGGCCAATGCACTCCGAGTCTCCTTAGTGTCTGTAGGGTTTGTTGCTTTGAGTAGTGTTGCTCTAATGCACCTACATGTGCTATTTGCAACCATTTTGCGTACTCATCCTCTTCCACACAACAAGCTAGGATCCCTTGATCTGTGTGCTTGTACATACTTCCTGCCATGATTTGTTATTTTTGGGCTTTTACTATCTCCCTATCTTGAGTGTTTATGACTGGGTGGTTAGGCCCGTATGTCAATACTGGCACTAATGGCTTAGCCCACTAAGGTACAACTTCCAAATTAAACAAGTAAGCATCAGGAAGGTCATCTGATACTCCTTGTGGGGCTTCTCCAGATGTGAGCCTAGAGAGATGGTCTGCTCTCAAGTGAGTCTTCCCTTTCCTCACCACCACTTCAAATTCATATTCCATTAGTAAGAGAAACCATCTTACTAATCGGCCCGTATTGCATGGTTTGTTTACCAAGTACAATAATGCCTGATGATCGGTAAAAAATTTAAACTTATTTGCAAGCAAATAGTGTCTAAATGTTTTAACTGCATATACCATGCCTAATCCTTCTCGTTCGGTGGTGGTATAGTTCCGTTCACCTACATTCAACTGTCTACTAGCATAGGCAATTTTAAGATCCATATTACCTTCACCAGTAGGTTGTGCAAGTACACACCCAATAGCATAATTGGATGCATCTACATGAACATGAAAGGGTTTATTCGAATCTGGTGTAGTCAAGATTGGGGCTGAACATAACTTTCTTTTGAGCTCGTTGAAAGAGTTTTCACATTCATCAGTCCACTCAAAGTTAGTCAACAGTCCATACAGAGGCTTTGCTATGATGACATACATGTGTATAAACCGTCGGTAATAACCACAATGCCCCATGAAAGCTTGTACTTCCTTGACATTCTTTGGCCTAGGTAGCTCAGCTATGGCTCTTACTTTCTCTTCATCGGTGGATATGCCATTCTTTGACACTACTAGAATCTTGCCTTGCCTAACCATGAAAACACACTTTTCTGGGTTCAGAAAGACTTGATACTCTCTACATTTGTCAAAGATTTGCCTGAGTTCTGGTATATGTGTCTGTCTAATGTTGGAATGAGCACAGAGATCATCAACATAGACCTCTAAATTCTTCCTCAGGAACTTTTTAAACACGTGACACATCAATCTTTGGAAAGTTGCAGGAGCATTGGTAAGCCCAAATGGCATTACTCTAAAGGCAAATATGCCCCACTCTGTGGCAAAAGTTGTCTTATGCTGATCTTCTAGAGCTATGGCTACTTGATTGTAGCCTGAAAATCCATCAAGGAAGCTGTACACTTCCTTGCCTGCTACTCTTTCTAGCAGATGCTCAGTGATAGGAAGCGGATAGTTGTCTCGAATAGTGGCTGCATTAACCTTCTTCAAGTTAATGCACACACGTAGCTTTCCATTCTTCTTGGGCACCACTACAATGGGTGATACCCACTCAATGTGCTCAATTTCATAAATAAATCCTGCTTCTACCAGTCTATCTATCTCCTCTTTGATCTTAGCAGCATAATTATCGTTATATGTATATGGTTTCTGTTTAGAGGGTTTCGTGTCTGAGGTCATGGGAATTGTGTGTGAGCATATGTCTGGGTCAACACCTTTCAAATCCTTGTAACTCCAAGCAAATACATCTCTATATTCTCTTAGCAGGGCTATTAATGCATGCTCTTCTTCCTCTGTTAGGTCATGGCCTATGTACGTGCATCTCTCCTCTCCTTCTTCTAGGGCTACCACTATTTTCTTGGTGGTTTCTTTGTTATCATAGGCCTCTCCTGATTGAGCCTCACGTTTTGGCATCCTTACCATGACTCTTCTATCGTCTATCTCATACTTTTTAAAGTTTTCAGGGACCTCAAACAAAGATTCTTCCTCTTCTGGTGTGACTTCTCTCTTCTTCCTTTTCTTTCCTTCATCCTTAGGGGTCACTTGTGTGGCTAACCTTACATCATTTATAAGCTCTCCGTGTCTCTGGGGTTGAAATTCTACTTCATTGAAGTATTCTTCATCTGATGCAAAAGGTGGGTCCATAATGATTGACTCTAAATCGGAGTCACTTGCCTCCTCAAATGCATCAGGGTTAGGTTCGCATTCTTCTAGAACTACCTCTCCCATGATTGGCTCTATGGAGAAGACTGAAATGTCATAGCCATCCTCGTCACAGTGGGGTGTCCATTGTTCTTCATTGATGGCTACATCCCTTGTTGCTAGAATTTCTGCCTAGCCGTGAGGTTCAAACTCTTCGTCCGGAAATACTACAGGTGCATAGGCTGGGTCTTGAATTGATCTATGTGTTTCCTTTGCACCTACCTCTCTGGCTTTTTCTCTCTTCTCTTCTTCTACTGCTACTTTGCACATCCATAAGTGGGTGTCTTCATGCATCCATGAGGATCCTGATCCTATGGAATGCACCGACTCGTTATCATCTTTAGCTCTGTGGATGGGATTCCATTGGATAGGAGGGACATCTCTATGAGAGTAATCTTTGAGATTAACCTTGGTCATGATGCCTAAGTGTTGCAAATACAAGGAATTGGTTCCCCAATCCTGTACCACTTGCAACTGTCGCATAAATGGTCTTCCCAAATCATCTCATAGGCATGATTTTTGCTAAAGTCACATATAGCAAATGTGTGCTCAAACTCTACACCACAAGTAGTGAGAGTTATTCCTTCTAGCAAGCCTAAGGGTCTTTCTATGTGACCATCAGCCATTTGCAATTTCATCCTCGTGGGCCTGAGTGCTGGCTTGCCCCAACGTTTCCATAGGGAAGTGGTAGCAATTGCAACTCCTGCACCAGAGTCCAGAATTGCCTTGGTTGTGTATCCTTGATGGGTGATGGGAAGATAGGTGTTTCCTTCTTCTCCTTCACCCATGTCTCCTATCTTGTCTAGAGGAATTTCTGGCACTATCCTATGAGAACCTACCTCGGAACGTGGTTTGGCTATCTCTGGTACCAGTTTGGCTACATGTTTCCACAGTTCTGGCCTAACTTTGAGCAGCTCTTCTAAAGTGAGATTGCACTGCACTTTAGTATTCTTTACTACCTCCGTGTTCCTAGGTATGACTGAATCTTCGTTTCTTATCATGACAGTGGGTGCTCGCATACACATAGACTTTGCCTCCCATGGGCCTGTGAAATGGGGTAGTTCTTGTATGGAATTAGATTCGAAGTCTAATCTCTCCTGAGATTGAGTGCTCTCCTGATCTCCATAAATGGGGGGAATATCTTGTGGGAACTGATCATGCGCATCATCCACAAGTTCAATGGGAGGAGGGACTTCACTTTCTTTAGCCCATTTGTCTTCTTGAATCTCTCGTAGGAATTCTGGCGTGAACCGATTCATAGAAGAAGATGTGTCTGGCTCCGTAGAGTTGGGCACATAGGCTTCCTGGGTAGGAAGGCTTACCCTCTTACTTGCCTTTCCCTTACTTGAAGGGGTGGGTTCCTTTTCTTATTGTGCAATTAGTCTCTCCAACCTTTCTAGCAGTCCATCAAAGTGCAACTGCGTCTTAGTTGAACTAGAGATGTTAAAGAGACGACTGGCTTCAAACATGGTTTGGGCCAATTCCACCATCTTAGCACAAATTTTGGTTCGTTCAAGCTCTAGTTCTGCTCTAGGGTAACACTTTTCATGATCGGTTACGTTTGGACCTTCTTGGATTCTGGCCTGATATGCTTTGAGCATCATATTTAGGTCCTTAGGAGTGGGATCTGCTAGGACTGATCCTACTCTAGGGGGTGGTGGAGTAGCATGAGGCGGGTTGGAAGGGGTTGGATCAGATGGAGATAGGAATGGTGGTGGATGGGTAGTGTGAGAGGGAGTTTGAGATGTGAGTTCAACTATCCTGGCTTTTGTTTCTCTTAGACTTTCCTCAAGCTCAATCATTTTCTTAGCCCATTGCCTCTTCATTCTTTCTCTACTATCTCTCCAGGCTCTAGTCCTTTTCTTGGTTATGCTCTCAGCTTCACTAGCCTCAGCACTTTTCTCTTGGCCTAAACTTTGGTTCTGCTGCAAGGCTTGAGCTCTAGTGACTACCTGTACTGGTGCAGTGGAAGTCACACTCCCTGTGGAGTCTACAACTAATCCAATAACATTAATAGGGGTGATTTTTGGCATATTATTGAGATTCTTTGGGCAATCTCGTAAGATATGCTCTTTGCCACAATCTTGACAAAAGCCTTGGATTGTTACTGACTGGGGTTGTGTGGGTGCCGACATGGGGCAATCACGAATGAGGTGATCTCCTTGACATCTGTAGCATGGCCCTCTAGGGAACGGGGGTCTTACCTGCCTAGGTTGAGGTCTAGAGTTTGGGTTTGCATACATGACATTCCTGTAATCTGGCTCCCAACTAGGTTCACTCGGTTCTTCACTATAGTAGGACTCACCATGTTCAGGAGACTGCATGTAGTAAGCCTGCGGACTATTTATGTGAGTGGAATCAAAACTATGATCACTCGGGTCACTTTCTGACAGCAATGGTGTTACTGGCACTTGTCAGAATGGTGTTACTGGCACTATGGCTCTATTCAGGTTCTCTTCTGCAGCTGCATACTTTACAGGGATCACATTGGCTGGAGCAGGAGGTTGTTGGGCTAGCACTGGTTGAGGTCGTTGTTGGGGCTGATATTGTGGTTGGTAGGTTTGTTGAGGCCTAGCATACTGTTGTGGTGGATATTGGTTTTGATATCTTCCCGGTTGTGGATATGGTTGAGGGTAATTTTGCCTGATAGTTTGTTTGTTATAAGGGCAGTCTTGTGTGGTGTGGTTAGTGTATCTCCGTTCTATGGTGCAATATTGGCTACTAGGGTTCACTTGGGGTTGAGCCATGATGGGACATACGTTTGCCATGTGGTCACCACCGCAAGTATAACACCTCTTTACTGGGGCAAATCTAGGAATTTGTTTACTAGAGACACCTAGTTTTTGAGCTACTTTCTCAGCGAGTTCCTCAATTGATGTGGATTGCGAGGAAGAGAGACTAGAAGCGCTGTCGGAATCTTTGTAGACTTTTGAAAGCTCTAGTTCCTCCCCTAGGTTATCCTCAATGTCAATGCACATGCGTACACACTCTTCTATGATCCTAGGGTCCTTCAAGTACACATAGGATCGCAACTTTGTACTTAGAAATCCATCCAAGAATAAGGCCACTTGTTTGGCTGGTGTGGGCAACTCAAGAACAGAGCATCTCTTGAGATATTGCCTAAACCTTCTTCCTGCAAGTCTCACGGTCTCCTGAGGGGTCTGCTTGAAGCTATGTATCAATGAGGAAGTATTATGCCTTATGAAACTTTTAGAGAATTCAGTGATGAAAGCCTCTAAGAGTTGGTCTATGCTCCTAAACTGCCTCTCATTCAATGGTTGAAACCATGTTAGGGCTGTGTTCCTAAGGGTTAGACCAAAGGCATTATACTACGTGAATAGGTCCTCAACTTGCTCAGCTCTCAAGACTTGCCTAAACTCGGCCACATGATCATATGGGTCTCCTGTGCCATCGAAGTAGTTCTTCATGGACTTAACTAGCTGAGTCGGTCTCAAAGTCCTCGTGTGCTCTCTAGGTCTTGGTAGAGGGAATTCATCTGCATTCCTTTGGTTCCTTGGGGCTCTAAGTCCCTCAAGTTCCACTCTATTTGCTTCCGTTCTCGTTCTTTCTCTTCCCACTGGGTTGGCAAAGCTTACCTCTGGTCTATCTCTATGTCTGTCTCTTTGAGCTCCGTGAGCTTGAGATGTTCCAGCTCCTGGGTGACCAAAGGACACATTCGATCTTGGTTGGGGGAAAATAAATTCACCTTTCCAAGTGTAAGCATGCCTATCATTTTCTATAACCACAAAGATCCTCTCTGAAGCGTGATCTAAGTAGGTTACTCTGCCTGGGCTATCAGGATCTTTGAACTCATATATCATGATTGTTCCTACCTCATTCGGCTGATCAGATCTATACCTCCAAAAGGCTTCATCAGTCTCTCGGTGCAGGAGTAGATCTATGCTCTTATTGTCTTGGGGAATCCACTCTGGTGTGATAATCCTAGTGAGAACAGATTTGCCTCGGGGGGTTCTAGGTTCTACACCCATGTTTCCTTGCTCTAGGTCACCTACATCTATTTTCGGGATCACGTTTCCAAATTCGTTTGTCCTATCTGGATGACTGGTGACTACATATATGGTTCCTTCTTTGTCCAGGTATGCTCCATTTTCAAACTTGACAGCTGGATGTTCTAGTCCAATGGATTGGTCAGGGTTTTTAATCTGGACCACTGATCTTCCTAGGCCGTCCTCATAGATGCTAGCACCTAGTCGGTTGGTCCTAAGGTATTCAAGCTGCGTCTTGTAGGGGCCTTCTATCCTATGTAAGTATGGCACACCTGAACTTCCTGTAGGTCTCTCCATTCCGTGGGACATCTCAGACTCACTAGTTTCAGAGCTAGGGTAGTGTGAATAATGGCTCAACTGCTGGGCCCAGGACCTAGCAGTATGATTAACACTAGCCTCTGAAGATCTAAGACTTTGTCTATCTCTTCTTAGGTATCGTCCTGATCTAAGGTTCATATGCCTATTTGAGCAATCCCAATTTTTACCCAAGGTACAACCTCGTTGCTGAGTTCTTTTATATCAGTCACTTGATTCTTTTTAGTTGATTATTGTGGTTATGATCTTGTCTGATATCATGTCGTCAGGAACACTTGAGTTAATTTCCACACTTGAATGTTGATCGTCTCATGTTAGGTTCTTTTCCTTTAAAGTTGTTGGTCACACACAGGTTATCTCTTGACTTGAACTTGATTTCTTAGATAGTCTTGACTTGTCTCGTGCCTATCGTTGCCCTGACTTACTTCTAGCACTACTCGGACTTAGCCTAAGCTAGGGATTGCTAGAGGGAGTTGAGAATCTTCCAACCTTGAGTTTCTCCCTTGGTTGCCCTTGTGTGCTCAGGAAGTGTGTTCCCAAGCTTGCACTTACTCTTGCTCCGATCACCCTTTGATGCTCTCACTAGACCTGCGTAACCTGCTGGACAGGGTGACACAGCAACAACCTGCAAGAGTGCTCAAGAAACAAGCAAAAAGTCCAAGCAGACAAGTCGCTCTCTCGCTCTCTTTCACAAGTGGAATGAGGGAAATGAAAGGTGGAAGGTGATATGATCAAAAACTGAAATTTTTTGCGATGATGGAGATGGAGATCGGATATGGTGAGACTGATGATGGTGAGGTAAGAAAGAGAAAAACAAGAAAAAGTGAAGAGATTACCTATAATGCCAATGTCACAACTCTACGTCTTACCATCACACGCTCGTCCTCAAAGCTCGATCCCCAGCAACGGCGCCAAAATTTGGTGTAGCTCAGTGATTAGTAACACCTCCTTTAATATCAATCCGGGAAGACATGAGGATGGTATGATGACCTCGAGCAAGTGAAGGCACAAGTGTGTGAGTGAGAAGCACACAAACACGCACACACATACACACACACGCACACACGGCAAGACAAAGAGAATGACAATGGAGTTCTTTTAGATTACTTCCCAAATGCTCATACAAGTTCAAGTCTATTACAAGCTAACCCCAAAAATGAGCTCTCTAGCTCTATTTATAGTTTTTGACTAGTTTTTGGCCTTGTCCAGACCTAGTGTCCGGCCTAGTTAAAAATTAGGTTCTCTGGCCTATTTGGAAGTTCAAACGGAGTCTAAAAAATGTGAAAACTGATAGGTAGGTACTTCTAAAGCTCCTCAAGCTCAAGGACTCCTTGGCTTGTAGAAAATGGAGCTACAAAAATATGAAATGGTATTTACAATGGTTTTTAGTGATGAAAATCACTATTTTTGTAGCGATTTCTTCTAACGTTTTGACATACATTTCCTGTAGCTCCCTACTTGCTCCTTCTTCTTGTGTGCCCACCTCTTTGATGCATGAAAAATTTAGATGGCCTACTTGCCAGATCTTCTTTGACTACTCTGTCTGCTTGTACCTTCTCTTCGCTCCGACTCCCTTCGTTGACTTCCTTGTCTTGTGAGTCCTTTAGTTCCTTGACTGCCAACAACATGGATGAGGCAAATGGGAAGAATGGATCATGGCGAAGGGGAATGTGTGAATAGGGGTAAGCAGGGGTTCTAAACTAACTTCTATGGTCTCGGGTGTCCTTCTATACTTGGTAGGATTGAGTGTCCAATGGCGGGTTCTACGGACAAAAATGGGGAAGTCAAGAGTGGATTGCTAATAGAGGAAAAGAGGGTTGTTTGAGAGGTCGATTCATAGAAGGAGAAAGAGGTTGTTGAGATAGGGGTATAGGTAGTCCTTTTTATAATTACATTGGTTTCTATAGTGATGGGAGGTAGAGGTGGGAAAGATGGGGGAGATGGGGGTGTGGAGGTGAGATAGGCAACATTTGTACAAAGTTTTTTGTAGTAAGATCTATTGTGGCTATTGAGGCAACCATTGGTCCTATGGTTGCGTCTGGTTTAGTTACGGGTATACGTATGTCTTTGCCTATTCATGGCCTTGTCTCCACTCTGCATGGGTCATATCGGATTAATTGTCGCAATACCATGTGCATGGCCTCTTGAACTCTCAAGGATTCTGTTAGTAACTTGAGTGTATTGATGAACTGAGGGGCCACCCATTCATCTGCAACGATTTGATCTATCAAGGCTTGTCCTCATGCAAATGAGACTCTATGCCTTTATTGCACTACCTTGATTGTATCGTACAATCGTTGTAATTGGGGGGTGCATGCGGGAGCTCCCATGAGTTCAGACCTTTCTTGCTGCTCTTCATGATGTCCTGCCCCATGTTCATCGTCACCCTCTTCTGATTCTTCATACTTTTCTTCTTCCTCCTCATCTTCTTCTTCTTTGTTGACTATGGTAAGATGTGGTTGCTTGTGGTTGTGAGCGTTCCACCTCTTGTTCATCACCCAATTCAATATTCACCTCTCGAAAGAACTGCTCAAAATCTTCATGAGTAAGTTCTTCCAAGTATACTCTTCGAGGGAATTCAAGATCTGTAGGGGCTGGTGGAAATAGTAAGCTTGGGCCCTCAGAGCTCCGTCTTGGGAGGTGTAGTGTGAATGGGCATACCTATCGTGGTGGGGGAGTGACTTCTGGGGTTAAACTGGCTCCTCATGCTTGAGCACACGGTACTACTCCTTGCATCTGCTTTGATGGGGGTCTTGTGGATGTTCCACCACCTTTGAATAGTTGTATCCTGCTCCACATCAGAGCTCTCTAGACTGGTATGTCATAAGCCAAACATCAATGGATAATTCTTGTTAGGGCACAACATTTGTACAACACTCACTTGCATGGCCATCATTTGTGTGCTAAATGGATTTGATCAATGATCTAGTGAGGTAGGTTGATAGTGAGGTTCTGAGTCTCTACAAGATATAAACTAAACCATACTTTCTTAAGTGGCATGATGAACCTATCTTGAGTTGTAAATGCAAAATGATGCATGCACATTCTCAAGTGAACCACAATGTTGGGTGTCATGGCCACCATATCTTTAAGCTTAGTGAGGTTCCTATTCTTCATGTTTTTTGGCACTAGAATCCCCTTCTCAGTGGGGATGTGCATTCCTTTCATGTCCAGAACCTCCCATACTAGGTTATTGGTTAACTTAAACCTCTTCAATTTGTTGCTCGTGGTTAAAGATTGAAGCACGAATGTGCTTGAAGCTTTCGGATTCTTGTTGGGAGTTAGGTTGTTGATGAGATAGTAGCATCACATGAAGTTAGTCTTGGGAAGCTTAGCACGAAGTACGCATCCAATCCCACTTTTGCCAGACTCAATGTTGTCGGGATGAAATCCCTCAGGGAAGTGTGCATGATTTTTTTTCAAAGTTCATTGATTTTATGAGTTTTGTGTGATGTTTTGATGGAGAAAAGCGTATATTCTGTACATGTTTTGGCCGATTTAACTGACTATGAGCCACGGAACCATGTGATTTTTATAAATAGTCCATGAAACTAACTCTAGACCCATGAAAAACCTAGGTTTGACCCATCAAAACCCTAGGATAGAACCTTAGTAATCCCATTCATCATAAGTCTAATCTTTGAATTTGATTGAATTTGTATATAGGTATGAAAGCAAACCTTAGTTTAAGAAAAATAAAAAGAGAAAAAGAAAAATACCCAAAAATAGAAAGAAGAAAATTAGAAAGATAAAAAGAGAAAAACTAGAAATAGAATAAGAGATGGGATTTTTCCAAAATAGCAGATAAGCATGCAAGTTGATCTGGAATTAGAAAGTTGAGTAAGGAGGTTAGAAGTTTCTAGAAGAAAGTCCAAGGGGGGAGGGGCCTATAAATAGGTGCCTAATCTCATTTGTTCCTCCCCGTGGATCTTGCTTGTGGAACTTCTCTCCAGGTATGTTTCTTACTCGTTCTTTTCTTGTTCATACCTTTTAGTCCTTTGCTCATGATGTGAGAATACGATGTTGATCCTTTCTCCATGATCATACCAAGGGAGAGAGAGAGAGAGCCTTGTCATAAAGTCTTGATCGAATGTTGAGATTATATTTCTTAAACTACTCCATGTGGAAATTTGCATCTTAGTAGCTGGGAAGCATGTGATTATTGTGCATCATGTTTTTCATTATGGAGACGTTTTGTTCCATTGGTCAACATGGGTGTCTGATCGATAGGAGAAAAGGTTTGAGGAAAGAGAGAGATTTTCTTGGGCATAGATACCATGTCTGCATGTCTCAGAGATTTGACAGCATAGGTTCGGAGAGAGAGAGTGCACGAGGGGCACTTATGCCACTCCAGAACTGGCGGAGAGAGAATGTCTAACGGTGGCATCCGCTCATGGCGCTACTGACAAACGATGATTGTGCTATAGAACAGAGGTTTGATGAGAGAGAGAACGTAGGGAAATATGTGGCTTGCACACTACAGGACCCAATCTTAGAGAGAGACAGAGAGAGACAACCCTAGAGACTCTGTCTCTATGACTGTGGAGAGAGAAAATGGCAGAGAGGTAAGATGGCGGTGCTACTTCATCGGCTGAAGTTAGAGAGAGAGAGTAGAGAGAGTGACTGGCAAAAATTTGGGGATGTCAAGCACGCACGTGACATCAGAGGTAGAGAGAGAAAGGTATAGTCTGGTTGACGACTCCTGGCATGCATATGCGAGAAGAGAGGAGAGACAAAGAGCAGAGAGAGAGAGAGAGAGAGAGAGAGAGAGAGAGAGAGAGAGAGAGAGAGAGAGAGAGAGAGAGAGAGAGAGAGAGAGAGAGAGAGAGAGAGAGAGAGAGAGAGAGAGAGAGAGAGAGAGAGAGAGAGAGAGAGAGAGAGAGAGAGAGAGAGAGAGAGAGAGAGAGAGAGAGAGAGAGAGAGAGAGAGAGAGAGAGAGAGAGAGAGAGAGAGAGAGAGAGAGAGAGAGAGAGAGAGAGAGAGAGAGAGAGAGAGAGAGAGAGAGAGAGAGAGAGAGAGAGAGAGAGAGAGAGAGAGAGAGAGAGAGAGAGAGAGAGATGTGGCAAAGCGTGGATGCTCTTGTCATGGAAAAGAGAGAGAGAAAGTTAGAGAGAGAGAAAGATACATTGCAAAGGGCAAAGGTGCAGAGAGAAAATAGATTAAGTCGATCACCTGGGAGAAAGAGGGAAGTTGGTGCTGAATTAAATTGTGCGGCCAAACTTAACTTTGAAGGTGGTTGGAAGATTAGAATATAAGATTTTCACCTATAAAAGGTTTATTTATCAGATCTCAGACGGCAATGGGCAATATGTTGCAATGTGAGCTTAATGATTTGTAGGCGGAAATGTTCTTCGTTTCATGATTCGTTGGAGGAATCAAGTTTTCGAGCATAACTGTTGCGATCTGCAGAAGCTATACCTTCAAGTATGATGAATATTTTATACTTGCTTCGAAGATGTTCGTTTGTATACAAAGAAAATAGAATTGGTATTGAATAAGAGCTAGCAAATTCATTCACACCGGAAAAAAAAAGAAATTTAATTTATGTTTCATGCAAAGAGACGAGTCACTCGTGCAATTATCAAAAGATTCCAAAGTATCTACTATTTCAATTTTAACTCTCCTTTGTTGAGTTCTAAGCATCTGTATGAACAAGATTAAGTACTGGATTGTGAAAAGTTGATGAACCATGCACGAACCTCTTCTTTAAGTGGTAATAGATATCAACGGTCTATAAAACAAATTTAAATTTCAAACATAGGTTTGTAGAACCATCTAATGGAATGGATGTAAAATGAAGTGAAAAACATGAGACATATGTCTTGAATGTGGTGATTTAAAGAGGGATGTTTTAGGGTTGTTATGGAAGACAAGAGAGAGAGAGGGACAATTTTTTAAAAGAGAGGATTTATGATTTATTTTTAATTGATGACTGACCCCCCGTGGACATTTCTATGGATCTTCTCCTCTAGGTTGGGCTGATTGATGATTTCAGAGATTATATGAAGTGAGAAAAGTGATTGAAGAGTGAAGATAAAGAGTACCTCGTGGATCTTCTTGGTGCATCTACTCTCAAGGTATTTGATTCTGCATGGACTATTGAAGTAAAGAAAAGAAAAGCTATGGTCGAGATCATGTGAAGAAAAGCTTGTTTGGAGACTGAAGACATAAAGTGAAGGAAGGATCCATCCGCAAAGACTGAAGTCAAAGATTGTGGGCACCTTTTCGCACTATAGGGAGACGCCTACCTCATACTTGGCCGATCCGCACTGTAGCGGCAGCATATTATATCACCCTATCGCATTGTAGCGATTTGCTGTATTACTGACCCGCACTATAGCGGGCATCATTATATCATTCAGATTTTATTGGATGACTTCAACATTGTATCATTGAGCTTTGTCTGCACACCGATCCCGCAATTTTGTGTTTTAGCCTCGTATCTGGATTCTTTCGCTCCCAACACCTACGGTCTTTTGCATACGCACGTTTGCACGTCTCTTCCGAGAGGGGCAGGGCCCTACGACCTGACTTTGATCATCTACTTTTTGCATTAGTTTTGATCATATGAGTGTGCACTTTTCCATTGAGGCATAGATTAAGAATCCACTTCTCAGCTTAGATCATAAGAAGAGGAAAACTAAAATGAACAAAATGATTGAAGAACAATTTAGAAAATACGAAGAGCGATTTAGGGAAATGGAAATTAATGCGAGTGAATATATAAAATCAAAATTTAGTATTGTGATGACCCTAATGCAAACAATAAATGCAATATCCAATACTATCCAGCTAATGGGCATAAGTATTAAAGATGTAAAGAAGGAAATGGATTCTGAGATTTTTGAATTGAAAAATAAGGTTGACCTGTTGACAAACCAAGTTAAGAACCTACAAGTATCGAAATGTGACCATGAACATATGGTAAAGGTCCAAGGAATATCTGCACAAAAAGAGTCATTAGAGCTTAGAAGAAACATGCCTAGAGTGATACCTAGGAAATCAAGTTGGGTTGAGAAGAGACATATACGTTGCTTTTGGTGCAATCAATTTGGGCATATGTTCTGGGATTGTCTAGCATATGAGAGTGCATGCAGACATAGACTTGTAAGTGAGCATGAAGGAAAAATTTGCAAATACCAAGAACAATTACCTTTGCATTTGAATGTAGGAAAAGGTGGAATGAGAGAATATTTTGAGGAGACTAAAACGAGATAAATGTCAATTCAAAAGATATGGAAACCAAAAACTCATAAAGATAAGAGATTTGATGAACAAAAGAGTATGACATCTCTTAAGAGTCAAGAGAAGTCTATTGAAGAAACCAAAGGTAGACAAATAAAGGTCAAGAAGCAAAATATTGAGCAGATATTGAGAGAACAAATAGAAATAGATCATAGAAAAGAATCTGATAGAGAAATTCAAGAGAATTCAAAGAAAGATTAGGATGTATATGTGTCATTCGATCCAAAACTCTTGGTTAATGAGGATCTATTTGACCAAGAGAAAGTTATGAAATTGCAATCCCAATTAAACTTTGACAAACAAATTGAACAGGAAAAGAGTAAAGAAGAGATTGAAGAAGATATAAAATGTGATAAACAAGTTAACAAAGCAGAAAAATAGTTGCTTGATGACATTATTGCGCAAATCAAGGGGAATGTAAAGGCTACTCCGAAGTCTTCTAAGTGTTTGAAAAAGAAGAATAGAATAAGTAGAAATCTAACTTTTCAAGATATATTCATAAATCTTGAATAATGATTGAAGTAGAATCATGATGAAAACATGTTAGAATGATCAAGAGCTATTGAGTGATAAAGATTGATGAAAATGCATGATGATGATTGATGGATGATTATGATTGATGATGATTGATGGTTTATGATGATTGATGATGATGATTGATAATGATTATGATGATTATGATCTTGGAGGATGTTGATGACACTGATATTGATGCTGATGAAGAATGATAGATCATGAAAACTGAAGAAGAAGCTGGATCAATCAACAATGAAGATGAATCGAATGATGAGGTGAAATGTTTCTGATTTGAGTTCTGCTTTCTTTCTGATAGAGCATATGCATTGCATTTGTGTGTATGATAAAGATAGGTATGAATTTAAGAAAATCAGGTAGAATGAAGATAGCAAATATTTATTATGGTTTTGCACGAAGCATGAACGACTAGGGATGATATGAATGGAGTCAGTTAGCAAACTAGAGACTTTTGGGAGTGAAAGCTTGGGAATGTGATGGCATGCTTAGACCGAGTGCATATATATGCTGATTGATTTGAACACTTAGTGAGTGGGATTCTTTCGGTCCTTCTATTTATTTCTTGTGAGATCTTACCTCTATATGGATCATAATTTATGAAAAATATTCATACTCAAGCCAGCTGTATATGTGTGTGTATGTTGTTAGTGTGCTACGATGGGCTAGTAGGCGGGTGGAACCACCTTGGTTGGGTGATCAAGGCCACGAGTTGACGTTAGTTTCGTCGTAGGCCTGACCTATTTGCTGTCATGCGCATGCATGGGTCGGTAGGTGGGTGGAGCCACTCTGGCTGGGTGGTCAGAGCCACGAGCTGATGTTGATTTCATGCAGGGATGAGGTTGTTTATGTCGTGCGCTATGTCGGGTCGGCAGACAGGTGGGGTAAACTTGGCTGGGTGGATAAGTCCATGAGTCGCATCCGATTTTGACATAGGCCGATTTGTGAAATAAAGATAAAAAGAATAAATGCTGAGCTAAGATGAACTGAAAAAGAAAAGAAAAAGAAAAAGAAAAATGAAAAATAAAAGAAAAGAAAAAGAAAGAGATCTAATGGAGAGTTGGACAGTAGGAGATAAATAGTAGGAATCGAGGTATATTCTACAAACTGAGTTAGTAGAAACATAAGTATATGCTAGTACTTAGAATGAGTTGTTGGATCTGAACCAATTGAACAAAGAGAAGATCTAAAAAGCCAATGGTTTATTCATATGGTTACTTGTCAGATTGCGGAAGAGAGAACATAGTATGATGTTTGTGAAACTTGAATCTACTTAATTTTCTAAACGTCGTACTAATCTTTATAGAATTGCATGAACTGCATGAATTCATGCTTTGATTTTTGAAAAGAAAAACATAAAAAGTAAAGAGAGTTTAAAAACAACCCTCATACGCTCTGTTGATTTTGCAGGTTGGCGCATCGGGACGATGTGCAGGTTTAGTGGGGGTGAATGTCGGAATGAAATCCCTAAGGGAAGTGTGCATGATTTTTTTTCAAAGTTCATTGATTTTATGAGTTTTGTGTGATGTTTTGATGGAGAAAAGAGTATATTTTGTACATGTTTTAGCCTATTTAACTGACTATGAGCTGCAGAACCATGTGATTTTTATAATTAGTCCATGAAACTAACTCTAGACCCATGAAAAACCTAGGTCTGACCCTTCAAAACCCTAGGATAGAACCTTAGTAATCCCATTTATCATAAGTCTAATCTTTGAATTTGATTGAATTTGTATATAGGTATGAAAGCAAACCTTAGTTTAAGAAAAATAAAAAGAGAAAGAGAAAAAGACCCAAAAATAGAAAGAAGAAAATTAGAAAAATAAAAAGAGAAAAACTAAAAATACAAATAAGAGATGGGATTTTTCCAAAATAGCAGATAAGCATGCAAGTTGATATGGAATTAGAAAGTTGAATAAGGAGGTTAGAAGTTTCTAGAAGAAAGTCCAAGGGGGGACGGGCCTATAAATAGGTGCCTAATATCATTTGTTCCTACCCGTGGATCTTGCTTGTGGAACTTCTCTCCAGGTATGTTTCTTACTCGTTCTTTTCTTGTTCATACCTTTTAGTTCTTTGCTCATGACGTGAGAATACGATGTTGATCCTTTCTCCATGATTCATACCAAGGGAGAGAGAGAGAGAGCCTTGTCATAAAGTCTTGCTCGAACGTTGAGATTAGATTTCTTAAACTCCTCCATGCAGAAATTTGCATCTTAGTAGTTGGGAAGCATGTGATTATTCTGCATCATGTTTTTCATTATGGAGACATTTTGTTCAATTGGTCAACATGGGTTTCTGATCGATAGGAGAAAAGGTTGGAGGAAAGAGAGAGATTTTCTTGGGCGTAGATACCATGTCTGCATGTCTCAAAGATTTGACAGCATAGGTGCACGAGAGGCACTTCTACCACTCCAAAACTAGTGGAGAGAGAATGTCTAACGGTGGCATCCGCTGATGGCGTTGCTGATAGACGATGATTGTGCTATAGAACAGAGGTTCGACGAGAGAGAGAATGGAGGGAAATATGTGGCTTGCACACTACAGGACCCAATCGTAGAGAGAGACAGAGAGAGATGATCCTAGAGACTCTGTCCGCATGACTGTGGAGAGAGAAAATGGCAGAGAGGTAAGATGGCAGTGCTACTTCATTGGCTGAAGTCGACGAGAGACTAGAGAGAGTGGCAGGCAGAAATTTGGGGATGTGAAGCGCGCACGCCACATCAGACGTAGAGAGAGAAAGGTCTGGTCGATGACTCCTTGCATGCATACGCAAGAAGAGAGGAGAGAGAGAGAGAGAGAGAGAGAGAGAGAGAGAGAGAGAGAGAGAGAGAGAGAGAGAGAGAGAGAGAGAGAGAGAGAGAGAGAGAGAGAGAGAGAGAGAGAGAGAGAGAGAGAGAGAGAGAGAGAGAGAGAGAGAGAGAGAGAGAGAGAGAGAGAGAGAGAGAGAGAGAGAGAGATGTGGCAAAGCATGGATGCTCTTATCGTGAAAAAGAGAGAGAGAAAGTTAGAGAGAGAGAGAGAGATACATTGCAAAGGGCAAAGGTGCAGAGAGAAAATAGATTAAGTGGATCACCTTGAAGAAAGAGGGAAGTTGGTGCTGAATTAAATTGCACGGCCAAACTTAACTTTAAATATTTATATTTTTTCCTTAATTTGTTTCTATATTTTCTCTGTATATAAATTTAATTGAGTTATATGTACGATCAAACCCTAAAACCCTAATCTTAAAGATCTAGACCTAAAATATGTATATTTCTGTATGCATGTGTATATACATGTATATATGTATCATATGTGTATGTGTATGTGTGTATATATGTTATGTATTGTGTTAAAACCCTAAAACCCTAATCAGAAAGACTTAGAATTAAACCTGAAATACTAAAACCTAAAGACTTAAACCTGAGATACTAAAACCCAAATACTTAAACACCTAAAAAAACCTAAACCCCTAATAATAAAACCCTAATCCTATTTTATATATATGTTTATTTATATATTGATATTTTTTTCTATTATTTTTCTTAATATAAATGTAATTGAATTATATGTATGCCTAAACCCTAAAACCCTAATCTTAAATATATCGACCTAAAATATGTATATTTATGTATGCATGTGTATATACATGTATATATGTATTATATGTGTATTATATGTGTATGTGTATGTGTGCATATATATTATGCATGTGTAAAAACCCTAAAACCCTAATCGAAAAGACCTAGACCTAAAACATGTGTGTATGTGTATGTATGTGTATATATATGTGTATGTGTATATATATGTGTATAAGTATATGTGTATGTATGTTTAAATAGCCTAAAAACCCTAATCCTATTTTTATATATTTCATGTAAAAAGACCAAAATTTTATATATTTAATTAAATCACTAGCTTATGTGTGTATATGTGTGCATGTGTGTATGTATCTTTGTGTGTGAATGTATGCATGTGTGTATATGTGTATGCGTGTCTATGTATGCATGTGTGAGTATATGTGTATGTGTGTGTATGTATGCATGTGTGTGTAGGCATTCATGTGTGTGTGTGCATGCATGTGTGTATGTATGTGTGTGTGTGTGCCTGTGAGTGTGTGCATGCATGTGTGTATATGTGTGTGTATGTATGCACGCATGTGTGTATATGTGTGTATGTATGCATGTGTGTACATATGTGTGTGTATGTATGCACGTGTGTGTATATGTATGCATGTGTGTATATGTGTATGTGTGTGTATGTACGCATGCATGTGTGTATATGTGTATGTGTGTGTATGTATGCATGCATGCATGTGTGTATATGTGTGTATGTATGTGTGTATGCATATGCGTATATGTGTGTGTATATGTATGTGTGTATGCATGCATGTGTGTATATGTGTGTGTATGTATGCATGCATGTGTGTATATGTGTGTATGTATGTGTGTGTGTATGTATGTGTGTGTGTATGTATGTGTGTGTGTATGTATGTGTGTATATGTGTGTATATATGTGTGTATGCATGTGTGTGTATGTGTATGTATGCATATGTGTATATATGTGTTTGTATGCATGTGTTTCTATGCATGTGTGTGTATGTATGCATGTGTGTCTATATGTGTGTGTATGCATGCATGTGTGTATATGTGTGTGTATGTAGGCATGCATGTGTGTATATGTGTGTGTATGTAAGCATGCATGTGTGTATATGTGTGTGTATGTAAGCATGCATGTGTGTACATGTATGTGTGTATGTATGCATGTGTAGATGTGTGTGTGTATGTGTGTGTGTATGTATGCTCTATCTTCCTATCTCTATCTTGCTCTCTTTCATCTCTCTTTATCTCTCACTCTCTCTCTTTATCTCTCTATCTCTCTCTCTCTCTCTCTCTCTCTCTCTCTCTCCTCTCTCTCTTTCTCTCTCTCTATCTCTCTCTCATCTCTCTCTCTCTTTCTCTCTCTATCAATAGAGAATAAAACAATCCCTTACAAGTATGTTCCTCTTTTGGATCGTTGTCGTCAAAGCATAATGTATGTCGTCTATCATCGAATTTCAAAGAATCGGCGCCAAAGAACTTCTGCAAAATCAGAGAGGAGAGAAATTGTAAGACCTTAAGCATAGAGAAAGACATAGGCTAAGAGTACGTGCACCACTTACTAAGATATGAAATCTAAACAGAGAGAGTGTGTGTGTGTAGAGAGAGAGAGATCTATGTGTGTGTGTGTATATGTGTGCACAAGACAATGCAGGTCGCAATTTGGTTCACGTGTGCAAGTTTCATAGAAGACAATAGTACTCAAACACGTGCAAAAATGTTCAGTTTTGCTCTCATGTTCCAGGTATGTTTAAAACACGGCCTCGATAAGTTCCAGTAAATTACCGATGCTCATACCGATGCCCATACCGATGCTCATATCGGCGGTCATGCGACACCCTGACGATCCATTTTAAACAGTCATACTAAGAGTCAATTGATCGTCGTTATCTTTAAATGGTCTTTTCCAACATGTATACCAACATCGAGAGTGATCGTCGGTATAGGCAGCGTCAGTATGCCCCTCATATGTTGTAGTGTGAAAGGCCTAGGAAGAAGGTAAGACTGAAACTTTCTTACTCCAAACATAAGTGCATACATGAGTTTATCTACATCTGTGTATCTCTTCTCATTTTCTTTCATTACCTTGCTAGCAAAGTAAACAGGATGCATATGAGATATTTTTTTATCCTTCTAGAGTAAGACTACTCCGATTGCTTCTTCACCTGCACTTGGATGCACATAGAAAGTCTCTCCCATATTTGGTGGCATCAGTGTGGGTAGAGTAGTGATTACTCGTTTGATTTCTTCAAAACATTCATTATGGATATCCTCCCATGCAAAGACACTATCTTGTGCAAGCTTTTGTAATGGAGATATGATTTCACACGGAAGGTGGATGAACCATGACATGTAGCGTACGTTTTGTACAAAATTGAGGGTCTGCTTTGTTGTTGTTGGAGGAGGTAGAGCCAATATGGCTTCCACTTTGAATGGATCAACTTGAATCCCTTTTTCTAATATGAGATGTCCAAGAAGAACTACTTATTTCTCGATAATATGACACTTATCAAGATTCAATTGACCTCCAAGCTCATATAATCTTTTTAAGCCTTCTTCCACTTTTTGACAATGCATAGCTCTAGTGCTATATATGCAGAAGTCATCCATGTACAACCTTATTAATGATCCAAAGAATGGTTGAAAAATATAGTTCATAAACCTTTGAAATGTTGCAAGTGCATTGGTTAGGCCAAAAGGAATTACCGGATAAGCAAAGCATCCCCATGGCATAAACAATGTGGTCTTCCTTTGATCCTCCCCAGCTCTCTGAATTTGAAAGTACCCTGAGTATCCATCACATACAGTGTACCTTTCATGACCTGCCACTTCATTTAGAATTTCATCTTGGAAAGGTAGTGAAAAATGATCTCTCCTTGTTGCTGCATTTAAGGGTTTATAGTCTACACACACCCTCCATTTACCGTTCTTCTTTGGGGTAACTACTAGTGGAGACACCCATTCAGAATTTGATATAGGGTAAATGAAAGCAACCTTTATGAGTCTATTTATCTCATTTAACAAAGCCTCTTGTTGAAGTGTTCCGATCCTTCTGAGCTTTTGCGCCATTGGCTTTGCTTCTGGCTTTGCTTCTGGCTTGATTTCGATATGATGTTGAATAGAAGTTACACCTTGTATCTCATTATAATCTTTAATGAACAATTTGGGGTACCTCCTAAGCATGTCGATGTAGCTGGTCTTTTCTTCTGAGGTGAGATCTTTCGCTAGCATCTTCGGAGATCCGCTTCTGGCAGGTATTCCTCACTTTGTGATTGTTGTAGGTCATCCTCTTTGCCTGCATCTTCCTTTCCTTGAAAGATCATGCCCATGATGTTGAGTGTTGATGAATCATTTTTGGTTGTCGATTCCTCACTGTTAGAATCGCTATCATAACAAGAAATTTCTTCATTTACTGTTGTTTCACACCTGTGATCTTCCTTCTTTTGATCCTTCAAATCATAGGTAATTGACTTTGTTCTATCCTTTGGTTTGAGAACTAGAAGGCCAGAACCCCATTTCTGATCCACTCTTACTGCAATTAACCATGGATGTCCTAATATGATGGGATAGTTCTCCCCTTTGGTTGCAATTTTATACATATCCAAAGCAACCTCTATATCACATATTGTATACTCGTAAATTTTCAATTATACCAACACATCTAACAATAGTACTATTTGCCACTTTGGCTTGGTATGTAGATGGTCCTGTCACATCCAAGCCTAACCTATGCATTGTTTTTCTTGTCATGACACACATCTGTGCTCCGCCATCGACGTACACATTGGAAATCCTTTTTCCTTTTACATATGCATCCACTGTGGGTACCACATCATCACATGCATTGGCTCTTATAAGGTTAATTTCCTTATTTCCAGCCCTCCTAGTGCTTACTAGGTTGGACCATTCCCTCCTAGTTTTTGAAGATAATTGGAGTAGTTGTGGCCAAGTGATATTTGGTTTTTGTGTGGATATATCTTCAATTAGGTCATAAGGTTCGACACCGTTACCTAGAGGAAAGTCTTTCATCATGATCTTCCTCCTCGGCCTTCTCTTTCTTTTACTAGCTCCACCTTCTGCAACTCTGCCTTTCTTCGTTTGTGTACCCATGCTTGAATCTTCATCTTAAGATCAGACTCTATCTTGCACCCTTGTCCTCTTGATTGGCATCATATCCATGGTCTCTTGTTCCTCGGTTAGCTCCAAAACATTCACTTGCCTTTGGTCACCTTGAGCCATTGGGACATGTGGAATATTTGCTTGCTGTTGTTGTTGTTCCTGTGCATATTGTGGCGGTCTCTTAATAGGATACATATCATCTCGATTCGTACAAGGGTGAGGGCAATTGTACATACCATGACCACATTTTTTGCAGTTGTATCATATAAACTCTTGTGCTTGTCATCTTGACCTCGATTTTGTTCCCTTTGTTGTCTCTCTTGCTGGCTCCTCACCAAGTTGACTGTTAGTTATTCCAACTGTTGTGTGAGCTTCTGTAAGATATCTTCTTGTGAAGCTTCTCCGTTCTCTACCTATGCAGCTGGTACTAGGGGAATAACATCCATATGGTCTACTTTTTCAACTTTTGAAGACTAAAACTTTAATTTTCTACACTTAACTCTTGCTATATCTAAGGCTTCTTCAAAAGTACCTATAATTTTTTACTTCACCTTTTGTTTTAGAGAAGGGAAGAGTCCTGAGATGAATCTATCCCTTTTTAAAAATTGTGGAGCTACTTCATTTGCCTCTAGGCTACTTTCCCAATTACTCCACACACACTGAAACGTAGACTCATAATTTGAAAAGTCTTCAAGTGTGACTTGGCTTAGTGAGAGCAATTGTTGCCACAATCCTTCTGGTGTATCCTTCTTTCCATATCGTGCTATGAATGCTTCATGCACTGCTTCCCAACTTCCTGTTGCTTTCTTGGATAAGTTGATGTACCATATTCTTGCTTCCTCCTTTAAGACCAATGGGAAAGCCTTTACCTTGATTGCTTCTTGACCCCTTCCTGAGACAAGGTACGCCATCTCCAAGTTCTCCAAAAACTCTAAGCATCTTCCTTGGGTCTTCCATATAAGTGAGGGAAGATTGATGCCATGGTTGTACTTGAAATTGGCTTTCTCACAAAAGAATGAAGATCCACACGTCAAAACTAAGGGTATATTCTAAAACTGGAAAGATAAAGGTTTCTTGAGATTCAAGGATTTCTACCAAACGCTCTGCCCCGAAATGATAGATGATGCATTGTTGGAAGAATATCTTTCTACGTTATGTGATATGGACACAAAGAAGGGGTCTTCGTTGATAAGGTTGGTTGGGATGAATGGGACAATTTTGATTATTGGGGTTTTGCACATTCATGAAATTGAGTTGCTCATTGCAGGCACCATGTTATGAGAGGGGCATTAAGAAAATGGCCTCTAACACTTCCTCAATGCTCAACTCATAAATAGAGAATGGAATTGAAGATGAGGGACACCAAGCTCCTACAAAATCACTCACATTAAAAACACACACAACACTATTAAAGGAGGGGTGGTCCACGTTGCCTTGTCACACAAATACAATGGAACTCTTAGGGTGGGGGTGATCCACACCTCCCTCTTAGTACACTTAAACACAACCAACACAAAGGTACTCTTAAGGTAGGGATGATCCGCACCGCCCTCTTAGTACCAACACAGAAAACACAAAACAGTCACAAGCAAGAGATTCTTAATGAAAAGAGGAGCTAGGTGATACCACAATCTTCAATGGGTTTGGGAATGATGGAAAAGATGGAAGGAGAATGGAAGGAGTAGGTAATGAGAGAAGAAGAAAGGGTGTATTGGATAGAATAAGCCAAGGTTAAGGGTAATGGAAATGGAAGGAATTGGAGAAATGAACTTGATTGAGATAGAAAATATTACAAAGACATGGGGGACTTACAAATTAGAGCTGGTATAGCTCTCTCAATATAGTGACATAGGGTAGACTCCTTCTCCTAGGCTTTGAGTGCCCACTACACCCGCAACGTGTACTTGCATACAACTCTTCTTGCTCCTGGAGGGCACCCAAGGGATCCAACTGTGCGAAAGGGATCCAATCCATAAAAGTTTGACTTTTTTGCATCATTCTTTTGAGTTTGGGGCCCAAGAATATAAGATATATGCATAAACAAAAGGTTTCCTATGTTGAAAATTGAAAAAGGTGTGGTGGGGCTATGGGGCCTTTGGAAAAACTTTTGTTTCATTCTAAAGAGATTGGGACAGGTTTAAATACTTGAATATTCTAGAATTTCCATATCTCTTTCGTATTTCCCTTCTATATTGATCATTTCTCTTTTAGTGCAAGGAGAGCTAGTCATATCTTCAATGGTGGGGCCCACTTGACTTCTATCTTTCATATTTATTGTATGCACATCCATATCAAAGGGAAATAAAATAAATAACATATTACATATATAGAATACGATTATTGTTAGAGGAGGTATCACAAATATAGCCCTCAGGGGCACTTTGAGAACCCTATTGAAGATAGATTGGAGTGTATCTCTCAATCCGTAGATCGGATTGAGGCGTGTAGAATAGGGTTGGAAAGCCCTCAAAATGAACTCTCTAAATCTAATACGATAGGTCAAAAATGTCAAGCCATTGGGAAACCATGGGTGGCACTTGATTGAGGGCTCAAGATACCAAACATGGGTAAGAACAAGGTTCAAGACTGAGGTTGAGAACAAGGGCCCAGGACATGAAGGTTGCAAAAACCAAGGCTCAAGAGACAAAGGTTTGAGAGAAAGGGTTCAAGAGATGAAGGTTGCTAACAAGGTGCAGAAAAGTGTGAGAGGTTGAGGACATCAATTAAAGGTTATGTAGGGGGTTCAAGGTGTTGATAACTAGGGCTAGAGAGATATGAGAGTAGACCATTCAAGAAAATGATTGAACAAGGGGGAAGAATGTAATAAAGTGATAGGTAGGAGATTATTAAATCACACCATTGATAGATAGGAGATGGTTGAAATACTCTCTAGCAGAGAGGATTAGGAAGTAATCCTCAACCCTGGCTTTTTCGGGCAGGAAGATTAGAAGATAAGATTTTCACCTATAAAAGGTTTGTTTATCATATCTCAGACGGTAATGGGCAATATGTTGCAATGTGAGCTTAATGATTTGTAGGTGGAAATGTTCTTCGTTTCATGATTGTCTTGTGTATAAGAGTTGGAGGAATCAAGTTATCGAGCATAACTATTGGGATCTGCAGAAGCTATACCTTCAAGTATGATGAATATTTTATACTTGCTTCGAAGATATTTGTTTGTATACAAAGAGAATAGCATTGGTATTGAATAAGAGCTAGCAAATTCATTCACACCGAAAAAAAAAGAAATTTAATTTATGTTTCATGCAAAGAGACGAGTCACTCGTGCAATTATCAAAAGATTCCAAAGTATCTACTATTTCAATTTTAACTCTCCTTTGTTGAGTTCTAAGAATCTGTATGAACAAGATTAAGTACTGGATTGTGAAAAGTGATGAACCATGCACGAACCTCTTCTTTAAGTGGTAATAGATATCAATGGTCTATAAAACAAATTGTAAATCTCAAACATAGGTTCGTAGAACCATCTAATGGAATGGATGTAAAATGAAGTGAAAAACATGAGACATATGTCTTGAATGTGGTGATTTAGAGAGGGACGTCTTAGGGTTGTTATGGGAAAGAAGAGAGAGAGAGAGGGACATCGTTCTAAAAGAGAGGATTTATGATTTATTTTTAATTGATGACTGACCCCCCTTGTGGACATTTCTGTGGATCTTCTCCTCGAGGTTGGGCTGATTGATGATTTCAGAGATTATATGAAGTGAGAAAAGTTGTTGAGGAGTGAAGATAAAGAGTACCTCGTGGATCTTCTTGGTGCATCTACTCTCAAGGTATTTGATTCTGCATGGACTATTGAAGTAAAGAGAAGAAAAGCTATTGTCGAGATCATTTGAAGTAAAGCTTGTTTGGAGACCGAAGACATAAAGTGAAGGAAGGATCCATCCATGAAGACTGAAGCCGAAGATCGTGGGTGCCTTTTCGCACTGTAGTGAGTGGCCTACCTCATACTTGGCCGATCCGCACTGTAGTGGCAGCATATTATATCACCCTATCACACTGTAGCGATTTGTTGTATCACTGACGCGCACTGTAGTGGGCATCATTATATCATTCAGATTTTATTGGATGACTTCAGTATTGTATCATTGAGCTTTGTCTGCACACCGATCCCGCAATTTTGTGTTTTAGCCTCGTATCTGGATTCTTTCGCTCTCGATGCTTACGGTCTTTTGCATACACACGTTCGCACGTCTCTTTCGAGAGGGGCAGGGCCCTACGACGATCGCCACACCAGAGAGTGAGAGGGTGAGGCACCCAGCGTGTAGACACCGCTCGTCGGACAACGGGAACGGCGCACACGAGGGGCGTGATCCAACCCCGCGCCGGCTCTTCCCGTCACCTGACCTCCTTCTTCCCGACACCTGAACTCGACGTGAAGCGAGGCAGTTGCCCGGTGATCCTCGATGCATCACCCACTCCTTGAGAAGAGAATAGAGGAACCTCAGCATCGGATAGAGATATTCTAGGTACCAGCATTTTAAGTTATTTGAATTATTACATTGCTCCACACACTTGAATAGGAAGATTGCTTTTACTGCCTGACTTTGATCATCTACTTTTCACATTAGTTTTGATCATACGAGTGTGCACTTTTCCATTGAGGCATAGATTAAGAATCCACTTCTCAGCTTAGATCATAAGAAGAGGAAAACTAAAATGAACAAAATGATTGGAGAACAGTTTAGAAAATACGAAGAGCGATTTAGGGAAATGGAAATTAATGCGAATGAATCTATAAAATCAAAATTTAGTATTGTGATGACCCTAATGCAAACAATAAATGCAATATCCGATACTATCCAGCTAATGGGCATAAGTATTAAAGATGTAAAGAAGGAAATGGATTATGAGATTTCTGAATTGAAAAATAAGGTTGACATGTTGACAAACCAAGTTAAGAACCTACAAGTATCGAAATGTGACCATGAACATATGGTAAAGGTCCAAGGAATATCTGCACAAAAAGAGTCATTAGATCTTAGAAGAACCATGCCTAGAGTGATACCTAGGAAATCAAGTTGGGCTGAGAAGAGACCTATACGTTGCTTTTGGTGCGATCAATTTGGGCATATGTTCTAGGATTGTCTAGCATATGAGAGTGCATGCAGACATAGACTTGTAAGTGAGCATGAAGGAAAAATTTGCAAATACCAAGAACAATTACCTTTGCATTTGAATGTAGGAAAAGGTGGAATGAGAGAATATTTTGAGGAGACTAAAACGAGATCAATGTCAATTCAAAAGATATGGAAACCAAAAACTCATAAAGATAATAGATTTGAGGAACAAAAGAGTATGACATCTCTTGAGAGTCAAGATAAGTCTATTGAAGAAACCAAAGGTAGACAAATAAAGGTCAAGAAGCAAAATATTGAGCAGATATTGAGAGAACAAATAGAAATAGATCATGGAAGAGAATCTGATAGAGAAATTCAAGGGAAATCAAAGAAAGATCAGGATGTATATGTGTCATTCGATCCAAAACTCTTGGTTAATGAGGATCTATTTGACCAAGAGAAAGTTATGAAATTGCAATCCCAATTAAACTTTGACAAACAAATTGAACAGGAAAAGAGTAAAGAAGAGATTGAAGAAGATATAAAATGTGATAAACGAGTTAACAAAGCAGAAAAACAGTTGCTTGATGACATTATTGCGCAAATCGAGGGGAATGTAAAGGCTACTCCGAAGTCTTCTAAGTCTTTGAAAAAGAAGAATAGAATAAGTAGAAATCTAACTTTTCAAGATATATTCATAAATCTTGAATAATGATTGAAGTAGAATCATGATGAAAACTTGTTAGAATGATCAAGAGCTATGGAGTGATAAAGATTGATGAAAATGCATGATGATGATTGATGGATGATTATGATTGATGATGATTGATGGTTTATGATGATTGATGATGATGATTGATAACGATTATGATGATTATGATGATTATGATCTTGGAGGATGTTGATGACACTGATATTGATGCTGATGAAGAATGATAGATCATGAAAACTGAAGAAGAAGCTGGATCAATCAACAATGAAGATGAATCGAATGATGAGGTGAAATGTTTCTGATTTGAGTTCTGCTTTCTTTCTGATAGAGCATATGCATTGCATTTGTGTGTATGATAAAGATGGCTATGAATTTAAGAAAATCAGGTAGAATGAAGATAGCAAATATTTATTATGGTTTTGCACGAAGCATGAACGACTAGGGATGATATGAATGGAGTCAATTAGCAAACTAGAGACTTTTGGGAGTGAAAGCTTGGGAATGTGATGGCATGCTTAGACCGAGTGCATGTATATGCTGATTGATTTGAACACTTAGTGAGTGGGATTCTTTGGGTCCTACTATTTATTTCTTGTGAGATCTTACCTCCATATGGATCATAATTTATGAAAAACATTCATACTCATGCCAGCTATATATGTGTGTGTATGTTGTTAGTGCGCTACGATGGGCTAGTAGGTGGGTGGAACCACCTTGGTCGGGTGATCAAGGCCACGAGCTGACTCTAGTTTCGTCGTAGGCCTGACCTATTTGTTGTCATGCGCATGCATGGGTTGGTAGGCGTGTGGAGCCAGTCTGGCCGGGTGGTCAGAGCCACGAGCTGATGTCGATTTCATGCAGGGATGACATTGTGTATGTTGTGCGCTATGTCAGGTCGGCAGACAATTGGGGTAGACTTGGCTGGGTGGACAAGTCCATGAGTCGCATCCGATTTTGACATAGGCCGATTTGTGAAATAAAGATAAAAAGAATAAATGCTGAGCTAAGATGAAGTGAAAAAGAAAAGAAAGAGAAAAAGAAAAATGAAAAATAAAAGAAAAGAAAAAGAAAGAGATCTAATGGTGTTATAACTTATGGAATATGTTGAACAATGCATTGTTGGAGTGTGAACAATGCATTGTTATAGTATGGAATATGTTGAACAATGCATTGTTGGAGTGTTCAATTATTATTGAACAATGCATTGTTAGAGTGTTAAATTATTAATGTATTAATGTGTTTTTGATGTTTCTGATATAGCAGCTGAAGGTTTGTGAGGAGTACAAGGCCTGAAAGGGCGGACATCAATAATCCAAAAATTATTATTTAGCTTGTAAATAAACCTGCATAGAAGGTTCTATTGTTAGAAATAGTTAGAAAAGTAATGGTTAGAATAAAATTCGTTGTAGACCATAATTTTTCTGTTATTGAAAGCAATGGCTTTCTGTAAAAGTTACCAACTTTTAGTTTCATGCTTGCTTTTCGAAGCCGCTCTCATGTAACCACTCTTTTTGACATAATCAAAATTCCTATAAATACATGCACTCTGTGGACTTTCGAAACAGAGTGCATGGGGGGAGATTGCACCCAATCCTGCGTTCTGTCTCGTCTCTTGTTGCGTCTATTTTTCTGTGTGTTTTCTGTGTTCGTAATCTCTGTTTGCGCATGAGCAAGATCCTGAAAACAGTGGTATTAGAGCTCTGCACACGTCAATACGGAGGGTTCTGTTCTCTGTTCGCGATTTCGATTTCGATTCCGATTCTTGTTCCTGTTCTTGTTTCTGTTCCAGTTCCAGAACCAGAACCTACGTTTTCACATACGTTTGCTCCTACATTTACACCTACGTTTACTCCAAGGCGACGAGTAAGGCAAAGAACTTAGGCAATACATTGGAAACATTGGCACCCAAGGCTCTGTTGGCAGTCGTTGGCTACACGCGAGGCAATTTTAATTTTGAGTGGCGAATAGAGTGGTTTAGATTCCCTAAGGTAGGAGGATTTGAACCCACAACCTCCTACTTTCAAGGGAAGTGCTTTACCACTACACTCTCTCTTGGAGTTGTCACTCTAGTTCTCTCCTCTTAAATTTAACATAACTTGCAGTTTTTCTTACTTTTTCAAGGCGGCACGGTGCGATGCGATGCGGCGTGTCTCAGGGTACATCCTGTTAGGGTACACTTCTTAGGGTACACCAGGGTACATCCAGAGAGGGTACATCCTATCAGGGTACATCCAGATAGGGTAATTTTTTTTGCTAGGGTACATTTCTTGAGGGTACATCCCGAGAGGAAAACACTAGCTTAAGGGTCCAAGAGCACCATGGAGGATTACAGTAATTCACCTCTACCTGAGGCAACACTCGAACAACAACTAGAGCTTTTGCGGCATGAGCTTCAAGGAGCTCATAACAAAATCTGGCAACGTGATGAAGTCCTCCAAAAGATACAAAATGATGAAGACAACCTTACGAGAGTAGTAAAAGCTATTGTTTCTGCCCAATCTGATGTTACTCATTCGAAGATTGGTGCTAGAAACTACCAGTTTCTACAATTTGATGGCCGAAAGGATGGGCCTTTAGTCCTTTCCTGGTTGTCATAGTTTGATGATTTTTATACTGATGAAATGTATGCTGAAAGTGAAAAAGTTAAATTTGCCACTAATTATTTAGTAGGTAAAGCTCAACTCTGGTGGAATGTCTTGCGGCACAGTACTGAGCGTCCAATAACATGGAAGGCTTTCCAAGAAAAAGTGAAGGATTCTTTTCTTCCTCCTCAATACCATTTGCATGTTCGACGTGCATGGAAGACCCTTACATGGATGGAGGGTGATACGGTTACTACCTACACGGAGCGATTTTGGCAAAATTTACTACTTGTTCGAATGCTTGAAGAAGTACCGGAAGATATCTTGCAGTAGAAATATGAAGATGGTTTGGAGGTGGGAATCCAAGCTAAGCTTCACACCCTACGACCTACAACCCTCAACGAGGCTATATCTTTCGCCTATGATGCAGAAAGAGAATTCCAGTCCATAACGAAGTCAATCCATCTACAACAACCGCACCAACAACCACTTTATGTTAAACCTACATTTCCCATGAAGTGTACTTTTAATGCCCCATCTTACCGTAGTTTTCCTCGTCCTCCACAATCCAATTACTCAACTCCACCTGTTGCTTCATCTCTCCAACCAACCAAACCACCTACCCTTCAAACTTCAGTGGTGGATGCCCAACAGAAGCGACCATGAATCACCTGCTGGAATTGTGGTAAACCTGGACATACAAAAATAAGGTGCAGATTGGGAACTCTTCACATGAAACCGGATACAGCTCAATTGCATAACATGGAGGTCCATACTGAAGAAATTCCTCCTGTTTGGACAGAGGAATCACTAGAGAAGGACTTAAGTACCTTGGGTAACGATATCTCTCTTCACTCTCTACTTTGCATGCAGGGTATAATAAATAACAAACTAGTTAAAATTCTACATGATGATGGTAGTTCACATGACTTCATTTCACATTTATTAGTACAGGAACTTAAATTACAAACGTTTCCTTCCTTATATAAAGTGAAAGCTTCATTTCAAGGTAGTCATTATAATGTCACACGAGAAGTGCAAAATGTTACGATTAGCATAGGCCCATATATTGATTCACGAACATTTTTAATTGCACCTTTGCAATCTTACGATGTTATACTAGGTATGCCTTTTCGTCACCATTATAACCCACGTATTGACTACCATACGCATACCTTTAACTTTGAATTCAAAGGTCAAATCATTACTTTGTCTGCACGACATGATTTCCAACCGTTTCCATTGATTAGTCACACTCAACTAAAGCGTGCATTTAGGAAAGGATTCAACTCATGCATTGTTTTTGTTAATGTCATCAATGATTATACTCATACACTTCCTGATGCATATAAACCTTTCATGAGTACTTATAAGGATTGTTTTATGTCTGGGTATCCCTCTAAACTACCACCATCTCGAGGATCCTTTGACCATAGCATATATTTAGTCCCTGGTAGTTCTCCTCCTCATAAAGCACCTTATAGACATGGTCCACTACACCAAAAGGAAATAGAAAACCAAGTAAAAGACCTACTACAAAAAGGACTTATAAGGCCTAGTTCTTCCCCATTTGGAGCACCAGTTCTCTTAGTAGAGAAGAAGAATAAAACTTATCGAATGTGCATTGATTATAGAGCCCTTAACAAGATCACAATAAAGAATAGATACCCTATTCCTCGAATAGATGATCTCTTAGATAAGTTACGAGGAGCTTGTGTCTTTAGTAAAATTGATCTAAAATTGGGTTACCATCAGATTCGTATGACACAAAGTGATATTTTCAAGACTGCATTTAGAACTCAAACTGGCCATTATGAATTTATGGTCATGCCCTTTGGACTTACTAATGCTCCTGCTACATTTGCATGAATGATGAACAATATTTTTCTTCATTACCAAGCTTTTGTTCTTGTATTCTTTGATGATATACTTGTTTATAGTAAGAATGATAGTGAACATGAAAAGCATCTTGAAAACAGTTTTTTATTTGTTACGAGAGAACACACTTTATGCTAATCCTGAAAAGAGTTACTTCTTTCAACGTAAGCTAGAATATTTAGAACATATTATTTCAAGTGAATGTATGCATGTGGATCCGAAAAAGATTAGAGTTATAGTAGAATGGCCTACACCACAATCAGTCAATGATGTTTGTTCTTTTCTTGGGTTGGCTAGTTTCTATAGGAAGTTTGTTCGAAATTTTTCTTATTTAGCATTGCCTCTTACTTTGTTGTTGAAAAAGAAAATAAAATTTGCATGGGGACTTACCCAACAATAGTCCTTTGAAAATCTGAAACATGCACTTTCACATGCACCTGTTTTACAGTTACCTGATTTTTCACAACCCTTTCATGTCGTTACTGATGCTAGTGGTTCAGGAATAGGTGCAGTTTTAATGCAAAATGACCATCCCATTGCATTTGAGAGTAGGAAGCTTAAGCCCTCAGAACAGAATTATAGTACGTATGATAAAGAATTGTTAGCAGTTGTGCATGCTTTGAGAATTTGGAAACACTATCTTATGGGCTCTGAGGTCTTAATCAAAACTTATCAACAGGCTATTAAGCATTTATTAAGTCAACCTTTAATCTTTGATAGGCATCTTAAATGGGCATCATTCATTCAAAATTTCCAACCCATGATCCAATATCAGCCTGGTAAAGCTAATGTTGTAGCTGATGCTCTTAGCCGTTTTCCTTCGCATTCTATTGTTTTGAATAATATTTCTGCCATCCAAATTCATTCTTTTCAAGAAATGGTTTCCACTTATGCATCTGATTTGTATTTTTCACGTGCATGGCATGACTTCAACAATAGTGCATCTTTATCTGATGACGATTATACATTTCAAAATGGTTTTCTTTATTTTCAACATAGATTGTGCATAACCCAAGCTTTTAAAGATTTTGTCATGGAAGAAATGCATGAACCATCTTACATGGGTCATAGAGGCATACAGAGCACCATTTCTGCTTGCAAAGATTTCTTCTTTTGGCCACACATGGAAAAAGATATTGCACATTACGTTTCTCAATGCATTGTTTGTTAGCGTGTCAAACGTCATCATGGTAAACCATTTGGATTATTAATGCCACTTTCCATTCCAAATGAACCATGGGAACAAATTTCTATGGATTTTATCACAGGTCTTCCTATCACTTCATCACACAATGATATGATTTGGACAATAGTTGATAGGTTTAGTAAATATGCATATTTCATTCCATGTAGAAAAACTTTGACTGCACCTCAAGCTGCAAAATTATTTATTAAATGCATTTTCCCACATCATGGATTTCCTAAAGTAATGTTATCTGATCGTGATGTTAGATTTTGTAATCATTTTTGGGTTGCCTTATTTCAACATTTTGGTTCTAAAATAGATTTTAGCTCTGCATTTCATCCTGAAAGTAATGGACAGAGTGAGGCTACAAACAGTACTATTCTTGATTTATTGTGTTGTTATTCATTAGATAATCCTAATAACTAGGATGAAAAGTTGCCATTGCTTCAATTTGCTTACAATAACACTGCACACACCACTACAGGTCGTGCACCTTTTGAAATTGTTTTTGGTAAAAAGCTTCCCACTCCCATGTCCCTCACCCAAACCGACATTCCGATGGCTGATTCTATTGTTCAAGTTCACGTTTCTATACTTCATGATGTTCATGAGCACATTAGGAAAAGTCAAGAGCGATATACATGTAATATCAATACTAAACGATTAGCCAAAGAATTCAAGGAAAATGATTTTGTATGGTTGCATATCATTAAAAGACGTCTCAAAAATATTTTGCAGCATCCTAAAATTAAACTTGCACCACGCTATTATGGACCGTTTCGCATTATAGAAAAAATTAATGATAATTCATTTAGATTGGATATTCCATCTCATTGGACTATTCATAACTCTTTTCATATTAGTTTACTTAAACCATTTAAAGGAACTTTACCACTCACTCCACTGCTTGATGATCCCCCTTTAATTGAAGAACAATCTGAAATCTTAGTTCCTGAGAAAATCATTGATCATGATGTCACTACTACACGCATAGGTACTCAATATCATTGATATTTGGTTAAGTACAAAAATCACTCTATTGAAGAATGTCAATGGATACATCAAACACAATTAACACCTCATTATGACCACTTAATGTCTGCATATCATACACAAACATATTAATGTAACAGCTCCATGAACATTTCCATGCATGTGTTTTTACATGGAACATGCTTATTTTTTTTATTCAGTGATGAAACATGTGACTGGCCATCCATGTTTATTATTTTATCAACTGAGGTCAGTTGCTTTTTCACCTGAGGGGCATGTTATAACTTATGGAATATGTTGAACAATGCATTATTGGAGTGTGAACAATGCGTTGTTAGAGTATGGAATATGTTGAACAATGCATTGTTGGAGTGTTCAATTATTATTGAACATTGCATTATTAGAGTGTTAAATTATTAATGTATTAATGTGTTTTTGATGTTTCTGATATAGCAGCTGAAGGTTCATGAGGAGCGTGCAAGGCCTGAAAGGGCGAACATCAATAATCCGAAAATTATTATTTAGCTTGTAAATAAACCTGCATAGAAGGTTCTATTGTTAAAAACAGTTAGAAAAGTAATGGTTAGAATAAGGGTCGTTGTAGACCACAGTTTCTATTATTGAAAGCAATGGCTTTCTGTAAAAGTTACCAACTTTTAGTTTCACGCTTGCTTTTCGAAGCCGCTCTCATGTAACCACTCTTTTTGACATAATCAAAATTCCTATAAATACATGCACTATGTGGAATGTCCAAACAAAGTGCATGGGGGGAGATTGCACCCAATCTTGCATTCTGTCTCGTCTCTTGTTGCGTCTATTTTTTTGTGTGTTTTCTGCATTCGTAATCTCTGTTTGCGCGTGAGCAAGATCCTGACAACAAATGGAGAGCTGGACAGTAGGAGATAAATAGTGGGAATCGAGGTATATTCTACAAGTTGAGTTAGTAGAAACATAAGTATATGCTAGTACTTAGAATGAGTTGCTGGATCTGAAGCAGTTGAACAAACAGAAGATCTAGAAAGCCAATGGTTTATTCATATGGTTACTTGTGAGATTGCAAAAGAGAGAACATAGTATGATGTTTGTGAAACTTGAATCTACTTAATTTTCTAAAATTCATACTAATCTTTATAGAATTGCATGAATTCATGCTTTGATTTTTGAAAAGAAAAACATAAAAAGTAAAGAGAGTTTAAAAAGAACCCTGATACCCTCTGTTGATTTTGCAGGTTGGCCCATCGGGACGATGTGTAGGTTTAGGGGGGGGGGCGAATGTCGGGATGAAATCCCTCAGGGAAGTGTGCATGATTTTTTTTCAAAGTTCATTGATTTTATGAGTTTTGTGTGATGTTTTGATGGAGAAAAGACTACATTCTATACATGTTTTGGCCGATTTAACTGACTATGTGCTGCGGAACCATGTGATTTTTATAAATAGTCCATGAAACTAACTCTAGACCCATGAAAAACCTAGGTTTGACCCTTCAAAACCCTAGGATAGAACCTTAGTAATCCCATTTACCATAAGTATAATCTTTGAATTTGATTTAATTTGTATATAAGTATCAAAGCAAACCTTAGTTTAAGAAAAATAAAAAGAGAAAGAGAAAAAGACCCAAAAACAAAAAGAAGAAAATTAGAAAAATAAAAAGTGAAAAACCAAAAATACAAATAAGAGATGGGATTTTTCCAAAATAGCAGATGAGCATGCAAGTTGATCTAGAATTAAAAATTTGAGTAAGGAGGTTAGAAGTTTCTACAAGAAAGTCCAAGGGGGGAGGGGCCCATAAATAGGTGCCTAATATCATTTGTTCCTCCCCGTGGATCTTGCTTGTGGAACTTCTCTCCAGGTATGTTTCTTACACGTTCTCTTCTTGTTCATACCTTTTAGTTCTTTGCTCATGACGTGAGAATACGATGTTGATCCTTTCTCCATGATCATACCAAGGGAGAGAGAGAGAGAGCCTTGTCATAAAGTCTTGCTCGAACGTTGAGATTAGATTTCTTAAACTCCTCCATGCAGAAATTTGCATCTTAGTAGCTGGGAAGCATGTGATTATTGTGCATCATGTTTTTCATTATGGAGACGTTTTGTTCAATTGGTCAAGATGGGTCTCTGATCGATAGGAGAAAAGGTTGGAGGAAAGAGAGAGATTTTCTTGGGCGTAGATACCATGTCTGCATGTCTCAGAGATTTGACAGCATAGGTTCCGAGAGAGAGAGTGCACGAGGGGCACTTATACCACTCCAAAACTAGCGGAGAGAGAATGTCTAACGGTGTCATCTGCTGATGGCACTACTCACAGACGATGATTGTGCTATAGAATAGAGGTTCGACGAGAGAGAGAACGCAGAGAAATATGTGGCTTGCACACTACAGGACCCAATCGTAGAGAGAGACAGAGAGAGACGACCCTAGAGACTCTGTTTGCATGACTGTGGAAAGAGAAAATGGCAGAGAGGTAAGATGGCGGTGCTACTTCATCGGCTGAAGTCGACGAGAGAGTAGAGATAGTGGCTGGCAGAAATTTGGGGATGTCAAGCGCGCACGCGACGTTAGAGGTAGAGAGAGAAAGGTATAGTCTGGTCGACAACTCCTGGCATGCATACGCGAGAAGAGAGGAGAGAGAGAGAGAGAGAGAGAGAGAGAGAGAGAGAGAGAGAGAGAGAGAGAGAGAGAGAGAGAGAGAGAGAGAGAGAGAGAGAGAGAGAGAGAGAGAGAGAGAGAGAGAGAGAGAGAGAGAGAGAGAGAGAGAGAGAGAGAGAGAGAGAGAGAGAGAGAGAGAGAGAGAGAGAGAGAGAGAGAGAGAGAGAGAGAGAGAGAGAGAGAGAGAGAGAGAGAGAGAGAGAGATGCGGCAAAGCGTGGATGCTCTTGTCGTGAAAAAGAGAGAGAGAAAGTTAGAGAGAGAGAAAGATACATTGCAAAGGGCAAAGGTGCAGAGAGAAGATAGATTAAGTCGATCACCTGGGAGAAAGAGGGAAGTTGGTGCTGAATTAAATTGCGCGACCAAACTTAACTTTGAAGGTGGTTGGAAGATTAGAAGATAAGATTTTCACCTACAAAAGGTTTATTTATCAGATCTCAGACGGCAATGGGCAATATGTTGCAATGTGAGCTTAATGATTCGTAGGCGGAAACGTTCTTCGTTTCATGATTGTCTTGTGTATAAGAGTTGGAGCAATCAAGTTATCGAGCATAACTGTTGGGATCTGCAGAAGCTATACCTTCAAGTATGATGAATATTTTATACTTGCTTCGAAGATATTCGTTTGTATACAAAGAGAATAGCATTGGTATTGAATAAGAGCTAGAAAATTCATTCACACCGAAAAAAAAAAAGAAATTTAATTTATGTTTCATGCAAAGAGACGAGTCACTCGTGCAATTATCAAAAGATTCCAAAGTATCTACTATTTCAATTTTAACTTTCCTTTGTTGAGTTCTAAGCATCTGTATGAACAATATTAAGTACTGGATTGTGGAAAGTTGATGAACCATGCACGAACCTCTTCTTTAAGTGGTAATAGATATCAACAATCTATAAAACAAATTTAAATCTCAAACATCGGTTCATAGAACCATTTAATGGAATGGCTGTAAAATGAAGTGAAAAACATGAGACATATGTCTTGAATGTGGTGATTTAGAGAGGGACGTTTTAGGGTTGTTATGGGAAACAAGAGAGAGAGAGGGACATTGTTTTAAAAGAGAGGATTTATGATTTATTTTTAATTGATGACTGACCCCCCCCCCCCCCCCCCCCCCGGGTGGATATTTCTATGGATCTTCTCCTCCACGTTGGGCTGATTGATGATTTCAGAGATTATATGAAGTGAGAAAAGTGATTGAAGAGTGAAGATAAAGAGTGCCTCGTGGATCTTCTTGGTGCATCTACTCTCCAGGTATTTGATTCTACATGGACTATTGAAGTAAAGAAAAGAAAAGCTATTGTCGAGATCATTTGAAGTAAAGCTTGTTTGGAGACCGAAGACATAAAGTGAAGGAAGGATCCATCCACGAAGACTGAAGCCGAAGATCGTGGGTGCATTTTTGCATTGTAGTGAGAGGCCTACCTTATATTTAGCCAATCCGCACTGTAGCAGCGGCATATTATATCACCCTATCGCATTGTAGCGATTTGTTGTATCACTGACCCGCACTGTAGCAGACATCATTATATCATTCAGATTTTATTGGATGACTTCAGCATTGTATCATTGAGCTTTGTCTGCACACCGATCCTGTGATTTCGTGTTTTAGCCTCGTATCTGGATTCTTTCGCTCCCGATGCCTACGGTCTTTCGCATACGCACGTTCGCATGTCTCTTTCGAGAGGGGCAGGGCCCTACGACGATCACCACACCAGAGAATGAGAGGGTGAGGCACCCAGCGCGCAGATGCCGCTTTTCGGACAGCGAGAATGGCACACACCATAGGGGCCTAATCCAACCCCACGTCGGCTCTTCTCGTTCACCTGACCTCCTTCTTCCCGACAGCGTAGTGCCTCCGCATATTGCAACTTCTCAAATTCACAAGTGAAGAAATGGTACTTCCCCCATTTTCCATTGAATTCTATCTCTACCTCCCAAAGGTAAGAGCCCTCTCCTAATGGTCCTGCTACCTCACTAAACCAATGGGAGGTTTTTCCAACTAGCATGGTGTGGGTGCTCGGGGGGTCTTTTATGGGTATGATTTATATGGACTCTAAGTCCTTTGGTCATTCAATCATCTCAGGCATTATGGGTAAGCTCTCCATATCGACAACCTATTGACTTGTGCTTGCTTGAGAGCTAGTTATTACTACTTCAGCCATGATATTACTTGTAGTGTCTGATGATTGCTTATCTGTTGGAAGAAGAATATCACATTAACATTTCATAGGAAATAGGATAATATCATTTTCCCTCTAGAATACCAAAATGGTGTTTGTTTGAGGTTAGAAGTTGGTCAGATAGGTGTGTTGTGTGTGTGAGTGAGAGTTAGGAAGGTTAGTCATTTTCTTATATGCATACTTTGGTTGTGCACCGTACTCAAATGCATCTATTCCTATGCATAGTAGTTTACATAGTTGGGTTAGGGGGTTTATTACAGGGTTTAACTCTCCAAATTTTCTTTGTGGGATTGCATCTTTTGGATGTGATGATCTTTACATGTTTTTGAAATATGTCTTCTTGGATTTGAGAGTTTTTGGCTACCCATTTCCAGACAATCCTAGGTGTGATTTTAGGTGTGCGGGTGTTGATTGCAGATGTTTGCCATGAAGCATAGGATGTGAGTGTTTGTGAGTGGTGATTCAAGCTTATGAGCCTATGTGCAGCTATTTGAGCTAGTAAGCAAGTCTTAGGCACCCAAATTTGTCATGCATTGGGGTCAACCTTCATCAACTGCTTTGGAATCCAACTAGAAATAGTTCAGCTTGGTTGATTCCTGGCATAATCCTTCATTGTAATCTTTGACTGAGTAGCTTGTCTATTGCATCTTTGGGGTTCTCTCATCAAGGCAAAGGGTTGTTCACCCTTCCGTATCCAGATCTACCTCACTCCATGAGGTGTGTTGTTTTGCCCTAAATGTTGGGCTTGCAAATTTGTTGTCTATGTCACTGACGCCTGGGTTGTCTTGGTTGTTTTCCCTTGGCCATCTTTGGAAAAGAAGGGAGTTCCATTTTGGCTGCTACAACTCCTTCATGAGTGTCCTTGTTCTACATCATAGAACTTTGGACAACAATAGCATCGTTATCTTTAAGTGTGTTCCTCGAAGGACCAGGAGTTGGTGCCTTTCCTAATTCCTTGAGTGCATGATTTCCTAGCTTAATCGTGATGCGGAGTTGATCCACCTAGACCTGAAGAAGTCCACTCCTTAGGTTTAGGTTGACTACATGATCATAGATCCAGTCTTGACACAAGATAAGAGGTTCACTGAGATCCTCATCTTGACACACTAGCACCTTTACTATCATAAGAATATCCTGAATGTAGATGGGAAGTGCCACCTCACCCATGGAAGGAGTTTCCACACCTCCCAATCCTATGAGGTATGATTCTATAGGATTGATTCTCAATTTGAATTCTTGACAGTAGGAAAGTCTAACTGCACTAGTGGTTGCACCTGAGTCAATCAAGGCTCTCACAGTCCTTGCACCCTTGCCTTGTCCTACTTCTAGGGTCACAAAAGGACATCGGTCAACTATTCTAGGGGAGCTTACACCTGATGCTTGGCACATGGCCATGTGATATCTGGGAGTGTCATGAATATCTGACTGAGGCTACTCTCTACCCTATCTTCTCAATTTCGTTCGCCAGATGCATTCTAAGGCCTCTGCCTGAGCTTTTTCTTGAACTCGTATCTCCTCTTTCTTACGTTTCTTTGTAGTGTTGAGTTGGTTTAGCATTTCCTCGGTGAGGGGATCTTGATATAATTTGACTTTGCATCCACTGGTGTAACTAGGTAGGATGTCGGCTTCTAGAGTGGCTAATTGGACAGCTCCACTTGTTGATATTCTACTAATAATCACGGGTCCACAACCATGCTTCTCTAATTTCCTAGCATGTTGCTTCAATGTGTATACTAGGACTAAATCTCCTGCTTTCAAGCCTTTATCCTTCGCATGAGCATCAAAGTAGGCTTTTTGTCTTTTCTTAGCTGTATATATTCCTACAACTGCTCTTAATTGTGTCTCTCCTAGTCGTTCCAGATCAAAGATTCTAGACGAGAGCTCATGGCCACTCCATTGATGCTCTTGTGCTACTTTCAATGTGGGTATCAGGACATCTAATGGTACCATTGCATTTTGGCCAAATACCATCTGAAAGGGTGTGGCTTGGAGTACCATTTTAGAGGAGACTCTGTATGCCCAAACAATATGATGTAGTTGTTTGTCCCAATCAAAGCGTTTATTGTTCACCAATTTGGTCAGAACATTACATACTATCTCGTTCATGCTTTCAACTTGGCCATTGGCTTGTGGATGATATGCAGTCGACTTCTTGTGAACCACCATGAATTCTTGTAACAAGTATTCAATGACCTCATTCAAGAAGTGGGTGTCATGATCATTCACCAATTCTATTGGCAAACCATATCTTGTAAATAAATTTTCAAATAGGAATTTGGTTGTGGTCTGCACATCCTTCTTTCTTGTTGCCTTAATTTGCACCCATTTAGTCATATAATCAGTGGCCACAATGATGTATTCAGCATGTGAACTCTTAGCTGGGGGATTAATAGGACCTACAAAGTCTATTCCCCACTTAGAGAATGCACATCCATCCATCATTGGTTTTAGTGGCATCTCATCTTTATGTATCGGATACTGAGTTCGTTGACAAATATCACACCTCTTCACATAGGTATGTGCATCCATGTGGTGTTGGCCACCATAGACCTATAAATATTATTGCTTTGATCATTCTATCTAGTCCAAAGTGTCCTCTTGCTATGCTTTGGTGAGTAGTTTCTAATATCTTGAGGTATTCACTCCCATGGACACACAATCTGAGATAGTCATCTCTTCCGCATTCGTATAGATTATCACCTATGAGTGTGTAATCGAGTGCTTCTTGTTCTAAACTCTATTGTCTGGCCAATGTCATTTCTTGAGGGAATGTTTTCATCCTCAAAACATTTACCAATGATTCACTCAAATTTGGTACTACAGACACTTGATATAGTGTAACATGTTCCACAGGTTGTCTAATACTATAGATTGGGCAATTCGTGCACAACTTATGGACATCTGCTTCCATGGTTGGCCAATATGCACCTAACCTTTGCAGAGTCTGTAGGGTTTGATGCTTAGAGTGATATTGTTGTAGTGCGCCTACATGTGTTGTTTACAACCACTTTGCATGCTCCTCTTCATCTACACAGCAAGCCAGTATGCCTTGATCGGTGTGCTTATACATGTTGTCTGCTCGTATGTGATACTTCTCAGACCTCACTACTTATTTATCTTTGGGTTTCAATAAAGGACGTTTAGGTCCAAAGGTGGGAATAGGCACTATAGCTTTGGCACATTTAGGCACTACTTCTAGATTAAACAAGTAGGCATCAAGAAGGTCATCTGATACTCCTTGAGGGGACTCTTCTGAAGTTATTCTAGGAAGGTGATCTACCCTAAGGTGAGTCCTACCTTAGCTAACCACAACTTCAAACTCATATTCCATTAGTAAGAGGAACCATCTTACTAATCGGCCAGTATTGCATGGTTTGTTCACTAGATATAATAGTGCTTGATGGTTTGTAAAAAAATTAAACTTATTTGCAAGCAAATAATATCTAAACTTCTTAACTGTTGGTGCAATTAAACCCAAGCCCACATACTTGGTTGATTAACTTATGCTTGATTTATTGGCATAACCTATGCAAGACTACATATTAATAGTCTCTTGTAAAAATCGTTCATATTTATCTTTGTAATAGTGGGTTACACCCACGTGGAGTTAGGAAGCTCTAAAATCACAAATCAATCAGTTTTTGGGTGATAAGGGAATCTATCCTACACTTTAGGATTCACCTTTTAGGTAGAAGTTTGAATTTGAACTCAAACCTTGCCTCCAAACATGATTATAAAAAGGGGATCAAAAGACCTGTGTATTATCTCAAGCCCATGAGACCACTTTGAGTGATTTTTATTGTGAAGTGAGAGCTCATCTCATAGCCCATTCACCTCTCACACATTGAGCAATGTATGGTTTCCAATGACATTGTATTTGTACATGTTTTATTACATATATGATCATTATGTTCTCATTTTACTTCTCTGTTAGTACTCCATCAGAATAGTGATTTTCCCGGAGCTTGTTCTCAGTGTATAGTTGATCATTTCCCATGATTTAAAGCATGATAGAATCCACATACTGTCTATTATAATCCTACAAAGTTTCATTAGCATCGCTTCTCGAGATCATCAGATATTAGCAGATCTTTGCTCACTAGTTTGATGACTGTTGTAGTCCGTGAATGTCAAGATGGAGTTGTGACTTGCTAAACTCCTTTCTCTACATGCATTCCATCATTTTTTATGAAATCACTTATGATTGTTAGCTTACTAAGTTAATTAGAGTTCTCCAAAAGGAATTAAGCGATTTGCTATTGTGCTGAGAGAACTATTCAAAACACTAAACAAGTGTAGGAACAAAAATAGCAAGTATTTTACTCTTGGATCAGCTCTTACCTATGTGTTTTGATTCATCTTTTTGAGAGTGATCTTCCAAGGTACATAGAGTGTCTCCTACATCGTTTGGCAAGCTAAAAGGGCCCACTACATATCTCTAGAGTTCATTTGGTTGGTGTAGTGCAAAGTTTCTACAACACCACTTCATCTTCATCAAGTACAAATCCATCCTCAGAGTGGTATCAGAGCAAGGTTGGACAACATGGTAGATGGATTTCCTTCATCAATCGACTACTTAGCCTGGTCTTTAAGGATGGAAGCTTATCTTCAAGGCAAGAATCTTTATGGTTATATAGTTGGAGATGAAGTTATGCCAAGTTTCAGGAATAAAGGTCAACCTACACAAGAAGAGCAAGAAAGATTGAGCACATGGTGCTCCAAGGATGCACTTGCAAGGTCTGATCTCCTCAACTCTATCTTAGATTTTTTGTTGCCTCACATTAGAAGTTGTAAAACACCCCAGGAAGTGTGGAATGCACTTGAGGTCTTCTTCTCTTCAAGCACAAAGGCCAGAAAGAACCAACTATGGTTGGACTTCACAACACTCAAGAAATCTTCCAACAAAAATGTGACTGATTTTGTCACAAAGGTCAAAGATATTGCTGATCAGCTAGGAAGCATTGGAGAATTGATAGATGAACAAATTGTAAGGAAAGTCATCAATGGTCTGAAGGCAGATTGCAAGTGGGAAGCCTTTACAACAACAATGGATCTATACATGGATATGCATGTACCATATTTCAATACACTTATGGGACAACTACTTACTCAAGAGGCCAAGCTCATGAAGAATTGAGAAGGTTCCAAAGCTAATCAATCTTCTGCTTTGTATACTAATAAAAATAAAGCCAAAGACAACAAAGGGAAAGGAAAGAAAGTGGATGATGAAGCAGATACACAGCAAACTAACTATGCAAGTAGAGGAAGACATGGTAGAGGTAGAGGCAGAGGAGGAAGACAAGGTAGGGGGAGACCCCAAGACTCTAATCCCTTTTCTATTTGCGGATTAACTAATCACACAACTGAGGATTGCTTTAGGAATTCCAAGAATCAAAGAGGCAGAGGCTACAACAGAGGAGGTTATGGCTACTCAAGAGGAAGGCTCAAAAATTTCCATGGCAACCACAACAACTACAACAATTCAACCTACCAAGGAGGATACAAAGGGAGAAGAGATTACAACAATTACACAGAAGACTCAAATCAAGAAGACTCTCTACTTCTCATGAATATGACAGTGTCACAATGTAAATCTGATGAGCATGCTTTCTACATAGATTCAGGTTGCTCAAATCATGTGGCAAGAAATGTGGCCCTGCTATCAGATTTAGAAGATCCAAGGAACAAGCATTAAGTGCAAACAGGTGATGATACAAGGCATCTGGTGGAGAAGATAGGAAATGTAAAAGCACCTGATGAAAACATCAACCGACTTAGCAAGGTACTCTATGACCCTACCATCACAAAGAATTTGATAAGTGTAGGACAGATTGTGGAGAAAGGCCTACAAGTAAGGTTCACAAAAGGAGAAGCATTTGCTGAAGATCCAATTCAAGGATTTAAGAGGATTGCAAAGGGTGAAAAGACAGGTAGATTATTCACATTTGAATTGCAAGACACTAGGAACATTGCTCTCTTTAATTATGGTAGTCATACACTCACAGAATTGGAAGTATGGCACAAAAGATTAGCACATATTGGTGAAAGATCATTAAAGCAAATTTAAAGGACCAAAGTGTACTTGGACTCCCTAATCTGTCAAAGAAACACATGATTTGTAAGTGTAGTGCATGTCAATTTGGAAAGTCTCACGGGTTACCATTCATGAAGAAAGGATATATGCATGGAGATCTCTTGGACTTGGTTCATAAAGATGTATGGGGACCTAACAAAGATACTTCAATATCTGGATCAAGTTATTATGTCTCCTTCATTGATGATTGTAGTAGACGGACTATACTATACTTTATGAACCACAAGGATGAAGTCTTTTCATGCTTTAAAAGATATTTAGCTCTTGTGGAGAACCAAACAAGTAAAACACTAAAAAGGCTAAGGTTAGATGGAGGGGGAGAGTACTTCTCCCATGAATTTGACTCCTTTCTTCAAGAGAGGGGAATCAAAAGAGAAATTACTACAAGGTAAACTCCTAAACAAAATGGAGTGGCAGAGAGAAGGAATAGGACAATTGTTGAAGTTGCAAGGTCTATGTTAAATGAAAAACATTTACCTAATTATTTATGGGTTGAGGCTGTATCCACAGCCACTCATTTGATTAACACATTACCTTCAAAATCACTTGATGGCGTGACACCATATGAGGCTTGGAATGGAAGAAGACCAAGCTTGGATCATTGTAATATTTTTGGATGTATTGCTTATGCTCATGTTCCTTCACAGGTTAGAGGAAAGATGGATCCAAACGTTGAAAGATGTGTGTTCATTGGATATGACAATAACCAAAAAGGATATAGGCTATACAACCCAACAACGAAAGGATTCTTGGTGAGTAGAGATGTAGTATTTGATGAGAATAGTTCTTGGTATGAAGACTCATGCAGTAAGATCAAATTACCTTATGATATTGAAGAATATTTTCCAAAGCTTATCAAGGATAACCCTTCTAAAATTGAAGAATAGGATACCTCAGAAGATGATGAAGCAATTCAGATTGAAAAACTCAAAATGTGGATGTCTAAAGGTAAAGCTAAAAAGCAGGAACTTGGACAAGAGGCAGAATCACCACATCATGGCCTAAGAAGGTCCATGGGGGATAAAAGGAAACTAGAGAGGTATGGGTTTGATACTTCTCTAGTTACTAAACATTCAATCTATCTAGCACAAGACATAAATCAAGAGAAACCCTCAACATTTGAGGAAGCAAAGAAGAAATCAAAGTGGAGGCATGCAATGGAAGAAGAAATTGAAGCTCTTGAGGATAAGAACACTTGGGAATTAGTTCCCAAGTTTTCATAAATGAAAGTGATAGGATCAAGATGAATCTACAAATTGAAGAAGAACTCAGATGGCTCCATTAACAAGTATAAGGCAAGGCTTGTGGCAAAGGGCTTTGCACAAACTCAAGGAATTGATTATGAGGAGACCTTCTCTCTTGTGGCAAAGATGCCAACGTTAGAGTCCTACTTAGTATCGCTTCTTCCAAGAATTGGAAGATACTTCAATTGGATGTAAAAAATGCATTTCTTAATGGATAGATAATAGAAGAGGTGTATATGGTACAACCACCTAGTTTTGAGAATCAAGTACATCCTAATTATGTGTGTAATCTTAATAAAGCTCTATATGGACTCAAACGAGCCCTAAGGGCTTGGAATCACAGGCTTGTTTCATTCTTGCAGGATAAAGGATTTCAACCTAGCAAGGCAGATCCATCACTCTTCATCAAAAAGAGTAATTCTGAAGTCATCTATTTGTGTGTGCATGTGGATGATATTATACTTACAAGAAATGATGTAGATGGGATAAAGAAGATCAAGGAGAAGATGCAAGAAGAGTTCAAGATAAGTGACTTAGGTTCACTCACATACTTCCTAGGATTGGAAGTAGTATACAGAGATCATGGTCTATTCCTTACTCAAAGGAAATACATTAAAGACTTGTTGACAGAGTTCAAGATGCAAGATTGTAGGATTGCAGGTACTCAAATGGAGGTTAATCATAAATTGAGCTCACATGAAGGTGAACTCATAGAAGATATCACAGGTTATCAAAGTCTTGTGGGTAGTTTGAACTATGCTACATTGACAAGAGTAGATATATGCTATAGTGTGAGTGTGCTAAGTCAATTTATGCACACACCCAGGAAACCTCACATGGATGCTGCCAAGAGGATACTCAGATATCTCAAAGGGACCATGAATGAAGGATTATACTACCCTTATGTATCTAATTTAAGTCTAAAGTTGTTCTCTAATACAGATTGGGCTGGTTCCAAGGAAGACAGGAGAAGCACCTTAAGATACCTTACTTTTGCAGGGTCAAAACTTGTCTCATGATCATCTAAGAAGCAACCCACAGTTGCTCTCTCTTCCACAGAAGCTGAATATAGAGGTCTTGCTATAGCTACTCAAGAAGCAATGTGGATGAAGACACTATTTATAGATCTTGGATTGGAAATTGTAACTGTAACTCCAAATATTTTTGGTGACAACATGAGTTCCATTCACTTGGCTACCAATCCAATCTTTCATGCAAGGACTAAACATATTGAAGTACATTACCACTATGTAAGAGAGAAGATTGTGAGCAAGGAAATTTAGCTATCATATGTGTCAACTCATCAACAATATTCTTAACCAATGCATTAGATGGAGCAAAACTCAATAAATTCAAAGGTATGATTGGTGTGCAGGGGGGATGGGGAAGGGAAAGGGAGTTGTGAATGCTGTGGAGTCAAGTGGTGAGGTCGGTGGAGGGGGTATGGGAGATTGAGATTGTGTGGGGGGTGGGAGTGGTGCTGTGGCTGGTGATGTCTCCATTGTGTCGAATGTGTGTGTGACTGTAAAGATGGGAACAGTGGGTGGGGTGGATGTGATATTTGTGAAGAGTGTTGTGTAGGTGGGCATGGTAACTCCTCCGACTTGGATTCCAGGAGAGAGAGGAATTCCCATGACGACTGTGGTAATGGCAGAAATAGGTGTGGTAGTGTCAGGTGGTGAGGTGAAATGTGTATTGAGAGGTGAGGTGGGTGGTGAGAGTGGTTCCTCCTGATGTTCTTCTGTTTGTGTGTTGCCTCTTGGTTCTGATACATTGATGTGTATTTGTTTGCCAGATTGCATGGGACGGGTAGGCACCCTCTTCTCAAATCGATGAATATAAGTCATGGCTGCATGAACAGCCTCATCTAATCCTACTGCATCAGCGTGTAGGTTCATTGATTCGATGAACATATCATCCACACCTTCCTCGGCTAACATTTGGCTCATGATCATCTTTCCTGTTTTGAGCGACAGCTTGTGTTGCTCCTCGACCCGCTTCATGGTTTCGTATAATCTTTTTATTTGGGCCGAGTATGCCGGGGCACTTGCTAGTTCTGAAAGTTCTTCATATTCTTGATCATACTCTTCATGTGCCTCTTGTTCTTCTATCTCTTCTTCATCGTCTTCGACTTCTACTACCCCCGGTTGAGTCGGGGCCAAAGTGGTAGTCGTGGGTTGTTGTCCTTGGGTCTGATCTGCTTCTGTCTCCAAGTTAGATTCATTGATCAATCGGGTGATTTCTTCATCTGTTAGATCAGCAAGGGTGTACCCTTGAGGGAACTCCAGGTCTGAAGGAATAGGAGGGAACACCAGCTGAAGGAATAGGAAGGAACACCAGGTTGGGTCCTTCGGCACTTGGTCTGGGTAGGCGAATGGTGAATGGTCGAACACGCCTCGTATGTGGAGGAGTCACCTCGGGTGTGGTAGTGGCTCCCCTTGGTTGAGCGCATGGTAATTGAACTCCCCCTCTCATCTTCTTCGATGGAGGGCCCGCTGTTGATAGCCGTCTTTGGAACTCTTGGGCCCTGGACCATACTAGTGCTCTTTGGATGGGCACGTCGTACGCTAAGCACCTGTAAATTATTCTTGTGAGAGCACAGCATCCATGAAGTACATTTTTCTGCTTCTTATTCCACCGTTGATGGGCTAGGTGTATTTGATCGAGGATCCAGTGCGGTATGTTGATGGTGAGGTTCTCGGTCTCTGCCAAGTACAAGCTGAACCATATCTTTTTTGGTGGCATAGTGATCCGTTCTTGGGCAGGAAAAGCAAAATGTTGCATGATAGTTTGTAGGTGTAGAGCAATGGTAGGTGTCATTGCGACCATGTCCTTCAATTTATTGAGATCCTTATGCTTCATCCTGCCGGGAACCATTAGTTCTTTCTTAGTTGGAATATGCATTCCTTGCATGTTCAATGCTCCTCGTACCAAATTGAGGGTCAGTTTGAATCTCTTGAGTTCGTGGCCTGGCAATAGTGAGGGTAGCACAAAAGTACCATCGCCTCCCTTGGCCCTACTAGGAGTGATGGTATTGATAAAGTAGGAGCAGCGAAGGAAATCTGGCTTAGGAAAATGTGCTCTGAAGTAGCTATCCAATCCCGCTTTGGTCCAAACCGATCGCATTACTTCTGCATTCTGATAGTTTTCAAATTCGCGAGTGAAGAAATGGTAACGTCCCCATTTGCCATTGAATTCAATTTCTGCATCCCAGAAGTAGGTGCCATCACCCAATGGCCCTGCGACATCACTAAACCAATGGGCGTGTTTCCCCACTTGAGAAGTGTGTCCCTGAGGAGGATCCTGAATCGGGAGAACATGCACAGCTTGAAGTTCCTGAGGTCTTTCGATGAGTGGTGGTTCCAGGAGGAGGGTTTCAATGTCCACAATCTGTGCGCTAGACCCTGCCTGGGAACTGGTGCCTCCTGCTTCTGCCATTGTTATCGCTTTCTTGCTGGTTCTGTGAGAATATAGAGTCATGCGTTAATATTGTAATGGACAAGATATAACACTTTTTGTCCTCGTTACCACATTATCATGGGGTAAGTAATGGGTTAGTGGGTCAGTGAGTGCTCGATGACTGTGTGTGTAGTTAAGGAATGGATAGTCCTAGGAGCTAGATGGAAAGATGCAGTGTATGAGTAATGTAGTTAGCAAGTGGAGATGAATTTACAAATGGGGGTTGGGGGGTTTATTACTAGTCTTAGGTTGCCAAACACAATGGATGACTTTCGGTTTTGGTTTTGTGGAGACTCTGGAGGGTTTTATGAGTAATTCTGCTTGGGGATGATGCGTTTTTGGGACCCATTTACAAGTGAGTCTGTGCGTGCTTCTGGGCGACTGTGTGTTCGTGCGTATTAAACAAGAGTGGGTAACGGCTCCTTGAGTGAGTGAACCCTATCGTGTATGATGTGATTCGTGCGGGACTAGTTGAGCCCGCAAGCAAGCCTTAGGCACCCAAATTTGTCTTGATTGTGGGCTAGCCTTCATCGACTTCTTGGGTACCCAGATAGTTTTCACTTTCTCAAAAGAAGTTTTGGAAGTCGTCTTATTAGTATCATGTCGCTGATTACTAATAGGAAGTTGAGATGATTGTTGTAGCTTGACGGTCATAGACCGCTCTCCTTTTCGCACCCACAATTGTTTCAGTGGCTGAGTCATTTTGCTTCGCACGTTCTTTTGGCCTCCCGCATAGGTAGTCTTCAGTGATTGATCTACCTTTGGTTGCTGCCTCCCTCTGGCCTTTGAAAAAGAAGGGAGTTCCGTCGAGGCCTTGACTTCTTTATTGAGATCTCCATTCCTCTGCATCACATAGCTTTGGACAAGAACAACATGGTCAACTTCATGTGTACCCCTGGAAGGACCAGGAGCTTGTGCCTTTTCTAGTTCCTTGAATGCTCCATTATCTAACTCAACTGTAATTTGACCCTGATTCACCCATACCTGAAGAAGTCCACTTCTTAGGTTTAAGTTGACTGCATGGTCATAGATCCAGTCTTGACCCAAGACCAGAGGCTCAATGAGATCCTCATCTTGACACACTAGTACCTTAACTGTCATTGGAACATCTTGAATGGAGAGGGGAAGTCCCACCTCGCCCATGCAAGGGGTTTCCACACCTCCCAATCCTATGAGATATGCTTCTATAGGATGGACTTTTAATTTCAACTCTCGACAGTAAGAAAGTCTCACCGCACTAGTGGCTACACCTGAGTCAATCAATGCTCGCACAAGTTTTGCACTAACTCCTTGTCCTATCTCTAAGGTCACAAAAGGACGTCGATCGATTATTCTATGAGAGCTGATGCCTGAGACTTCACACATAGCCACATGATATCCTTGATCTGCATATGCATCTATCCTAGGTTGCTCTCTATCCTGTCTTCTCAACTTCATTCTCCGTATGCGTTCCAATGCTTCTGCTTGAGCTTCTTCTCGAATTTGTTTTTCCTCCTCTTTACGTTTCTTGGCAGTGTTGATTCGACTTAGCATCTCTTTCGTTAGAGGTTCCTGATATAACTTGACTCTGCATCCGCTTATGTAGCTCGGAAGAATATCACCTTCTAAGGTGGCTAATTGTATTGCTCCACTCGTTGAGATCCTATTTATGATCATAGGTCCATAGCCACGTTTCTCTAATTTTCTTGCATGTTGCTTCAAAGTGTAGACTAAAACTAGGTCTCCGGCCTTTAATCCTTTATCCTTAACATGGGCATCAAAGTATGCCTTCTGTCGTTTCTTAGCTGCATATATTCCTGCTGTAGCTCTTAGTCTGGTCTCACCTAATCGTTCAAGGTCAAAAATTCTCGAAGAGAGTTCATGGCCCGTCCACTCATGCTCATGTGCTACTCTCAATGTGGGAATCAAGAAGTCCAAAGGTAGCACCGCATTTTGGCCAAATACCATCTGAAAGGGTGTGGCTTGGAGTACCGTTTTATAGGCCACTCGGTATGCCCAAACAGCATGGTGTAGCTGTTTGTCCCAATCAGAGCGTTTATTATTCACCAATTCGGTAAGCACATTGCATAGAATCTTGTTTGTGCTTTCGGCCTGGCCATTAGCTTGTGGGTGATAGGGGGCAGACTTCTTATGTACTACCAAGAACTCTTGGAGTAGATTTTCAATAACTTCATTCAAGAAGTCAGTGCCTCTATTGCTTACCAGCTCTATAGGTAGCCCGTATCTAGTGAACACATTCTCAAATAGGAACTTAGCAGTTGTTTGAGCATCGTTCTTTGTCGTAGCTTTTACCTCTACCCACTTTGTTAGATAGTCTGTGGCAATGATGATGTATTCAGCATGTGAACCCTTAGCTGGGGGATTAATAGGACCTACAAAGTCTATTCCCCACTTAGAGAATGCACGTCCACCCATCATAGGTTTCAGTGGCATCTCATCTTTGCGTATAGGATACTGAGTTCTCTGACAAACATCACACCGTTTCACATAGGTATGTGCATCCATGTGAAGGGTTGGCCACCAGAAGCCCGCAAATAGTATTGCCTTGATCACCCGATCTGGTCCAAAGTGTCCTCCTGCTACACCTTGGTGAGCGTTCACTCCAATCTGGCACTATGGATACTTGATAAAGAGTGGCATGTTCCATAGGTGGTTTAGTGCAACAGATTGGGCATTCTTTACACATCTTATGTACATCAGATTCCATAGTAGGCCAATGCACTCCGAGTCTCCTTAGTGTCTGTAGGGTTCGTTGTTTTGAGTAGTGTTGCTCTAATGCACCTACATGTGCCAATTGCAACCATTTAGCATACTCATCCTCTTCCACACAACAAGCCAATATCCCTTGGTCTGTCTATTTGTACATGCTTCCTGCCATGATATGGTACTTCTGGGCTCTTACTACCTCTCTAACTTGAGTATTTATGACTGGGTGGTTAGGCCCGTATGTCAATACTGGCACTAATGGCTTAGCCTACTGAGGTACCACTTCAAAATTGAACAAGTAAGCATCAGGAAGGTCATCTAATACTCCTTGTGGGGCTTCTCCCGATGTGAGCCTAGAGAGATGGTCTGCTCTTAAGTGGGTCTTCCCTTTCCTTACCACAACCTCGAAGTCGTATTCCATTAGTAAGAGAAACCATCTTACTAATCTACCTGTATTGCACGGCTTGTTTACCAAGTACAGCAGTGCTTGATGATCAGTAAAAAAATTTAAACTTATTTGCAAGAAAATAGTGTCTAAACTTTTTAACTGCATATACCATGCCTAATCCCTCTCGTTCAGTGGTTGTATAGTTTCGTTCAGCCGCATTCAACTGTCTACTAGCATAGGCAATTGGAAGATCCATATTGCCTTCGCCCGTAGGTTGTGCAAGTACACATCCAATAGCATAATTGGATGCATCCACATGAACATGGAAGGGCTTATTCCAATCTGGTGTGGTCAAGATTGGTGCTGAACACAATCTTCTTTTAAGCTCATTGAAGGAGTTTTCACATTCAATAGTCCACTCGAAGTTAGTCAAAAGTTCATACAGAGGTTTTGCTATGATGGCATACATGTGTATAAACCGTCGGTAATAACCACAATGCCCCATGAAAGCTTGTACTTCCTTGACATTCTTTGGCCTAGGTAACTCTGCTATGGCTCTTACTTTCTCTTCATCAGTGGATATGCCATTCTTTGACACTATGTGTCCTAAAATCTTGCCTTGCTTGACCATGAAAACACATTTTTCTAGGTTCAAGCAGACTTGATATTCTTTGCATTTGTCAAAGATTTGTCTGAGTTCTGGTATATGTGCCTGTCTAATGTTGGAATGAGCACAGAGGTCATCAACATAGACTTCCAAATTCTTCATCAAGAACTCTTTAAACACATGGCACATCAATCTGTGAAAGGTTGCAGGAGCATTGGTAAACCCAAATGTCATTACATGAAAGGCAAAGATACCCCACTCTGTGGCAAAAGCTGTCTTATGTTGATCTTCTGGAGCTATGGCTACTTGATTGTAGCCTGAAAATCCATCAAGGAAGCTGTACACTTCCTTGCCTGCTACTCTTTCTAAGAGATGTTCTGTGATAGGGAGCGGATAGTTATCTCGAATTGTGGCTACATTGACCTTCTTCAAGTTAATGCATACACGCAGCTTGCCATTCTTCTTGGGCACCACAACAATGGGGGATACCCATTCAGTGTGCTCAATTTCATAGATGAATCCAGCTTCTACCAGTCTATCTATCTCCTCTTTGATCTTAGCATTATATGTGTATGGCTTTTGCTTGGAGGGTTTGGCATCTGAGGTCATGGGAATAGTGTGTGAGCATATGTCACGGTCCACGCCTTTCAAATCCTTGTAACTCCAAGTGAATACATCTCTGTATTCTCTTAGAAAGGCTATCAATCCGTGCTCTTTGTCTTCCGTCAGGTCATGGCCTATGTACGTGCATCTCTCTTCTCCTTCTTCCATGGCTACCACTATTTTCTTGGTAGTTTCTTTGTTATCATAGGCCTCTCCTGATTGCGCCTCTCGTTTAGGCATTCTGATCATGACTCTCCTGTCATCTATCTCATACTTCTTAAAATTTTTCGGGACCTCAAACAAAGATTCTTCCTCTTCTGGTGTGACTTCTTTCTTCTTCCTTTTCTTTCCTTCTTCCTTAGGGGTTACATGTGTGGCTAGCCTTACATAATTTGTAAGCTCTCCATGCCTCTGGGGTTGAAATTCTACTTCATAGAAGTATTCTTCATCTGATGCAAAAGGTGGGTCCATAATGATTGACTCTAGATCAGAGTCACTCGCATCCTCAAATGCATCAGGGTTAGGTTCGCACTCTTCTAAAACTGCCTCTCCCGTGATTGGCTCTATGGAGAAGACTGAAATGTCATAGCCATCCTCATCATAGTGAGGTGTCCATTGTTCTTCATTGATGGCTACATCCATTGTTGCTAGGATTTCTGCCCAGCCGTGGGGTTCAAATTCTTCATCAGGAAATACTACAGGTGCATAGGCTGGGTCTTGGATGGATCTATGTGTTTCGTTTGCACCTATTTCTCTGGCTTTTTCTCTCTTCTCCTCTTCTACTGCCACTTTACACATCCATAAGTGAGTGTCTTCATGCATCCATGAGGATCCTGATCCTATGGAGTGCACAGACTCCGTGTCATCCTTGGCTCTATGGATAGGATTCCATTGGATAGGAGGGACATCTCTATGAGAGTAATCTTTGAGATTGACTTTGGTTGTAACACCTAAGTGTTGCAAATACAAGGAATTGGTTCCCCAATCCTGGACCACTTGCAATTGTCGCATAAATGGTCTTCCCAAAATCATCTCATAGGCATGATTCTTGCTAAAATCACATATGGAGAAAGTATGCTCAAACTCAACACCGCATGTAGTGAGAGTTATTCCTTCCAGCAAGCCTAAGGATATTTCTATATGGCCATCGGCCATTTGCAATTTCATCCTCGTGGGCCTGAGTGCTGGCTTGCCCCACCGCTTCCATAGGGAAGTGGTAGCAATAGCAACTCCTGCACCTGAGTCCAGAATTGCCTTGGTTGTGTACCCCTGATGGGTAATGGGAAGATAGGTGTTTCCTTCTTCACCTTCACTCATATCTCCTATCTTGTCTAGAGGAATTTTTGGCACTGTCCTCTGAGATCCTACCTGGGAACGAGGTTTTGCTATCTCTGGTACTTGTTTGGCTACATGTTTCCATAACTCTGGCCTAACTTTGAGTAGCTCTTCTAAAGTGAGGTTGCACTGCACTTTAGTGTTTTTCACTACTTCCGTATTCCTAGGTATGACTGAGTCTTCGTTTCTTACCATGACGGTGGGTGCTCTCATACAGGTCGACTTGGCTTCCCGTGGGCCTGTGAAATGGGGTAATTCCTGTAAAGAATTAGACTCAAAGTCTAATCTCTCTTGGGGCTGGGTGCTCTCCTGCTCTCCATAAATGGAAGGAATATCTTGTGGGAATTGATCCTGCGTGTCATCCACAAGTTCAATGGGAGGAGGGGCTTCACTTTCTCTAGCCCATTTGTCTTCTTGAATCTCCCGTAGGAATTCTGGTGTGTACCTATTCATAGAAGAGGAGGTGTCTGGTTCAGTAGAATTAGGCACATAAGCTTCCTGTGGGGGATGGCTTATGTTTTTGCTGGCCTCATCTCTTTCTTGATTTTTTTCTTCCTTGGCAGATCTTGCAATTATACTTTCTAACTTCTCTAGGAGTCCATCCAAGTGCAATTGTGTCTTAGCTGAGCCTGAGTAGTTGAAAAGGCGATTGGCTTCAAACATGGTCTGAGCCAATGCGACCATTTTTGCACACAGCTTGGTTCTTTCTTTTTCTAGGTCAGCTCTAGGGTAGCACCTGTCATGATCCGTCACATTTGGCCCTTCTTGGATTCTGGCCTGATATGCCTTAAGCATCATGTCTATGTCTTCAGGAGTGGGGTCAGCTAGCACTGATCCTACTCTAGGGGGTGGTGGGATGGTCTGAGGTAGGTGGACAGATGGTGGGTTAGATGGTGATGGAAGTGAGGGTGGTGGTGGTATGTGAGAGTTTGTTTGAGAGGTGAGTTCAACAATTTTGGCTTTTGTTTCTCTTATGCTTTCTTCTAAGTCGCTCATCTTTTTAGACCATTGTCTTTTCATTCTTTCTCGACTATCCCTCCAGGCTCTCAACCGTTTCTTGGCTATGCTCTCAGTTTCACTAACCTCTGCACTCTTCTCTTGACCTATTCCTGGGTTCTGTTGCAAAGCCTGGGCCCTAGTGACCACTTGCACTAGTGCAGTGGAAGTCACACTTCCTGTAGAGTCTACTACTAACCCAATAATGTTAATTGGAGTTATTTTTGGCATATTATTGGGATTCTTAGGGAAATCCCGTAAGAGATGCTCCTTCCCGCAGTCTTGACAAAAGCCTTGAATCGTCACTGACTAGGGTTGTGTAGGTGGAGGTAAGGGGCAATCACGAATGAGATGATCTCCCTGACATCTGTAGCATGGTCCTCTAGGGAATGGGGGTCTTACCTGCCTAGGTTGGGGTCTAGAGTTAGGGTTTGTGTCCATTACATTTGTGTAGTCTGACTCCCAACTAGGTTCACCTAGTTCTTCACTGTAGTAGGACTCACCATGTTCAGGAGATTGCATGTAGTAAGCCTGGGGACTATCAATATGTGTGGAGTCAAAGCTATGATCACTTGGATCAATTTCTGAAAGCAGTGGTGTTACTGGCGCTATAGCTCTACTCAAATTTTCCTCAACTGCTGCATACTTTACAGGAATCACATTAGCTGGGGTTGGAGGTTGTTGAGCTAACACAGGTTGTGGCCTTTGTTGGTTCTGGTAGGGTTGTTGATAGGGTTGCTGCGGTCTAGCATATTGTTGTGGGGGTACTGGTTCTGGTATCTTCCCTGTTGTGGATAGGGCTGAGGGTAGGTTTGTCTAACTGCTTGCTTATTGTACGGGAAATCTTGTGCTGTGTGATTTGTGTATCTCCGTTCTATGGTGCAATATTGGCTGCTAGGATTCACTTGGGGTTGAGCCATGATGGGACATGCGTTCGCCATATGGTCACCACCGCAAGTATAGCACCTCTTTACTGGGGAAAATCTAGGAATTTGTTTACTAGAGACACCTAGTTTTTGAGCTACTTTCTCCGCAAGTTCCTCAATTGATGTGGATTGCGAGGAAGAGAGGCTAGAGGCACTATCTGAATCTCTGTAGATTTTGGAAAGCTCTAACTCCTCCCCTAGGTTATCCTCAATGTCGATGCACATGCGTACACACTCTTCTATGGTCCTAGGGTCCTTCAAGTACACATAGGATCGCAACTTTGTACTTAGCAATCCATCCAGGAATAAAGCCACTTGTTTGGCAGGTGTGGGTAACTCAAGAACAGGGCATCTCTCAAGGTACTGCCTAAATCTTCTTCCTGCAAGTCTCACAGTCTCCTGGGGGGTTTGCTTGAAGCTGTAGATCAATGAGGAAGTATTATGCCTTATGCCACTTTTAGAGAATTCGGTGATGAAAGCCTCTAAGAGTTGGTCTATGCTCCTGAACTGTCTCTCATTCAAGGGTTGAAACCACGTAAGGGTTGTGTTCCTAAGTGTTAGACCAAAGGCATTATATTGCGTGAATAGGTCCTCAACTTGTTCAGCTCTCAAGACTTGCCTAAACTCGGCCACATGATCATATGGGTCTCCTGTGCCATTGAAGTGATTCTTCATGGACTTAACTAACTGGGTCGGTCTCAGGGTCCTCGTGTGCTCTCTCGGTCTTGGCAAAGGAAAATCATCGACATTTCTTCTGTTTCCTGGGGCTCTATGACCCTCAGGTTCCACTCTATTTGTTTCCGTTCTCGTTCTATCTCTTCCCACTGGGTTGGCAAAGGTTACCTCCGGTCTATCTCTATGTCTGTCTCTTTGAGTTCCGTGAGCGTGGGAGGTTCTAGCTCCTGGGTGACCAAAGGACACATTCGATCTTGGTTGGGGGAAAATAAATTCACCTTTCCAAGTGTAAGCATGCCTATCATTTTGTGTAACCCCAAAGATCCTCTTTGAAGAGTGATCTAAGTAGGTCACTCTACCTGGAATATCAGGATCTTTGAACTCATATATCATGATTGTTCCTACCTCACTCGGCTGATTAGGTCTATATCTCCAAAAGGCTTCATCAGTCTCTCGGTTCAGGAGTGGATCTATGCTCTTATTATCTTGGGGAATCCACTCTGGTGTGATAATCCTAGTGAGAACAGATTTGCCTCGGGGGGTTCTAGGTTCTTCACCCATGTTTCCTTGCTCTAGGTCACCTAAGTCCGTTTCAGGGATCACATTCCCAAATTCATCTGTCCTATCTGGATGACTGGTGACTACATATATTGTCCCTTCTTTGTCCAAGTATGCTCCATTTTCAAACTTGACAGTTGGGTGCTCTAGTCCAATGGATTGGTCAGGGTTTTTTATCTGGACCACAGATCTTCCTAGGCCGTCCTCATAGATGCTAGCACCTAATCGGTTGGTCCTAAGTTATTCGAGTTGCATCTTGTAAGGGCCTTCCACCCTATGTAAATAAGGCACCCCAGAACTTCCTGTAGGTCTCTCCATACCGTGGGACATCTCAGACTCACTAGTCTCAGAGCTAGGGTAATACGAATGATGGCTCAACTGCTGGGCCCAAGACCTAGCAGTATGATTGAGGCTAGCCTCTGACGATCTAAGACTTTGTCTATCTCTCCCTAGGTGTTGTCCTGATCTAAGGTTCATAAGCCCAATTGAATAATCCCAAATTTTCCCAAGTACACTTTGCGTTGCTGAGTTCTTTTGTATCAGCCACTTGTTCTTTTTTAATTGCTCTTAGGGTGTCACTTCTTGTCCAATTAATTTTCGTCGCAAGGAACACTTAATTTTTTATCGTACTTTGTGTGTGGTCGCTCAATTTAATTTCTTTTCCTTAAATTGTTTCGCAATTGTAATCTCCTAGCACTTGCACTTGAGTGATTAGAGTTCTTGGACTTGGTTGTTCTTAACGTGCTCCTAATTAATCAAAACCTCTATCCGTACTTAGCCTATGCTAGGGATTGACAGAGGGTGTTGAGAAGTTCCAACCTTAAGTTTCTTCCCTTGGTTGCCCTTGTATGCCCAGGAAGCGTGTTCCTAAGCTCGCACTTACTCTTGCCTCGAGTACCCTTCGATGCTCTCAAAGAACCTGAAAAAATCCACCATCAGCTCAAGCATTGAATTTAGTTGACAGACAGATCACTTTCATGCTTGTAATTCACAGACCCAATTGCCTTTTGCCACTCAGGGTTTTGGGGCCAAATCAGGATTTCAAATAGGTTAGCAGGCAAATAGGACTTCTCAAAATACTTTGTGTAATGGCCTCACAATGCAATGATGAACCCTAGTATTTGTCCCACAATTTGTCAAGAATAGACCACTATTTTTTTCCCTAAAAAATTGGCCAAATTTGCCTGTCTATCGCGTTCGCAAGCTCTTTCAGTCGCGATTGACAGGTCCGTCGTGGTTGTCAATCACGATTGATGGGTCCGTCGTGACTGTCAGTCGCGATTGATGGGTCAATTGCGATTGACACGTGGCCCGAATTTTCAGTCGGTCGTGGTCAAAGAGTCGTTGACTCTGTCAGTCACGATTGATGGGTCAATCGCAATTGACAGGTCCTTCGCGAGAGTCTGTCCGTCGTGGTCAAGCAATCATTTACTGTGTCGGTCGTGATTGACAGGTCCGTCGTGGCTGTCAGTCGCGATTGACTGTTCGATCGCGATTGATGGCTCGATCGCGATTGATGGCTCGATCGCGATTGACACGTGTCACGTGTAGGTTCTGTCAGTCGTGGTCAGACGATCGTTGACTCTGTCGGTCGCGATTGACGTGTCGGTCGCGATTGACAGAGCCGTCGGCATGTGTCCGTCGTGGTTTGTTGATCGAGATTGACAGAGCGATCGCGATTGACAGAAATCTGAGGAATTTTAAAATTTCAAGCACACATTTGGGAAGCTCTAGGCATGTAGATCATGATTATGTACTTTGTTTAGCAAAAAGACCATTTTTTCTGTCGGTCGCGATTGACAGAGGTCAACGCCTCGGGACCTGCACAGTCAAATTTTTTACCTGCTGGAGCTGGTGCAGCTGCTGGGGATGCTGATTCCTGCAGAAAATCTCAAAAAACACAAAAAATCACAAGCACACAAACGCTCTCTCGCTCTCTCTCACAAGTGAAATGAGGGGAATGGTATGGGTGGGGTGATATGACCAAAAACTGAAATTTTTCGCGATGATGGAGATGGATGTGGGAGATGGTGAGGACGATGATGCTGATGAGAAAAACAAAAGAAAATAGGAAAAGGTGAAGAAAATACCTATAACTCCAACGCGTCAACTCTATGTCTTACCATCACACGCTCGTCCTCAAAGCTCGATCCCCGGCAAAGGCGCCAAAATTTGGTGTAGCTCAGTGATGAGTAGCACCTCCTTTAATGTCAATCCGAGAAGACGTGAGGATGGTATGAAGACCCCGAGCAAGTGAAGGCACAAGTGCGTGAGTGAGAAGCACACTAACATGCACACACATACACACACACACGCACACACGGTAAGACAAAGAGTGAGAAGCAATGGAGTTCTTAGATTACTTTCAAAAAGCTCTTACAAGTTCAAATCAATTACAAGCTCACTATTGATATATTTAGGTAGTGATGTGTGTGAACACACTAGGACCGCCGGGGCACTTTTTTCCCTCTTTAGGAGGTTTTTTTCCCTCGGCTTGTATATACGCCTATTGCCCTAATGGGCTACTTATCTTTGTACATTCTCTAGTAATACATTCATTATTGTGTGTTTGTGCTCCAAGCTTCTTCTTCTTCCTTGTGCTGTTCGCGTGCTTCCGTAGACGTCTATCTCCAACAATTGGTATCAGAGCAGGTTGTCGCTTCTTCTAGGGCGCCGTCGACACTCCTCCGTTTGCAGTCTCAGATTCGCACGAAATTTGGTGAGCATACTCAGGGCGTTTCCGAGATCAAAACAGCTTCGATCTGTGGTGCCGAAATCGCGATCTAAGCTCGTTTTGGCCTCCGAACGCACTATCGTAGTGCTTGTGCAGGCTATTTCGTCCTTTTGTGCCAAAGGTATATACCAGTTTCTATTCGCCAGTTTAAGCGTCTCAAAGTCTGCTACAGCTCTAGCAGAACTCATCTGGGCAGTTCTGTTCAACTTTTCGAGATACAATCAATTTTCTGCATCAAGGTATTTTAGTCACCGACCATGGCTGAAAGCAGTGATGTATTCCGTATATTGGCTGTTGAGGATAAGTTGGATGGTACCAACTACCCATTATGGGCTTATATGATGCGACATGTACTGGTTGCAAAAGGATTGTGGAACATTGTGCAGGGTGTTGAAAGACGTCCTGTTACACCTGTAACGACAGGTACTGCAAATATAGGTGCTGGAGCTGATGAAGATGGTGTCGAAGATGATATTCCGCAGATTCCTATTTGTGCTGCTGTTTTTGTTGCACCTATTGCAGAGCAGATTCGCTAGGATGGCAGAGATGCCCAGCCACATGCATTGATAGCTTTGTCTGTCAAACGTGCCATTATTCCTCACATTCGCTCTTGCAGAACAATAAAGGATGCTTGGGATACACTTACCACTTTGTACCAGGCTAGGAATGAGGCTCGTGTTGCTTACCTCCGAAAACAGTTGGAGAGTGAGCACATGAATGAAGGTGATTCTATGGACAGTTTCTTAACGAAGATCAAAGATTTGAAGGAACAGTTGATTTCTGCTGATGAGGTTATACCAGATAGCTCACTCGTGCAGACCGTTCTGAATGGTCTTCCTGATTCATATTAGAGTTTTGCTTCTACTCTTCGATTGATGATGAAAGGCAATCCTAATGCCTTGTCATTTGAGGAGTTAGTCTCTGTTCTGTTGCAGGAAGATCAGTCCAGGCAGAACATGTCCATTATGCGTGTTGCAGATCAAGCTTTCCTGGCTAGTCAGAAGGGCAAAGGAAAATGGAGCTCTTCTACTAGTAAGCAGAAATCTACAAATGCTGCACAATCGAAGAACCAGGATAAAGATGAGAAGAAATCATAAAAGCAGAAATTGTTTTGCAAGTACTGTAAAGGAAATGATCATATCATAAAGAACTGTCCAAAACTGGCTGCTAAAGAGGCAAAGAAGAAAGAGGCTGGAATGGTCGTTGCAGAGGCCTCTACACCAAAAACAGAGTCTGCAAATCTTGTGCAGGAAGAAGAATGGGCGTTTACTACTGTCTGCAGTTTTGACCCATCTTCTCATGATCAGTGCATGTCTGCAGTAGACTCAAATGTTTGGTACTTTGACAGTGGGGCGACCAAACATATTACCTCGCAGCATAGTTTCTTCTCTTCACTCGAGCCTGCCCCTACACGGAATACTGTCACATGCGCCAATAACTCCTCTTATCCTGTTATGGGAGTTGGTAAGATCATTCTGACTACTGCTGATGGTAGTTCTTTCACTTTGTCAGATGCTTTATTTGTGCCAGGGATCAAAAAGAACCTGTTATCAATTTCTGCATTAGCCAAGATTGGCTTGGTTGTGAAATTCGTTGATGACAGGTGTACAGTCCATGATCTCTCAAATGGCGATGTGATTATTGCTTCTGGCATTTTATGTCGTGGGCTGTATAAGCTCATAGACTATGAAAGATCTTTGAATGATTCGGCATGTGTAGTTCATGATTCTCAGGTTATGTCAGATGCAAAGCTTTGGCATGCACGCTTTGGTCATCTGAATTTTGCTAGTTTGCTACGCCTGCAGAAATCTGAAATGGTGTCCTCTTTGCCCAAACTTGAGGCTCCTAGAAAACATGTTTGTGAAGGCTGTATTTTGGGCAAAATGCAGCGTTCCTCCTTTCCAAAAGATGGTTCAGTTCCGGCTACGCAGAAATTGCAGCTTGTACATAGTGATGTCTGTGGTCCTATGGAGACACCCTCTTTTGGAAATTACCTTTACTTCGTGACTTTCATTGATGATTTTTCCAGGCATGCATGGGTATATCCACTCAAAGCAAAGTCCGAAGTGTTCATGTGCTTCAAACAATTTTTGGTTTTGGCTGAAAATCTGTCAGCATGTAAAATGGGCACCCTCCGTTTGGATCGAGGGGGGGAATATATGTCTTCAGATTTTAATGCATTTCTGGCTGAACATGGGATAAAACACCAGTGTACAGTGCCATATACACCTCAACAGAATGGATTTGTTGAACGAAAGAACAGGTCACTCATGGAGATGGCGAGGTGCATGGTCAAAAGTCAGGCTTTACCACATAGTTTCTGGCTTGAGGCTGTCATGTGTGTAGCATATGTGCTGAACAGGTATCCCACTAAAGCACTGCAGTCTATCACTCCATATGAGGCTTGGCATGACCGCAAGCCATCTGTTGCTCATCTGCGTGTTTTTGGTTGTTTGGCATATGGATTAGTACCTGAACAACATCGAAGAAAATTGGATGATAAGGCAGTAAAATGTATTTTTGTTGGGTACAGTTCTGAAAGTAAAGGCTATCATCTGTATCATCCACAGACTAAACGCATTCTGGTTAGCCGTGATGTTGTCTTTGTGGAAGATGCTATTCATCCATTGCTTTCATGTACTAAGGAGACATCTGTTAGCTCCAAAGACATGTATGATACGTTGATGCCTCTTTTTATAGGTGGACAATCTAGTGCTGGTCCTAATGAGGCAACTTCTCAGCCTTTGCAGGTTTCATATGATGATGCAGATCATTCTATTTCTGATGCAGATTTACATGATGCACTTGTTGATGAGAGAGCTGATATTGAGCAGGCAAAAACTATGCCAAAATGGCTGGTGTAGACTTTGCGTGACAGCAAATTAGATGCACCTTTGTCATATCGTACTCGTTCAGGCTCTCATAGTGCCTCCTTTGCATCAGATTTCTATGCTATGGCTGCGTCTAGTCTCTATGATGAGAATGAGCCTGTTTCTTTTGATGAAGCACAAAATTCAGAAAATTGGATGGCTTCCATGCAATCTGAATATGATGCTATAATGAAGAATGGTACATGGTCTTTATGTGACTTGCCTCCTGGCAAGAAGGCCATTGGCACTAAGTGGGTATACAAGCTGAAGTGTAAACCTGATGGTACAGTTGACAGGTATAAGGCTAGGCTTGTTGCAAAGGGTTATGCACAGGAAAGAGGCATTGATTTTGATGAGACCTTTGCACCCACATGCCGTATGACTATTGTTCGGAGCATTTGTGCACTTGCAGCCCATCATGGTTGGAATGTACATCAGTTGGACATTAAAACAGCATTTCTGAATGGTGACTTAACATGAAGAAGTGTATGTTTTTCAGCCCCGTGGCTTTGTGCAGAAAGGGCATGAAAACCAGGTGTGCAGGTTAAAGAAGGCATTATATGGTTTAAAGCAAGCACCACGTGCTTGGTATGAGAAGATACATGCCTATCTGGTTGCACATGGTTTTGTGAACAGTCCAACTGAAAGCACCTTATATGTTAAGCGTGCTAATGATGTGCTTCTGATCATTGTTATCACTGGTCCTATTGAGAAGCATATTGCTGATTTCAAGGCTGATTTGCATGCCTCATTTGAGATGTCTGATTTGGGGCATTTGCATCACTATTTGGGCATTCAGTTTATGCAAGTTGATGGTGGAATGGCTTTGTGTCAAACAAAATATATTGACACATTATTGCAACATTTTGGCCTTGAATACTATAAGCCTATTGCCACTCCTATGGAGACAGGTTTACGATTGAGTCTTCATGATGTTGGAGATGCATTTGATGCTGTTCTCTATCAGCAGGCTGTTGGATGCTTGATTTACTTATGCATTACTCGGTCAGATATTCAGTTTGTTGTCTCACAGATGAGCAGGTTTATTCATTGCCCAGGAGTCACGCATTGGAAGGCAGTTAAGCGCATCTTTCGCTACTTGAGTGGTACTCGGCTACTTGGGTTGTTTCATCCCAAGGGGGGATCACTACCGCCAGATTTGCATGCTTTTTTTGACTCAGATTGGGTTGGTTGCTATGACACTCGTGTGTCCACCAATGGTTTTTGCTTCATGCTTGGTAGCTCATGTATATCTTGGTTGAGCAAGATACAGCCTACTGTGGCCACTTCCAGTTGTGAGGCTGAGTATAGGTCAGCTTTCACAGCGATTGCTGAGTGTGTGTGGCTCAGACGCCTTATGGCTGATTTGGGTGTTGGCCAGTCTTCTGCCACCACCATCTTCACTGACAGTCAGAGCGCATTGGCAGTTGCGAGGAACCGTGTGTTCCATGCTCGTACTAAGCACATTGAGGTGCATTATCACTATGTCAGGGAGAGGTTCTCTGCTGGGGAGATCAACTTGGCATATGTGCCCACGCAGGAGAACATTGCAGTCCTTTTCACGAAGGCTCTGCCTAGGGAGAAGTTTGAAGCTTTCCACAAAGCTTTGGGCTTACTTCCTTTTGTGGAGTGATTTCCACATAGCTTGGCACTTCCTTATACATGAGTGCCAGCTCCTTGTTCACCGCATCACTCCCAGGGGGGATTTGTTGATATATTTAGGTAGTGATGTGTGTGAACACACTAGGACCGCCGGGGCACTTTTTTCCCTCTTTTGGAGGTTTTTTTCCCCTGGCTTGTATATACGCCTATTGCCTTAATGGGCTACTTATCTTTGTACATTCTCTAGTAATGCATTCAGTATTGTGTGTTGTGCTCCAAGCTTCTTCTTCTTCCTTGTGTTGTTCGCGTGCTTCCGCAGACGTCTATCTCCAACACTCACCTCAAAAATGAGCTCTCTAGCTCTATTTATAGTTTTTGACTAGGTTTTGGCCTTGTCTAGACCTAGTGTCTGACCTAGTTAAAAATTAGGTTCTCTATCCTATTTGGAGGTTCAAACAGAGTCTAAAAAATGTGAAAACTGATAGGTAAGTACTTCTAAAGCTCCTGAAGCTCAAGGACTCCTTGGCTTGCACAAAATTGAGCTACAAAAATATGAAATGGTATTTACAATGGTTTTTAGTGATGAAAAATCACTATTTTTGTAGGGATCTCTTCTAACATTTTGACATACATTTCCTGGAGCTCCCTACTTGCTCCTTCTTCTTGTGTGCCCAACTCTGTGATGCCTGAAAAATTTAAATGGCCTACTTGCCAGATCTTCTTTGACTACTGTGCCTGGTTGTGCTGTCTCTTCGCTCCGACTCCCTTCGTAGACTTCCTTGTCTTGTGATTCCTTCGGTTCCTTGACTACTGCCAACACCACATACTTGGTTGATTAACTTATGCTTGATTTATTGGCATAACCTATGCAAGACTACATATGAATAGTCTCTTGTAAAAATCCTTCATATTTATCCTTGTAAAAGTGGGTTACACCCACATGGAGTTAGGAAGCTCTAAAATCACAAATCAATTAGTTGTTGAGTGATAAGGTAATCTATCCTACACTTTAGGATTCACCTTTTAGGTAGAAGTTTGAATTTGAACTCAAACATTGGCTCCAGACATGATTATAAAAAGGGGATCAAAAGACCCGCGTATTATCTCGAGCCCATGAGATCACTTTGAGTGAGTTTTATTGTGAAGTGAGAGCTCTTGTCATAGCTCATTCACCTCTCACACATTGAGCAATGTATGGTTGCCAATGACATTGTAGTTGTACATGTTTTAATACATATATGATCATTATATTCTCATTTTACTTCTCTGTTAGTACTCCATCAAAACATTGATTTTCTTAGAGCTTGTTCTCAGTGTGCAGTTGATCATTTGCCATGATTTAAAGCATGATAGAATCATCATACTGTCTATTATAATCTTACAAAGTGTCATTAGCATTGCTTCTCAGGATCGTCAAATATTAGCATATCTTTTCTCAGTGGTTTGATGATTATTGTAGTATGTGAATGTCAGGATGGAGCGTGACTTGCTAAACTCCTTTCTCTGCAGCTAGACCATCATTTTTTATGAAATCACTCATGATTCTTAGCTTACTAAGCGAATTAAAGTTCCCCAAAAGGAATTAAGCCAATTGGTACTGTGCTCAGAGAACTGTTCAAAACACTAAATAGGTGTAGGAACAAAAATAGCAAGTTTTTTACTCTTGGATCAACTCTTACTATCTATTTTGATTCATCTTTTTGAGAGTGATCTTCCAAGGTACATAGGGTGTCTAATACATCCTTTGGAAAGATAAAAGGGGCCACTACATATCTCTGGAGTTCATTTGGTTGGTGTAGTGCAAAGTTTCTGTAACACCACTTCATCTTCATCAAGTAAAAATCCATCCTCACATTAACTACATGTACCATGCCTAATCCTTCTCTCTCAGTCATGGTATAATTTCATTCAACTGCATTCAACTGTCTACTAGCATAAGCAATGGGTAGATCCATATTACCTTCACCAGTAGGTTGTGCGAGTACACACCCAATAGCATAATTGGATGCATCCACATAAACATGGAATGGCTTGTTCTAATCTGGTGTAGTCAAGATTTTTGTTGAACACAATCATCTTTTAAGCTCAGTAAAGGAGTTTTCACATTCACCTGTCCACTCAAAGTTACTCAAAAGGGAGTACAGAGGCTTTGCTATGATTGCATACATATGAATGAATCATCGATAATAGTCGCAATGCCCCATGAAAGCTTGTACTTGCTTGACATTCTTTGGCCTAGGTAACTCTGCAATTGCTCTAGATTTCTCCTCATCTATGGGTGTGCCATTCTCTGACACTATGTGTCCTAGTATCTTGCCTTGCCTGACCATAAAAACACACTTTTCTAGGTTCAAGTAGACTTGATATTCTCTACATTTGTCAAAGATTTGTCTTAGCTCAGGTATATGTGTTTGTCTGATGTTGGAATGACCGCATAGATCATCAACATAGACTTCCAAGTTTTTACACAAGCAATCTTTAAATACATGACACATCAGCCTTTGGAAGGTAGTTGGCGCATTGGTGAGCCCAAATGGCATTATTGGAAAAGCTAATATGCCCCATTGTGTGGCCAAATCCATCTTATGTTGGTCTTCTGGGGCAATGGCCACTTGATTGTAGCCAGAGAATCCATCAAGGAAGCTATATACTTCCTCACTTACCACTCTTTCTAATAGATGCTCAGTGATAGGAAGCGGATAACTATCTCTAATAATGGCTGCATTAACCTTTTTCAAGTTAATGCATACATGTAACTTGCCATTCTTTTTGGGCACCACTACAATGGGGGACACCAATTTGTTACACGCTTGTTCTGACTCTCAGAAGTGCGTTTAAACGTTATTGGGTTCTTCGGAGTGGAAGGGGTCTGTAAAGACAGAGGCCCTATGCTTGTTTCCCAAAATGACTTCACACCACAATATACTAATCTTTAAGACTTCTATTAAGAATTGGTATACCCTTCTCAATCCTTACGGTTCGTCATTCTAACTCTTCTAGAATCTATCGAACACACTGTACCAGACTATTAGTATCGTGATACCAAGTTACCTCAGAACCTTTTTTTCCGAATACACACTACTGTAACATTTAGGAACAATAACAGTAGTTCAACCTTCACCGAATAGTGCTCACCATCAGACAAACGGAAGATACAGAAGGACTCAACAGTTCCGGACACACAGTGCTGAAGATTTGGTACGCAACTTAGGAAGACCCTTACTGAAGCTTAATCTTGCCATATGAAGATAGACCTCAACACTGAAGACAACACAATACAGATCCAAATACCAGAAACACTACCACAACTACACAGACTTCACCAAACAACTGGCAAAACATTCCAAGAAAGAGTAACACCATGATACGCGTAATTAACACAACAATCGCAATAGAGACTCGCAAAGGACTCACTCAGACAATAGTCCGGTGATCTACTGGATGTCAAGGAAACTCACAACAAAACAGGTATCGATAGACAACAGAACAGAATCAGAACCATACACTATAGTATACTCAGAATGGCTTCAACAACACTACAGCAATGCTAAGTCAATCACCCAGACAAACAGTCTGGTGATCTCTCGGAACGTCACACTGTGTCTCTTTTTCATTGCTTTATATAAAGATTACAAAGTGTCTGCGTAACAACCTTTCACACGTGTGAAAAAAGATTCAGTTATACAACTTCCAATCCGGCGGCCGACTAACACTCTGGCACGCACGGTGGACTCGAACCCGCAGGTTTTAGAAAATTACTGTTCTTCTATAATGCCGTCTAAATACATGTTTTAGGCTAATCTAAAGGTTCGGGCAATTTTCTTTTTCAAAGCTTCTAACATCTGTTTGAGAGTATCCGGTTCTACTAATTGTGCATCTACTCTTACAGAACTTAATGCAATAGCTTCGATCAGCAAAATTTATGCTTGCATTTGCAGAAAAGCCTCTTGTAAGTAGAAATCGTTCGATAAGGCTTCATCTCTGGAAATCTTCATCTCTGCAAGTTGTTTATCCATCTTGGCCAATCTTTCTTTTTGATTGTCGAGTTGGTTGTCTTTTCTGTCGATCTGCTGATTCTGGAATTGGATGGTTCTAGAGTAAGCGTCCCGTTCTCTGCGAAGATCTGATATGACTTTTTGCAGTTGAGCTTCTACGGTCAATTTTCGTTTTAGAATGCTGTTAACATCTAATAAGCTGTTTTTGCATCTCTCGAGTTCTTCAACTGTTTTCATAGCCAAATCATGCTCTTCTTGGCCTCGTTGTACCACGTCATCTAACGTCTGTCTTATTTCTTCCAATAGATTTCCTAAGGAGATTCTTGCACCTTCTTTATCCTTGAGTAATTGCTTCAGGTTAATTATCTCTGCATCTGCAACATTTAGCAATTCCTCCTTCTCTTGTGCTGCTGCCAGGGCCTCATCTCGTTGAGTTGTAACTACTTCCTGCTCTTGAAGTCTTGCCTGTAATTGCTTAATTTGTTCATTTAGCGCATGATTTTCAGCCTTGACTGCCTGTAATTCCTCCTGGAGGGGAGTGATATCTGCCTCCAGTACTTCCAATTTGTGTTGAAAGTCATCGCGAATGGTATCTGTGACTTGCTTCATTTGTTGCGGCAGTTGTTGTGATAAGTGGATTAGCATCTATCCCATAGATGCTAACTCTGAAAATACGAGAGTGGACGGGAGTGGAAGATGAGGACGAGGTTGTGATGAGGATGCGGTGAGGAGCTGCTGGGAGTTCGGTGGAGAGTAGTTTGGGGATGAGGAAGAAGAAGCAGTGGGTTCTTCGGGACGAATGGATGGAGCAGGGATAATCGGGTTGATTGGAGGCTTCGGTGGGGGAGTGGGAAGAACAGTGTTAGATTGTGTTACCTTATCTGTGGTTTGTTGAGTAGTGTCGGTGGTGTTGGCAACTGTGGACTCGACTGCTTTCAGTAGTTCTTCGAAAACTTCTTTAATGACATGTTCTCCTTCCTCTTGTCGTTCCTGCTCAGATTGCTGTTGGGATGCTTCTTGTGACAAGCTTGTGTTAGAGTCGGTGTGATCCTCCTGTTCTTGTTGCCCTTCTGACGAAGACTGTGCTGATGATTCGTGCTGCATAGATGTTGCGGTGTCATGGAAGGTTTCTTCGTCCTGTTTTTCTTCTTCTTTGTTATCTTCTTTATTTCCTTCGGGTGAACCTTGTGCTTCACTTTCAGATGAACTGATTCTAATTCTTTTCCGGCGGAAGAGTTGATTGAGTTCCTCTTCGTCTTCTTCATCGTCTTCCAATAATTGGGCCGACTCTTCATGGTGCAGGACCGGGCCTCTAGGTGGTGGTTGTGCTGCAAGAATGGCCGGAAAAAGGAAAGATATGATGTGCGGCAGTCTGGACCTTGGCATTCCTCCTTTATTTACCTGTTTGATAATTGAAACGCATTCTTTGTGAATGCGGTGGAAGAAGTACGATGCAAAATTTATAGGCTCTCGAGTAGCTAAGTCTATGGCGGAGTAGAAGGGACAAGATATTCCATATGTGCACTTTTGGAGATTGAGGATGGCTACTAAGAATTGTAGCGCGGATCTCTCAGGTTCAGGACGGCAAAGTATGGCATATTCGTTAGAGGAACTCCTAGGGAATAGTTGGTTCATGGTGGCTATTGGCAGATTCGGGCCACTTTCCCGACCTTGCTGAGGGAGTCTAAACACCTCAGCAAAATCTTGGAAGGTGATTATGGTAGGGGATGGTAGGGAGGTAATCGACCAACTCTGCTCGTTGGCAGGAGTGGCAGCGATGGCAGCGATTATTTGGGCAAAGAACGGGTGGGATTCCACTGAATGCCACGGCAGTTCAGGTAAATTGGCCAACCCACGTATGCGCAGGATCTCTCCTACATCGGTAGGGAGTCCGTCACTGAAAGCGGCATAGTTTGCCAGAGCTTCCATGGCACACACAAAAAACGCAAGCACAAGACACAAAGCACAGGGTTTACACAATCACACAAATCACACAAACACAATAGCGATTTTCGGCGAAACGGAGAAGGTTAAGTAGATGCGCTGTAGTGGAGAGCAGTCAAAATCACTAATCATCGTGCGACGTTGAGATGAGAACTTCATAACTTCGGTGTGCATGCATGAGCAGCTTGAAAGGGCAGGGTGGTTGTTGACATAATTAGGTATCACAACGCGGATATTTACAGACTTATATTATTTTGTTAAGCACGCAAAATTAAAAGAAAATAAGAGAAAAGAAAAGGAAACACGAAATACGCGGCCAATCTGCGGAACGTTCAGTGTGGATCGGATGCTTGTTGATATGGCCGTAGCTTTGAACCATCTATCACCTTTGGGAGAGGTATTCCGGTCAAATTAGTCAATCGAAAAGTTGTGGGGCCCACTTAGTCATAAATCCTGTAGGGGCCAAACCATCGTATCTTGAATTTGCCAGAAGAGCGATTCGACTTTGCATTGTAAAAGAGTACAAGTTGTCCCACCGTAAAAACTGGAGTCTTTAGATATCGATCATGTGTTTGAGCTTGTCTTATCTGTACTTCCTGAATAGTTAGAAAACTTTGCCATCGGTGCTCATCCAGTTCTCTGAGTGTATCTAGCCAAAATGATAAAGAATCTTCTGGTATCAATTTCTGAGTGATGGCTACACGTAAACTTGGCACCATAATTTCCATGGGTGCTATGGCTTCCAATCCATAAGCCAATTTGAAAGGGGTACATCCTGTTGCTGCTTTGTATGTAGTCCGGTATGCCCATAATACTGCAGGTAACAGTTGATCCCATCTTTTCGGTGATTCCAAAATTAATTTTCGAAGCATATTCAACAAGGTTTTGTTTGTACTTTCAGCCAAACCATTTGCACGAGGATAATATGGTGAACTGAATTTGTGCATAATCTGAAAAGAATGTGTGAGTACTTTCATTAAATTGTTAACAAAATGAGTGCCCTGATCTGTAACAAGCTCCAGAGGTAAGCCAAAACGCAGAAAGGCATCTTTCATTAGGCATTTTGCCACCGAAACAGTTGTGGCAGACCTTAAAGCCCAAGCTTCTGCCCATGTGGTTGCATAGTTTGTACAGGTAAGAATATAACGATTATTACTGAGGATTGCCGGAGGTGTAATAGGTCCAATGAAATCTAGACCCCACTTCTGAAAAGGCTCCAATGGCAAGATAGGTTGTAAAGGGAAAAAATGACGTTGTAGGGGCTGTCCAGACCTCTGATATTTATCACATTTTTTGACAAACTGCAATACATCCCTGTACATAGTAGGCCACCAAAGCCCAGTCTGCAGAATTTTCCGGTGTGTTAAATCTGCAGCAAAATGTCCACCGGAAGGAATTGAGTGAGCCAAAGTCATGACTGAGTTAACTTCATGTGGTGGAATACAACAAAGTAAAACTCCTGTGCAATCCATATAGTATAATTCTCCAGCAATCAATCGAAATTTGCGATTGTATACTGCAATCTTCCTACGCATTGCAGGAGATGTTGTAGAAGGAAGACATCCATCGATAAGAAATGTCAATATCTGATCATAATATGTAGATGGCATAGGTGGGTCTGTAGTTTCATCATTGATTGGTTCAGAAACATAAATTGCTAGTGTTGTGTCATCTACACCAACCGGAGCTTCACCGGAATCTAGGCGAGAAAGGAAATCTGCTAAGGCATGTGAACTGCCTGGCCGATGAATAACTTTGTAATCAAATTCTTGTAAAAGCAGAACCCATCGCGCTAATTGACCACCTAAATATTGTTGCCTTTCCAGGTAGACAAGTGCAGCATGATCTATATGAAAAGTAAATTTACGGCCAAGTAAATAATGCCTAAATTTCTTTACAGAGTACACTAAACCCAGACATTCCCTTTCTGTTACAGAGTAATTCTTTTCAGCAGGGGCAAGCCTTCGACTTGCATAGTATACTGGCCTGAACCACTTATCGGTTTGTTGCATTAGAACACTCCCAATTGCTATATCTGAAGCATCAACAAATACATGAAATGGGCGATCTCAATCCGGAGGCTGTAAGATTGGAACCTGTGTTAGTAATCCCTTTAGACGATCAAAGGCAATTTGACATTCTTGGGTCCACTCAAATTGTCGAGGAGTCTTGGTTATTCATCGGTTCAGTGGTATCGCCAAATGAGCAAGCCATCGTAAGTGTCGACCATGCCATCTTACTTGGCCCATGAAGCACATTACTTCCTTAGGTGTAGTGGGTACAGGTGCTTCTAACACAGCTGAAATTTTATCTGGATCCACCTGTATACCCTGTGCAGATACAATGTGGCCAAGTAGCTTTCTACATGAAACCGTAAACACAGATTTGTTTGGGTTCAAACAGAGTCTGTATCCTCTGCACTTCTCAAAGCAACACCGTAAATGGAACAAGTGTGCTACCATTTTTCCAAATAACAAAAAATCATCAAGATAAACTTGCATAAACGAGGTAAGGTAAGGGGAGAATATTTCCTGCATACACCTCTGGAAAGTACTTGGGGCATTTCTTAATCCAAACCACATTACGGTACAAGCAAAAACACCCTAATTGGTAATAAAAGCAGTCTTCGGTATATCCTGCTCAGCCATTCTAACTTGATTATACCCACTGTATCCATCTAGTAATGAATACATTTTGTGTCCTGCTAATCTGTCAAGCATCGTGTCAAGAAAAGGTAGCGGAAATGGATCAGGCACCATAGCGGCGTTCAGTTTCCGGTAGTCCACACAAATTCGTAGTTGCTTATTCTTTTTAGGAACAATAACAATTGGTGAGATCCATTCAGCATGCTCTACTGGTACAATGAATGTGACTTTGAGTAGCCTATCAAGCTCTGCCTTTACCTATGATGCATAGTTCGGATTCATCCGGTAGCTGGGTTGCTTGATTGGTTTTGCTTCCGGCTTCAGCATGACCCTGTGTTGATAGATGCGCGGGTCCAGACCTTTCATATCTTTGTAATCCCATGCAAAGACGTCAGAGAACTCTCGGAGTAGCTGGATTAAGTATGCTTGAAATACTTTCGGTAGGTTTTCCCTTATCTTGACAGGACGCGGATGGTCCTCATCTCCTAAATTATAAGTGATCAACTGATCTTCTGAAACATAGAATTGTCGGGACTTCTCTGCATCATCAGTTGGCTTAAAACGTTGTTGTACATCAGTGTCATCTATAGCAGTGGTATCTTCTTTCTTATCTTCTTCTGTTACAGGCATCACCGTACAAACTGCGGGATTCCAATTATCTACAACAGATTGTAGATCAACAGTTCCTAGGGAGATCAAGTCAATATTATTCTATAAAAACTCTTGTTCTCCATCATCTGACAACCCATCTAACATATGAACTGGTTCTGCAACATACGGTATAGAATGCAATTCACAAGGCTGTATAGCATCTAATTTTACAACATATTTCGGTTATTGTCTTTGAAAGTGAGTTCTTGTGCAGACCAATCTTGTATAACCTTAGCTTGCTTCAGCCAAGGACGGCCAAAAAGAAGATTATAATCAAGGGTGGATTCCGGTAATTCTAGGATGACAAAGGTCATTTTAAATGTGGTACCCTACAAAGTTATTGGTACATTTTGTACAAGTCCTACTAGATGGACTCTTGACTAGTAAGCCATTCTGACAAAGAACTGAACTGGTTCAATTTCGGTCCATCCTAACTTCTTAAACAGTGTAGCAGTAGCAATGTTAACACCAGATCCTCCATCAATTAATACTTGTGTAATTTTATGATTTTTATACCATACCATAATTAAAGGAACCGAATGATCGACCGTAGAATCAGGTTCCGGTTGCACTGTCGCTGTTGCTGGAATGCAAGAAGGTACAGGACTGAACTGTTGTTGGAATTGTTGTCGAACTCCTGGTACTAGTGCAAGTAATTGGCCAAGAGGAAGAGTAATGGATGCTTTAGATAAGATTTCCCAGGCCTTATGTGATTGAATTGTGTTTTCCACAGATTCTGAAGATGATGCGCAGGCTGAAGATGATGTATCTGCTGAAGATGATGTGCCTGCTACTGAATTAGATTCTTGTTTTTGTGTACCTTCCTTGGTTAACGTAGCCTGGGTCACCGGAATAGGATCTGGAAACACTGGAGGTTCGGTAGTGGTCCATTGACTGGCCTTATCATACATCCTTTGTTGTTCACGTATGCCTGGTTCAAATACTTCTGCTGCTGGTTGCAGTTGCTTACCGGATCGGGTCTAAATTACTGCAACTTGCGTTTCTACTGGTGTGATTTGTACCATATTAGTCATTGGATTTTGACGTTCTTTCTTCCTCTGATCATACTCAGCTTCATCCTTACAAAATCTTCTAATGTGACCAAATTCACCACAAAGATGGTAGTGCGGTGGTGGCAAATTAGTATTTTCCTGTGCTGGTCCGGCCCGCCAGCGGTTTGCATTGTAGTTATTATTTCTCTGTCCTCTGTAATTTCAATAGCCTTGTTGTTGGTTGTTTCTCATTTGAGGTGGTACATAGTGATTGGCTGGTTGTCCTGGTTCCTGTATAATAGCATTGACAGTTGCTGGTCCCTGTACTTTGGTGTTGTATGCGCAGTTTTCGGTGGAGTGTCCGGTAATATTGCAGATAGCGCAAAACAACTGATTAAGTGCACAAGTGGCACTAGTATGGCCTGAATTTTTGCATGTGGTGCAGTACATCTGTCTGGTCGGATCTTCTGCAACATTTTTATTTGCTTTTAACCATTCCAAGTTGTAGCTCAATGATGAGTAGCACCTCCTTTAATGTCAATCTGGGAAGACGTGAGGATGGTATGAAGACCTCGAGCAAGTGGAAGCGCAAGTGCGTGAGTGAGAAGCACACCAGCATGCACACACATACACACACACGCGCACACACGGTAAGACAAAGAGTGAGGAGCAATGGAGTTCTTTAGATTACTTTCACAAGCTCTTACAAGTTCAAAACTATTACAAGCTAACCCCAAAAATGAGCTCTCTAGCTCCTTTTATAGTTTTTGACTAGCTTTGGCCCTGTCCAGACCTAGTGTCCGGCCTAGTTAAAAATTAGGTTCTAGGGCCCATTTGAGGGCTTAAACGGAGTCTAAAAAATATGAAAATTGATATGTAGGTACTTCTAAGGCTCCTCAAGCTCGAGGACTCCTCGGCTTGCACAAAATGGAGCTACAAAAATATGAAATGGTATTTACAATGATTGTTAGTGATAAGAATCACTTTTGATTGGTGTAAGGTTTTGAAAAATTAAAGGATGCCTTAGTGCTAGATCTGCGTGAATGCTCGTACTTGCTTCTCCATGAAGAAAATTATTGGCCTACTTGCCAGATCTTCTTTGACTGTCCTGTCTGCTTGTGCTATCCCTTCGCTCTGACTCTCTTCGTCTTGTGGCTCCTTCGGTTCCCCGACTGCTGCCAACACCAACACCCCCCCCACTCTCGCGTCTGTCGCCCCTGACAGACCCTTGTCTAGAGGATTTTTGAACATAATATTGGACGACATCGGAGGCTAGGTGGTGTTCTTCTAGTCGTAAGCCGCGTGCTAGATCCGTGAGCAAATCATCCCAATTCACAGGTCCGGGAACGTCTGGATGAGGTACCCTCAATTGTTCTGAGGAGATAGTTCTCTCCACAGCAAATAATTGGAGGAGATGTGATGGTCTGGGTATAAAGATTTCGGAGTGATATTCCCAGAATCCTGTGATGAACATCTCCTCAAATGTTTGTTTAAAGCAGGCTGGGAGATACTTGATTCTGGCGTGCCAAGCGTATATTACTTCAATTGATGGGGTGGTACTCATATCGTATACCAGATCCTGGTTTCCTGTTACGAAGCCTGCTCCTGAGAAGTGAGGGTCCTTAATGTTCTTAAACATCCTGAAAGTGATCAGCATTAGTTCAAATATTTTCATACACATCTGGGCCATCACATCGGGATTATTGCGTAGCCTAATGCTCTAGTGACGGATTGTAGAAATCATGTAGTTCACCGTGGGGGGTCCTCGTGGAGGCGCTAGATAAACGTAATTTAACCATTTTGCACAGGCTTTGATGTCTCTGACGGCAATAGTGAATTCAGGCCAGGTGCGTCTTCGAAGAACTGGAATGTAACAAGGATTATATTTGATAAACAACGGCATATTATTCCAGGTTCGGACCATTTCAGGATATGTTTCCAAAAGCCTGATCCTCCAGGTGGGTTGATGGATGGACCCACACCTAGCACTCTTCGGTATATCATCTGGACCAAATTGTGTAGCAAATGTGGGAGGCTTGCCGCATCGTCGTTGAATTTCGGCGTTGTAATCGGCCAAAAGTATGCAGTACGGCACATATTGGTCATCATTGGTGCCGATCCATCTATGATGAGACATGCTTCTGAAATATGCTGACCGTATGACAGTGTCTTCTAGGTTCGCTAGCGATTGGATCTGAATGGCCACTCGTTCTTCGTGGGTGTTCGCTGTCCTTTCCAGTGTCTGAAGCCACTCGGGTGCTTCTACTTCCAAGGTGTCTAGTCCCTCTGAGGTGCGTTGCCCTCCTGGCATTGGCATAGGAACATACGGTTCTTCGTACGAATCATCTACCTCAATAGGGACCAACTCTTCTGGCTCTGGTTCTACTACTGGAGAAGGCTGCCTCTCGTATGTCAGTAACCTCTTTTGTAATTCTGCCACCTGCTCAGTTAAGGCCTTTACCTCGTCTGAGGTAGAGGTTGATGGGGCGCTCGTCGGTTGCTCTTCCTGTTCCTTAAGTCTGCTCCGGAGTGTGTCACGTTCTCTTTCCAAGTCATCATGGGCTTCTAGAAGATCTGCATAACTTTCCAAAATGGTTTTCATCGTCTCCGAGGGAACTGCTTTGAACTGCTCTGGATCTATCTCGTGGGGAGAGCCTTCCATTGCTGCTTCCAGATTCTCTTCATTTTGTTTTTGCAGTCTCTTGTTCTCTTCAAGTGCTGTGGCCATATGTTTCCTGAGTAGCGCCAAGTTACGACGGACTCGTAGGTTATCGGCCTGGTATACTTCGAGCAAGGCTTCTAGTTGTTTGACACCTGAATCCTTCGATGGTTGAGGTGCCTCTAATAGTGTTTGGTGGGCCTGCTCAAGCGTTGAATAGCGTTGATTCACCTCTGCATTTTCTTCTTCAAGAATTGTAAGTTGCCTTTGTAAGTTCTGGTGACTTATTGTCAGTTGTTGATACCGGTCGTCCAAAGCTCTGTACTCCTTCTGAAGTTGATAGACACATTGATTTAAAGCTAGGAATATACTATGTACATTAAATGATGCAGGGAGGGGTGAAGATGCAGGGGGAATGGGGGCGGGAAAGGGAGTGGTGAATGATGTGGATGCAAGTGGAGATGTGGGAGGAGGGGGTATGGGAGATGGAGGTGGCATGGGGGGAGGGAGCGGTGCAGTGGCAGGAGATGTTTCCATAGTATCAAGTGTTTGAGTGACCGTGTAGATGGGGATCGTGGGTGGGGTGGATGTGACGTTAGTGAAGAGAGTGGTGAAAGTGGGCATGGTGACTCCCCCGAATTGGATTCCCGGAGAGAGTGGAATTCCCATTACAACTGTGGTGGTAGTGGATGTGGTGGTGGTAGTGTCATGTGGTGGAGTGAGTTGTGTAGTGAGGGGTGGGGAGGGTGGTGACAGTGGTGCCTCGTGGTGTTCTTCTGTTTGCGTTGTATCTCCTGGTGCTGATACATTGATATGAATTTGTTTCCCGGATCTCATGGGACGGGCGGGAACTCCTTTCTCAAATCGGTGAATGTAGACCATTGCCTCATGAATGGCCTCATCCAATCCTACTGCATCTGCGTGTAGGTTGAGGGACTCGATGAACAGATCATCCACACCTTCCTCTGCCAGCATTTGGTTCATGAGTTTCTTTCCTGCTTCAAGTGACATTCTATGTTGTTCTTGAACTAGCTGCATGGTTCGATATAGTCTTTTTATTTGTGCCGAATAGGCGGGGGCACTTGCTAACTCTGAAAGTTCATCATACGCTTGTTCTTCATAGGGTTCTTCCTCTTGTTCTGCCTCGTGTTCATCTACGTCGACTTCTACCACTTGCGGTCGGGTGGGGGCTGACGTTGTTGTATGGGTTTGTGGTTCTTGAGTTCGCTCGGTTTCCGCTTCGAGATTAGAGTCATAGATTAGCCTAGCCACTTCTTCATCAGTGAGATCATTGAGAGTAAAACCCTGGGGGAATTCCAAGTCCGATGGAACTGGTGGAAACACTAGATTGGGTCCCTCTGTACTTGGTCTTGGTAGCCGAATGGTGAATGGTCTGACGCGTCGTGTCTGGGGAGGGGTAATTTTTGGTGTAGTGGTGGCTCCTCTGGATTGGGCGCAGGGTAATTGGACTCCCCCTCTCATCTTCTTTGATGGAGGACCTGCAGCTGATAGCCTTCTCTGGAATTCTTGGACCCGAGACCATACGAGTGCCCGCTGAATAGGCACGTCATAGGCTAGACACCGATAGATTATCTTGGTCAGAGCACAACACCCGTGGAGCACATTTTTCTGCTTCTTGTTCCACCATTGATGGGCTAGGTGGATCTGATCTTTGATCCAATGTGGTACGTTGATAGGGAGGTTTTCTGCCTCTGCCAAATACAAGCTAAACCATATCTTCTTTGGGGGCATGGTGAATCTTTCTTGTGCGGGGAAAGCAAAATGCTGCATGATGGTCCGTAGGTGAAGAGCGATTGTCGGTGTCATTGCTACCATGTCCTTCAGCTTATTGAGATCTTTATGTTTCATTCTGCTTGGAACCATTGTTTCCTTTTCAGTAGGAATGTGCATACCATACATACCCAATGCTTCTCGTACCAGATTGAGGGTCAGTTTGAATCTTTTAAGTTCGTGACCCGGCAATAGTGAGGGTACCACAAAAGTGCTGTCGCCTCCCTTCGCCCTGCTAGGAGTGATGGTACTGATAAGATAAGAACATCGTAAGAAATCTGGCTTCGGTAAGTGGGCTCTGAAATAACTGTCCAGGCCTGCTTTTGTCCATATGGAACGCATGACTTCGGCATTCTGATAGCTCTCAAATTCGCGTGTGAAAAAATGGTAGCGTCCCCATTTACCATTAAACTCCAACTCAGCTTCCCAAAAATAGGTTCCATCACCCAATGGTCCTGCAACATCACTGAACCAATGCGCGTGTTTGCCTACTTGAGAGGTGTGCCCCTGGGGAGGATCCTGAACTGGAAGTACATGCACAGCTTGAAGTTCTTGCGGTCTTTCAGTGAGCTTTGGTTCGAGGAGGAGTGTTTCTATATCCACAATCTGTACGCTGGATCCGGCGTGAGAACTGGCACCTCCGGCTTCTGCCATGGCCCTGCTTGCTTGATGGTTCTGTGAGAATATAGAATCAGGTGTTAACATCGTAATGGACAGAATAAATCCGTTGTCCCCGTTACAACATTAACTTGAGGTAGATGAAGAGTCAGTGGTTAGTAAGTGCACGATGACAGTGTGTGTAGTTAATGCCTGGATAGTCCTAGGAGCTAGATGGAAAGATGCACTATCTGACAAATGCAGTTAGTAAGTGGTGATGAATTCACAGATTGGGGTCGAGGGGTTTATTACAAGTCTTAGGTTGCCAAACGCCATGAATGGCTTTTGGTCTTGGTTTTGGGGAGATTTGGGAGGGTTGCACGAGTAATTCTGTTGGGAGTTGTCGTGTCATTGGGACCCACTTACGAGTGAGTCTGTGCGTGCTTCTAGGTGGTAGTGTGTTTGAGTGTATCAGACAAGAGTGGGTGGCGGCTGCTTGAGCGAGTGAACCCTGTCGTGTATGATGTGAATTGTGTGAGGATAATTGAGCCCGCAAGCAAGCCTTAGGCACCCAAATATGTCTGGATTGTGGGTCAGCCTTCATCGACTTCTTGGGTACCCAAATGGATTTCACTTTCTCCACAGAGGTTTTAGGAGTCCTCTTATTAGCATCAAGTCGTTGATTACTAATAGGAAGTTGAGACCGTTGTTGCGACTTAGTTATGGTCGGCAGCTCGCCTTTTCGCACCCACATTTGTTTCATCGGCTGAGTTGTTCTACTTCGCGCGTTCTTTTGATCTCTCACCTGGAGAGTCTTCAGTGATTGATCTGCCCTGAGTTGCTGCCTCCTTCTGGCCTTTGGAAAAGAAGGGGGTTCCATTGTGGATCTGACTCCGTCTTTGAGATCTTCGTTCTTCTGTATCACATAGCCTTGGACAAGAACAGCATGGTCAACTTCATGTGTACCCCTGGAGGAACCAGGAGTCTGTGCTCTTTCTAGTTCCTTGAGTGCTCCATTATTTAACTCAATTGTAATTCTAGTTTGATGCACCCATACCTAAAGAAGTCCACTTCTTAGGTTCAAATTGACTGCTTGGCCATAGATCCAGTCTTGACCCAAGACAAGGGGTTCAGTGAGGTCCTCATCTTGACATACTAGTACTTTAACTGTCATTGCCTCATCATGAATATAGAGGGGAAGTTCCACCTCGCCTATGCAAGGGGTTTCCACGCCTCCCAATCCTATGAGATATGCTTTCACAGGATTGACAGTCAATTGCAACTCTTGACAGTAAGACAATTTAACAGCACTAGTGGCTGCACCTGAGTCAATTAAGGCTCTTACAGTCCTTGCACTCTTTCCTTGTCCTATATCTAAGGTTATGAAAGGACGTCGATCAGTTATCCTTTGTGAGCTCATACCTGAAACTTCACACATAGCCACGTCATATCCCTGATCTGCATATGCATCTTGCCTAGGGTGCTCTCTACCTTGTCTTCTTAGTTTCATTCTCCGTATGCGCTCTAGGGCTTCTGCTTGAGCTTCTTCTCGAATTCGCTTTTCTTCCTCTTTACGTTTCCTAGCAGTGTTAAGTCGACTTAGCATTTCCTCTGTGAGAGGTTCCTGATACAACTTGACTCTGCATCCGCTGATATAACTTGGGAGAACATCGCCCTCTAAAGTGGCTAGTTGCACTGCTCCACTTGTTGAGATTCTGTTAATGATCATGGGTCTGTAACCTCTCTTCTCCAGTTTCCTCGCATGTTTTTTCACAGTGTATACTAGTACTAGGTCGCCTGCCTTCAAACCCTTATCCTTAACATGGGCATCAAAATACGCCTTCTGTCGTTTCTTAGCTGCATATATCCCTGCAGCTGCCCTTAGTCTTGTTTCTCCTAATCGTTCAAGGTCAAAAAGTCTAGAGGAGAGTTCATGACCCGTCCATTCGTGCTCTTGTGCTACCTTCAATGTAGGTATCAAGAAGTCCAATGGTAGCACAGCATTTTGGCCAAACACCATCTGAAAGGGGGTGGCTTGGAGTACCGTTTTGTAGGCGACTCGGTATGCCCAAACAGCATGGTGTAGCTGTTTGTCCCAATCAGAGCGTTTATTATTCACGAGCTTGGTCAACACATTGCACAGAATCTTGTTTGTGCTTTCGGCTTGCCCATTAGCTTGTGGGTGGTAGGGTGCAGACTTCTTATGAACTACCAAGAATTCGTGGAGTAGATTTTCAATCACTTCGTTCAAGAAGTGAGTGCCTCTATCACTTACTAACTCTATAGGTAGCCCGTATCTTGTGAACACATTCTCAAATAAAAACTTGGCGGTTGTTTGAGCATCGTTCTTAGTTGTGGCTTTTACCTCTACCCACTTGGTGAGATAATCCGTGGCCACAATGATGTATTCAGCATGTGAACCCTTAGCTGGGGGATTAATAGGGCCTACAAAGTCTATTCCCCACTTAGAGAATGCACGCCCACCCATCATAGGTTTCAGTGGCATCTCATCTTTGCGTATAGGATACTGAGTTCGCTGACAGACATCGCACCGTTTCACATAGGTATGTGCATCCATGTGAAGGGTCGGCCACCAAAATCCCGCAAATAGTATTGCTTTGATCACCCGATCTGGACCAAAATGTCCTCCTGCTACACCTTGGTGAGCAGTGTCTAAGACCTTGAGATACTCACTTTCATGGACACATAGTCTCAAGTAACCATCTTTACCACGTTTGTATAGATTATTGCCAATGATAGAGTAATCCTGGGCTTCTTGTTCTAAACTCCTTTTCCTAGCAAGCGTCATGTCTTGAGGGAATGTTTTCGTCCTCAGGAAGGATACTAGTGGTTCACTCCAGTCTGGCACTAAGGACACCTGATAAAGAGTGGCATGTTCCACAGGTGGTTTAGTGCAACAGATTGGGCATTCCTTGCACAATTTTTGGACATCAGCTTCCATAGTTGGCCAATGTACTCCTAGTCTTCTTAGTGTTTGTAGGGTTCGTTGCTTTGAATGGTGTTGCTCTAATGCACCTACATGTGCTAATTGCAACCATTTTGTGTATTCATCCTCTTCCACACAACAGGCCAAGATCCCTTGATTTGTGTGCTTGTACATACTTCCAGCCATGATGTACTTTTGGGCTTTTACTACCTCCCTATCCTGCGTGTTTATTACTGGGTGACTAGGCCCGTATGTCAATACTGGCACTAGTGGCTTAGCCCACTGTGGCACCACTTCCAAATTAAACAAGTAAGCATCAGGAAGGTCATCTGACACTCCTTGTGGGGCTTCTCCAGATGTGAGCCTAGAAAGATGATCAGCTCTCAAATGAGTCCTCCCTTTTCTTACCACAACCTCGAAATCATATTCCATTAGTAAGAGAAACCATCTTACTAACCTTCCTGTATTGCATGGCTTGTTCACTAGATATAACAATGCTTGGTGGTCAGTAAAAAATTTAAACTTATTTGCAAGCAAATAGTGTCTAAATTTCTTGACTGCATATACCATGCCTAAGCCTTCTCTCTCAGTAGTGGTGTAATTGCGTTCAGCTGCATTTAATTGTCTACTAGCATAGGCAATTGGAAGATCCATATTACCTTCACCAGTAGGTTGAGCAAGCACACACCCAATGGCATAATTGGATGCATCCACATGAACATGGAAAGGCTTATTCCAATCTGGTGTGGTCAAGATTGGTGCTGAACATAATCTTCGTTTAAGCTCCTGGAAGGAATCCTCACATTCATCCGTCCACTCAAAGTTAGTCAGAAGTCCATACATGGGCTTTGCAATGACAGCATACATGTGAATGAACCGGCGGTAGTAACCACAATGCCCCATGAAAGCTTGTACTTCCTTGACATTCCTTGGCCTAGGTAGCTCTGATATGGCTCTCACCTTCTCTTCGTCAGTGGATATGCCATTCTTTGACACTATGTGTCCTAGAATCTTGCCTTGCCTGACCATGAAAACACATTTTTCTGGGTTTAGGCAGACTTGATATTCTCTACATTTGTCAAAGATTTGTCTGAGTTCGGGAATATGGGTTTGTCTAATGTTGGAATGAGCACAAAGATCGTCAACATAGACTTCTAAATTCTTCCTTAGGAATTCCTTAAATACATGGCACATTAGTCTCTGGAAGGTGGCTGGTGCATTGGTAAGCCCAAATGGCATTACACGAAAGGCAAATATTCCCCACTCTGTTGCAAAAGCTGTCTTATGCTGATCTTCTGGAGCTATGGCTACTTGATTGTAGCCAGAAAATCCATCGAGGAAGCTGTACACTTCCTTGCCTGCTACTCTTTCTAAGAGATGTTCTGTGATGGGAAGCGGATAGTTATCTCGGATTGTGGCTGCATTGACCTTCTTTAAGTTAATGCATACATGCAGCTTTCCATTTTTCTTGGGCACCACTACAATGGGGGATACCCACTCAGTGTGCTCAATTTCATAGATAAATCCAGCTTCAACCAGTCTATCTATCTCCTCTTTGATCTTAGCAGCGTAATTATCGTTATATGTATAGGGCTTTTGCTTAGAGGGTTTGGCATCTGAAGTCATGGGGATGGTGTGTGAGCATATGTCTGGGTCAACACCTTTTAAGTCCTTGTAACTCCAAGCGAATACATCTCTATATTCTCTTAGCAAGGCTATTAACGCATGCTCTTCTTCCTCTGTTAGGTCATGGCCTATGTACGTGCATCTCTCCTCTCCTTCTTCTAGGGCCACTACTATTTTCTTGGTGGTTTCTTTGTTATCATAGGCCTCTCCCGATTGCGCCTCCCGTTTAGGCATTCTTATCATAACTCTCCTGTCGTCTATCTCGTACTTCTTAAAATTTTCTGGGACCTCAAACAAGGATTCTTCCTCTTCTGGGGAGACTTCTCTCTTCTTTCGTTTCTTTCCTTCTTCCTTCGGGGTCACATGTGTTGCTAATCTTACGTCATTTGTAAGTTCTCCATGCCTCTCGGCTTGGAATTCTACTTCATGGAAGTATTCTTCATCTGATGCAAATGGTGGGTCCATGATGATTGACTCTAGATCAGAGTCACTGGCATCCTCAAATGCATCAGGGCTAGGTTCACATTCCTCTAGAACTGCCTCTCCCATGATTGGCTCTATGGAGAAGACTGAAATGTCATAGCCATCCTCATCACAGTGAGGTGTCCATTGTTCCTCATTGATGGCTACATCCATTGTTGCTAAGATTTCTGCCCAGCCGTGGGGTTCAAATTCTTCGTCCGGAAAGACTACAGGTGCATAGGCTGGGTCTTGAATTGATCTATGGTTTTCTTGTGCACCTACCTCTCTGGCTTTTTCTCTCTTCTCTTCCTCTACTGCTACTTTACACATCCATAAGTGAGTGTCTTCATGCATCCATGAGGATCCTGATCCTATGGAATGCACCGATTCCGTATCATCCTTGGCTCTATGGATGGGGTTCCATTGGATAGGAGGGACATCTCTATGAGAGTAATCCTTGAGATTGACTTTGGTCGTAACACCTAAGTGCTGCAAGTATAAAGAATTGGTTCCCCAATCCTGTACCACTTGCAACTGTCGCATAAAAGGTCGTCCCAAGATCATCTCATAGGCATGATTTTTGCTGAAGTCACATATGGCAAATGTGTGCTCAAACTCGACACCACAGGTGGTGAGAGTTATTCCTTCTAGCAATCCTAAGGGTCTCTCAATATGACCATCGGCCATCTGCAATTTCTTTCTCGTTGGCCTGAGTGCTGGCTTGCCCCAACGCTTCCATAGGGAAGTGGTGGCAATTGCAACTCCTGCGCCTGAGTCCAAAATTGCCTTGGTGGTATACTCTTGGTAGGTAATGGGAAGATAGGTGTTTCCTTCTTCACCTTCACACATATCTCCTATCTTATCCAAGGGTATCTCTGGCACTGTTCTATGTGATCCTACCTGGGAACGAGGTTTGGCTATCTCGGGCACTTGATTGGCTACATGTTCCCACACTTCTGGTCTAACCTTAAGCAGCTCTTCCAAAGTGAGATTGCACTGCACTTTGGTGTTCTTCACCACCTCTGTGTTCCGGGGTATGACTGAATCTTCATTCCGTATTATGACTGTGGGGGTCCTCATACAAGTAGACTTGGCTTCCCATGGCCCCGTGAAGTGGGGTAATTCCTGTAGAGAGTTAGACTCAAAGTCTAATCTTTCTTGAGATTGGGTGCTCTCCTGCTCCCCATAAATGGAAGGAAGGTCTTGTGGGAATTGATCGTGTGTGTCATCCACCAGTTCAATGGGAGGAGGGACTTCACTTTCCTTAGCCCATTTGTCTTCTTGAATCTCGCGTAGGAATTCTGGTGTGAACCGATTCATAGAAGATGATGTGTCTGGCTCCGTAGAGTTAGGCACATAGGCTTCAGGCACATAGGCTTCCCGGGTAGGAAGACCTACTCTTTCACTAGCCTTGTCATGGTGTTGAGTGACGAGCTCCTTTTGTGATTGTGCCATTGGATTCTCTATTCTTTCCAGGGAGGGGGGATTGTCTGATTCAGTGGAATTGGGCACGTAAGCCTTTGATGGGGGATGGGTCATGTTCTCGCTTGCTTTATCTCTTTCTTGATTTTTTTCTTCCTTGGCAGATCTTGCAATTATGCCCTCTAACTTCTCTAGAAGTCCGTCCAAGTGTAATTGCGTCTTGGCTGAGCCCGAGTAATTGAAAAGGCGACTGGCTTCAAACATAGTCTGAGCCAATGTGACCATTTTTGCGCAAAGCTTGGTTCTTTCTATCTCTAGGTCAGCTCTAGGGTAGCACTTGTCATGATCCGTGACATTTGGCCCTTCTTGGATTCTAGCCTGATATGCTTTAAGCATCATGTCTATGTCTTCGGGAGGGGGATCAGCTAATACTGATCCTGCTCTAGGGGGTGGTGGGATCGTATGAGGTGGATTGGGAGGTGGCGGGTCGGATTGCGATGGGAATGGTGGTGGTGGGGTAGTGTGAGAGGGAGTTTGAGATGTGATTTCAGTTATCCTGGCTTTGGTTTCTCTTATGCTTTCCTCAAGTTCACTCATCTTTTTAGCCCATTGTCTTTTCATTCTCTCCCGACTATCTTTCCATGCTCTAGTCCTTTTCTTTGTCAGGCTCTCGGTTTCACTAGCCTCTGGGTTCTTGTCCTGGTTTACCCCTTGGTTCTGCTGCAATGCCTGAGCTCTAGTCACTACCTGTACTGGTGCGGTGGATGTCACACTTCCTGTGGAGTCTACCACCAACCCAATAACGTTAATAGGAGTGATTTTTGGCATATTATTAGGATTCTTAGGGCAATCTCGTAAGAGATGCTCCTTTCCACACTCTAGACAATAGCCCTGGATCGCTACTGACTAGGATTGTGTAGGTGGAGGCAAAGGACAGTCACGAATGAGATGATCTCCTTGACATCTGTAGCATGGTCCTCTAGGGAATGGGGGTCTTACTTGTCTAGGTTGGGGTCTAGGGTTGGGGCTTGCATACATGACGTTAGTGTAATCTGATTCCCAACTAGGTTCATTTGGTTCTTCACTATAGTAAGACTCACCATGTTCAGGAGACTGCATATAGTAAGCCTGGGGACTATCAACATGTGTGGAATCGAAGCTATGGTCACTGGGATCACTCTCTGAGAGCAATGGCGTTACGGGGACTATAGCTCTATTCAGATTTTCTTCTGCAGCTGCATACTTTACAGGTATCAAGCTGGATGGAGCTGGAGGTTGTTGGGCTAACACAGGCTGAGGCCTTTGCTGGGCTTGGTATTGTGTTTGGTAGGTTTGTTGAGGCCTAGCATACTGTTGTGGTGGGTACTGGTTTTGATATCTGCCTGGTTGAGGGTATGGTTGAGGGTAGGTTTGCCTAACAGCTTGTTTATTGTATGGGCAGTCTTGTGCTGTGTGATTTGTGTATCTTCGTTCTATGGTGCAGTACTGGCTACTAGGATTTACTTGGGGTTGGGCCATAATGGGACATACGTTCGCCATGTGGTCGCCACCACAAGTGTAGCATCTCTTCACAGGGGCAAACCTTGGGATCTGTTTACTAGTGACACCTAATTTCTGAGCTACTTTCTCCGCAAGTTCCTCAATTGACGTGGATTGTGTGGAAGAGAGGTTAGAGGCGCTATCCGAATCTTTGTATATCTTGGAAAGCTCTAATTCCTCCCCTAGGTTATCCTCAATGTCAATGCACATGCGTACACAATCTTCTATTGTCCTAGGGTCCTTTAAGTACACATACGATCTCAATTTGGTACTTAGCAATCCATCCAAGAATAAAGCCACTTGCTTAGCTGGTGTGGGTAGCTCCGAAACAGGGCATCTTTCTAAGTATTGCCTAAATCTTCTTCCTGCAAGTCTCACGGTTTCTTGCGGGGTCTGCTTGAAGCTGTGGATCAGTGAGGAGGTATTATGTCTTATGCCACTCTTAGAGAATTCAATAATGAAAGCCTCTAGGAGTTGGTCTATGTTCCTGAACTGTCTCTCGTTTAGTGGCTGAAACCATGTTAGGGCAGTGTTCCTAAGGGTCAGACCAAAGGCATTATACTGCGTGAATAGATCCTCCACTTGTTCAACTTTCAGGACTTGTTTAAACTCAGCCACATGATCGTATGGATCTCCCGTGCCATCGAAGTAGTTCTTCATGGACTTAACTAGCTGCGTTGGTCTCAAAGTCCTGGTGTGTTCTCTAGGTCGTGGTAGAGGGAACTCATCTGCGTTCCTTTGATTCCGGTGAGCTCTAAGTACCTCAGGCTCTACTCTATTTGTTTCCGTCCTCGTTCTCTCTCTGCCCCCTGAGTTGGCAAAGCTCACTTCTGGCCTATCTCTACTTCTGTCTCTTTGAGTTCCATGAGCTTGGGATGTTCCCGCTCCAGGGTGACCGTAGGACACATTTGATCTTGGTTGGGGGAAAATAATTTCACCTTTCCAAGTGTAAGCATGCCTATCATTTTCTGTCACCACGAAGATTCTCTCTGAGGCGTGATCTAAGTAGGTCACTCTACCTGGGCTATCAGGATCCTTAAACTCATAGATCATGATTGTTCCAATATCAATTGGCCGATCAGATTTATATCTCCAAAAGGCTTCTTCAGTTTCTCGGTTCAGAAGAAGATCTATGCTCTTATTATCTTGGGGAATCCACTCTGGTGTGATAATCCTCGTAAGAACAGATTTCCCTCGAGGGGTCCTCGGTTCTACCCCCATGTTTCCTTGCTCTAGGTCATCTAAGTCCGATTCTGGGACTACATTCCCAAATTCATCAGTCCTATCGGGATGACTGGTGACTATATATATTGTCCCTTCCTTGTCTAAGTAAACTCCGTTTTCGAACTTGACAGCTGGGCGCTCTAATCCAATGGAATGATCGGGATTCTTAATCTGTACCACAGACCTTCCTAGGCCGTCCTCATAGATGCTAGCACCCAATCGGTTGGTCCTAAGGTATTCTAACTGTGTTTTGTAAGGGCCTTCTACCCTATGCAAGTAGGGCACTCCTGAACTGCCTGTAGGTCTCTCCATACCTTGAGACATCTCGGATTCACTAGTCTCAGAACTTGGGTAGTATGAGTGATGGCTCAACTGCTGGGCCCACGACCTAGCAGTGTGGTTGACACTAGCCTCTGAAGACCTAAGGCTCTGTCTATCCCTTACTAGATGTCGCCCTGATCTAAGGTTCATATGCCTAGTTAAGTAGCCCAATTTTTGCCCAGAGTACAACCTCGTTGCCGATCAATTGGTATCAGTCACTTGATCCTTTTTAGTTATTTAGCGTGGTTAAGGTCTTGTCTGATATTACGTCGTCAGGAATACTTGAATGTTCTTCGTACTTTTAGGTTGATCGTTCCACGTTAGATTCTTTTCTTTATGTTCATCGCATCACAAAGAGATTATATTCAATCTTGGACTTGAGTGCATAGGTAGTCTTCAACTTGATTGATGCCTATCGTTGCCCTAACTTACCTCTAGCACTATTCGTACTTAGCCTGAGCTAAAAAATGACAGAGGGAGTTGAGAATATTCCAACCTCTTGTTTCCTGCTTGGTTGCCCTTGAATGCCCAGGAAGTGTGTTCCCAAGCTTGCACTTACACTTGCTTAGAACGCCTTTCGATGCTCTCAATAGATCTGTAAGAGTTCCAACGTTAGCTTTAAGATTTAAATTCCAGAGACAGAACCAATGATTTTTATTCCTGAAGCACAAACACTAATTTGCATAGGGATTTTTAAGAAAAGAATTCTAAAGACCCCTGACTTGATCCCCCTGGGTATGGTTAACCAATCAGGGTTTTGGAATTATGAAAAAGTTATGACCAATCAGGGTTTTGGAATTAAAACAGGAGTTATGACCAATCAGGGTTTTGGAATTAAAACAGGAGTCAAAACATGCTATCAGGTAAACAGGAAGTCTCGAGTTGCTTGTGGCACGGCCTCGCGATGCAATACTACACCCTAGTGTTTGCCCCACACTTAGTCAAAATTAAGTCCACTATTTTTTCCCCAAAAAATTTGACCTAATTTGCCCTTCTAACGTGTTCGCAAAGTCTGTCGGTCGCGACTGACAGGTCAGTCGCGATTGACGTGTCGATCGCGACTGACAGGTCCGTCGTGGCTGTCGGTCGCGATTGATGTGTCGATCGCGATTGACAGGTCCGTCGTGGCTGTCGATCGCGATTGATGTGTCGATCGCGATTGACAGGTCTCTCGGAAAGTCAATCAGTCGTGGTCAAAGGGTCGTTGACTCTGTCGGTCACGATTGATGAGTCGATCGCGATTGACAGGTCGGTAGCGAGGTCTGTCCGTCGTGGTCAAACAATCGTTGACTCTGTCAGTCGCGATTGATGAGTCGATCGCGATTGACAGGTCGGTCGCGAGGTCTGTCCGTCGTGGTCAAACAATCGTTGACTGTGTCGGTCGCGATTGATGAGTCGGTCGCGATTGATGAGTCGGTCGCGATTGATGACTCGATCGCGATTGACACGTGTCACGCGTAGGCTCCGTCAGTCGTGGTCAATCGGTCGTTGACTCTGTCGATCGCGATTGACAGAGCCGTCGTGGGCTGTCGGTCGCGATTGACGTGTCGATCGCGATTGACAGGTCTGTCCGTCGTGGTTTGTCGATCGCGATTGACGTGTCGATCGCGATTGATAGAAATCTGTGGAATTTCAAAAAACTAAACACATTTTTGGGAAGCTCTAGGCTTGTAGGTCATGGATATGCACTTTGTTTAGCAAATAGATCAACTTTTCTATCGGTCGCGATTGACAGAACCCGGCGACACACAGACAGTTACTTCGAATTCCGTACCTGCGCAGGGTGCTGGGGACGAAGATGCGGCCTGTACCTGCAATACAACTCAGAAAACATTCAAAAACAGCACGCACAATTTCGCTCTCTTGCTCTCTCTCACAAGTGAAATGAGGGAAATGAGGTGGAGATGGTGATATGATCAAAAACAGAAATTTTCGCGATGATGGAGATGGAGGTGGGAGGTGGTGATGATGATGATGGTGATGAAGGTGGTGAAGAAAAAACAAGAAAATAGATGAAAGTGAAGAAAATACCTACAACTCCAACGCGTCAACTCTACGTCTTACCATCACACGCTCGTCCTCAAAGCTCGATCCCCGGCAACGGCGCCAAAATTTGGTGTAGCTCAATGATGAGTAGCACCTCCTTTAATGTCAATCCGGGAAGACGTGAGGATGGTATGAAGACCTCGAGCAAGTGGAAGCGCAAGTGCGTGAGTGAGAAGCACACCAGCATGCACACACATACACACACACGCGCACACACGGTAAGACAAAGAGTGAGGAGCAATGGAGTTCTTTAGATTACTTTCACAAGCTCTTACAAGTTCAAAACTATTACAAGCTAACCCCAAAAATGAGCTCTCTAGCTCCTTTTATAGTTTTTGACTAGCTTTGGCCCTGTCCAGACCTAGTGTCCGGCCTAGTTAAAAATTAGGTTCTAGGGCCCATTTGAGGGCTTAAACGGAGTCTAAAAAATATGAAAATTGATATGTAGGTACTTCTAAGGCTCCTCAAGCTCGAGGACTCCTCGGCTTGCACAAAATGGAGCTACAAAAATATGAAATGGTATTTACAATGATTGTTAGTGATAAGAATCACTTTTGATTGGTGTAAGGTTTTGAAAAATTAAAGGATGCCTTAGTGCTAGATCTGCGTGAATGCTCGTACTTGCTTCTCCATGAAGAAAATTATTGGCCTACTTGCCAGATCTTCTTTGACTGTCCTGTCTGCTTGTGCTATCCCTTCGCTCTGACTCTCTTCGTCTTGTGGCTCCTTCGGTTCCCCGACTGCTGCCAACACCAACACAAGTCTTCTGTAAATCCTCCAACCTTGTTCTCAAGCTTCAAAGCCATTGCAATCACCGCATCTAGTGTCATGGCTCCTACACAGCATATGATCATGATTTCTTTAAGTTGTGGAGTCAAACCATTGATAAACCATTGAGTGATAACGTCATCCGACAGGTTGGCATGTGCTGGTGGTAATTGCCTCAAATGAGTTATGAATAGGGTGGCATATTCCTGTACTGTTTGATTTATCTTCTGTCTATTGTTTTGCAGGTAGTCGAAAATTTTGGCTGGATTCTTCTTTAGCCTAAATCTCTGCAAAAATGCATCCCTTACTGCTTTATAGGTGCCAAAGTGGTTAATATCATATTCTATAAACCCTCTGGCTGCTTCATTAACCAATGTAGACTGAAAGACAATAACTTTATATGCCGGATCAGGTGGATGATTGAGCAGTGCGTAACTTATCTCAAATGTGCGTACATGAGCATCTGGGTCATCTCCTAGAAATCCACCGAATTTAGTGTACGTTACTCCTATTGGAGGCGGCCTGGGTGGACATAGTTGTTGTTGTTGTCCACTCATCTTGCTAACGGTTGTATTGTGACTATCTTCTGTATCCCAAGGCGGAATATCTGAACCTTCGGAGTCTATATCGTCAGCCTGTGCTCCTTCCGGTACGATAATATGGTTTAGTATGTTTTGGATTTCAGCTTCGAACAAGCTACCTTCCTTCTTGATGTCAAATGTAGGAAGGCTTACTCCCAATAGCGGTGACTGGACTGACGATTCACCAAGAAATGGTAAACTGTCACAGACAAACTGTGAATTTTCAGTAACTTGTACCGAAATAACACCAGAAGGTGTCGATTTTTCACCAAAACAAAGTGCTCCTTCTCCTTCACTGGTTTCTTTGGCCAAGACGTTACAAATTCGAATCTTTACCTAATGGTGTTAAATTAACTTAATGCTACGTCCTGGTAGATTCTGGAGTTACTAGATCTTCGACAGACTGTGCCAAAATCGCACCGGAATCTGCCAGAGAGGTAGTACGTTCCACCGGAATATGATCGGAATCACTATAACGTTCTTCACTTTCTTGACAACTGGGTAAGACCTATCTACGCTTCTACCTCCTGGAGGCGTCCTTAGCAAATTAGGTACCCAGGGCTGTCGGTTCTTCGGATACGTTTCACCGGATCGAGTAACCGGCATGTATCATCTTTTGTACTAATCGCGTACTATTACTGTCGATTTACAATCTATGGTTGCGTTACCACAATCAATTTGCAACAATCTTATCTGTTGCCACCTGCCCCATGGCCGGCGCCAGTGTTAAACGCTTGTTCTGACTGTCAGAAGTGCGTTTAAACATTATTGGGTTCTTGGGAGTGGAAGGGGTCTATAAAGACAGAGGCCCTATGCTTGTTTCCCAAAATGACTTCACACCACAATATACTAATCTTTAAGACTTCTATTAAGAATTGGTATACCCTTCTCAATCCTTACGGTTCGTCATTCTAACTCTTCCAGAATCTATCGAACACATTGTACCAGACTATTAGTATCGTGATACCGAGTTACCTCAGAACCTTTTTTTCCGAATACACACTACTGTAACATTTAGGAACAATAATAGTAGTTCAACCTTCACCGAATAGTGCTCACCATCAGACAAACCGAAGATACAGAAGGACTCAATAGTTCCGGACACACAGTGCTGAAGATTCGGTACGCAACTTAGGAAGACCCTTACTGAAGCTTAATCTTGCCGTATGAAGATAGACCTCAACACTGAAGACAACACAATACAGATCCGAATACCAGAAACACTACCACAGCTACACAGACTTCACCAAACAACTGGTAGAACATTCCAAGAAAGAGTAACACCATGATACGCGTAATTAACACAACAATCGCAATAGAGACTCGCAAACGGCTCACTCAGACAATCGTCCGGTGATCTACTGGATGTCGAGGAAACTCAGAACAAAACAGGTATCGATAGACAACAGAATAGAATCAGAACCATACACTATAGTATACTCAGAATGGCTTCAACAACACTACAGCAACGCTAAGTCAATCACCCAGACAAACAGTCTGGTGATCTCTCGGAACGTCACACTGCGTCTCTTTTTCATTGCTTTATATAAAGATTACAAAGTGTCTACGTAACAACCTTTTGCGCGTGCGAAAAAAGATTCACTTATACAACTTCCAATCTGGCGGCCGACTAACACATTCAATGTGCTCAATCTCATAGATAAATCTAGCTTCTACCAATCGATCTATCTCTTCCTTGATCTTGGTAACATAATTTTCATTATATGTGTATGGTTTTTGTTTAGAGGGTTTGGTTTTTGAGGTCATGGGAATCGTATGTGCGCATATGTCAGGTTCTACTCCTTTTAAGTCCTTATAACTCCATGCAAACACATCTCGGTATTCTCTCAACAGTTCAGTCAACTCCTTGTCCTCCTCTTCCATTAGGTCATGTCCTATGTATGTGCATCATTCTTCACCTTCTTCTATGGTCACAATAATATTTTTAGTTGTCTCTTTGTTGTCATAGGCCACTCCTGTGAGTGCTTCTCGCTTAGGCATCCTGATCATGACTTTCCTATCTTCTACTTCATACTTCTTAAAGTTTTCAAGAACCTCAAATAAAGATTCTTCCTCTTCTATTGGAAGTTCTCTCTTCTTCCTTTTCTTGTCTTCACTCTTTGTGGTTACCTGTATGGCTAGCCTCACATCATTCATAAGCTCTTCTCGTCCTTGAGTGTGAGCTTCTACTATGTATAGGGATTCTTCCTCTTATGCACAATAAGGATCCATAATAATTGGTTTTAACTCTGAGTCACTTTTTTGTTCTAGCTCTTTCATGCTAGGCTTGCACTCTTCTCTAACTGAATCACACATGATTGGTTCTATAGTGGAAACTAAAATGTCATAGCCATCTTCATCACAGTGTGGTTTCCATTTTTCTTCATTGATAGCTACATCTATTGTCACTAGGATTTCCGCCCAACCATGAGGTTCAAACTCTTCATTTGGAAATACTACAGGTGCATAGGTTGGGTCTCAAATTGATCTGTGAGTTTCCTTTACACCTAGCTTGCTAGCATTTTCTCTATTCGCTTCTTCTATTGCAACTTTGCACATCCATAAGTTAGTGTCTTTATGCATCCATGAGGATCATGATCCTATGGAATGTACTAACTCCGTGTCATCTGTCACTCTATGGATGGGATTCCACTATATAGGGGGCACATCTCTATGAGAGTAATCCTTGAGGCTGATTTTAGTTGTAACTCCTAAGCGTTGCAGATACAAGGAACTGGTTCCCCAATCTTGTACTAGTTGCAAGTGTCTCATGAATTGTCTTCCCAAAATCATGTCATAGGGTTGGTTTTTGCTAAAGTCACATATGGCAAAAGTGTGCTCAAACTCTACAATACAAGTAGTGAGAGTTATCCCTTCTAATAGTCCTAAAGGTCTCTCTATGTGACCATCAGTCATCTATAATTTCATTCTTGTTGGCTTGAGTGATAGTTTGCCCCAATGCTTCCATAAGGAGGTGTTAGCAATTGCAACTCTTGCACCTGAGTCCAAAATAACATTGGTGGTGTAACCCTAATGAGTGATAGGGAGATAGATATTTCCTTCTTCTCCTTCACTCATGTCCCCTATCTTATCCAAGGGTATTTCTAGCACTATTCTATGTGATCCTACCTGGGAATGGGTTCTTGCTACTTTAGGAACTTGGTTGGCTACATGTTTCCACAATTATGGTTTAACCGTGAGTAGCTCCTTTAAAGTGAGATTGCACTGCACTTTAGTGTTCTTTACTTCTTCTATATTTATAGGCAAAACTGAGTCTTCATTTCTTACCATGACTATGGATGCTCTCATAGAGGTAGATTTTGCTTCCCATGGACCTGTGAAATGAGGCAATTCTAGTTGGGAATTAGAACCGAAGTCTACTCGTTCACTAGATTGGGCATCCTCTTGTTCTCCATGAATGGAAGGAATATCTTGTGGGAATTGATCATGTAGGTCATCCACAAGTTCAATGGGAGGAGGATTTTCACTTTCTTTAGCCCATCTCTCTTCTTGAATTTCTCTTAGAAATTCTTGTGAGTATTGATTTACATAAGCAAAGGTTCTTGACTCGGCTGAGTTGGGAACATAAGCATCCTTGGGAGGAAGACTTATATGTTCACTTTTGATGTCAATCACCTGTAATGTAGCTTTCTTTCCTCACTCAACTATCATCTTTTCCAAATCTTTCTAACAATCCATCAAAATGCAATTGAGTCTTAGCTGAACTAGAGCAATTGAAGAGGGGATTGGCTTCAAACATGGTTTGAGACAATTCTACCATCTTAGCACAAACCTTGGCTCCTTCAATCTCTAAATCATCTCTAGGGTAACACTTTTCATGTTCTATCACATTTGACCCTTCTTGGATTCTGGCCTAATATGCTTTAAGCATCATGTCTAAGTCCTCAAAAGTGGGATTTGCTAAGACTGATCCTACTCTAGGTGGTGGTGGGGTTACATGAGATTGAATAGAGGATGAGCTAATGGTAGTGGGGGTGAGGTGTGAGAGTGCATTTGAGATGTGAGTTCAATTATATTGGAATTTGTTTCTCTTAGGCTTTCCTCGGGTTTGCTCATCTTCTTCAACCATTATCTTTTCATTCTCTCTCGACTATATTTCCAAGCTCTTCTTAGTTAGACTCTCAGTCTCACTAACCTCCGAACTCTTTTCCTAGCTGAAGCCTTGATTCTATTGTAATGCATGAGCTCTAGTGACCACTTGCACTGGGGTAGTGGAAGTCACACTTCCATTAGAATATAGTGCTAATCGAATGACATTAATAGGAGTGATCTTTGGTACATTGTTTGGGTTTTTAGGACAGTCTCGTAAGAGGTGCTTGTCACTCTAGCACAATGGTGAGTACCAACGTGAGGAGATACACCTCATAAATGTCAATCCGTGGAGACGTGAGGACTGGTATGAAGACCGCGAGCAAGTGATGGCACAAGTGCATGAGTGAAAGCACACAAGCATGCACACACATACACACACACGCGCACAAGGTAAGAGCAAAGAGTGGAACAATGGAAAGCTTCGATTACCAAAGAGCTCTCTTACAAAACTGAAATCTACAACAAGCCCCCCCCAAAAATGAGCTCTCCAGCCCTTTTTATAGTTTTTGAGTGGTTTTGGCCCTGTCCAGACCTAGTGTCCAGCCTAGTTAAAAAATAGGTTCCAGGGCTTATTTGGGGGCTCAAACAGAGTCTAAAAATTATGAAAATTGGTAGGATGGTAGTTCTAATACTCCTCAAGCTCAAGGACTCCTCGGCTTGAACAAAATGGAGTTACAAAAATGGAAAATGGTATTTACAATGGTTTTTAGTGATAAAAATCACTATTTTTGTAGGGATTTCTTCTGAAAATTTGACACGTGCTTCTTGGAGCTCCCTACTTGCTTCTTATTCTTGTGTATCCGCTTCCTTGATGCGCTTCCATGCTTTGTCCTTGATTTTGAGCTTCAACACTCCCCCCCCTCTTGAGTCTGTCGTCCCTGACAGACCCTTGTTGTAGTGGTCGTTCCATGTAGTACCTTGGGAGGTAGCGTCCTTTGCGTCCAACAGGGGCGATCCCTCTTCCCAATGTATCCTGGTCGTTTGTCTGGTTCTTCACTTTGCCACTGTTATCTCTTGCAGTTTTTAGTCCCTTTGTACGTACTTCTGCCTTGTATGCCATCTGGATGGTGCATTTGTGAGTTTTCCAAAACTGCTAGCTGCTCAAAGGAGGTGGTCAATGTTGATTGTGAGCAACTCTCGGTGGTGGATGGCTTCCTTGCTCTTGGTGTTGTCATCTTGATCTCGTCTGGTTCTTCCAAAGATGGCTTTCCATAGTTTTCATGCCAAGTACTTGTAACCCATAATGAATGGTGGGTAAGTGCATTAGTGCATGGGTTGAACAAAATAGGTGCCTTATGCATGGCCTTGTAATGTGGCCCTACATATGCGTACTTGGAAAATGCATGGCAAGAAGTATGGTGCAAGAGATTGGGTCTTGAGCTAAGTGCTCAAGGGTATGCTGACGAAGAGGTTTCCTAATCTATCATGGTTAGAGTGTTGTTGAAGCATGCACGTCTTACCATGGTGAAGGGTCCGTTGATCTTCATCTCTTCGTGTTGTGGTTCCCTCATGGTGTTTGACCGTCGGCTTGTCCTTTTTGTTGAGGGATGTCCTTGCTGGAAGTTCGCTGATGAGCATTTTCAAGCACATAGTCTTCTTCTCTTTTTTTTTTTTTTCTTTTTTTTTTTTTGGAACAATGGCATCAAACAAGAAGAAAGATGTTAGTATCAATAACATATTTTGCATGTGAAAATTGTGTCTCATGTGCCTGGGATTTCTCAATTGTGTCTATGCACGGCCATGTAAGGTGGCCCTATATTGATGCATACTTTGGAGATGCATGACCTGAATAAAGACAAGGTTATGCCAAAGGCACATGGTTGCTGCTAGTCGAGGCTTTTGATATTACTTGTATACTTGATGAATTCTTTGATTGGAGGTGTCTATTGGATCTCGAAAATGATGTAATCCGCCGGATTGGAACCCATTTTGGAATAGGTTTTGGTACTGTAGAGATCACCTCAGGCCACTTCATCTTTGGATGCTTTCCGAACTTTGGTATCCCGTGTGGTTGGCCTTTTGATTTTGTGGTTGTTGTTGGTGCTTTTGGCTTCCAAACCCATATCCTTGATGATTGCCTGCTTACTTTTGCAGAAGGGTTGAGTGTATCTTCGTTTGTTCTTTGTGTTTTGTTCTTACCCTTTGCCTTCCTGGGCTTCTTTGTTGAGACCCTTTGCATGGTGGGGAGCATAGGCCGTTGTGTATGTAAGAGCTTCTTGGGTACCCACATCTGTAATCGCCCGTGTTGAGCTGTAGCTAATTTTTTTGGCACCCAAATTTGTACACGATGGTGGTCGACCTTCTTTGATAGCTTCGGTACCCAAAGTTGTATTCTTCGTGCTTGAGCCTGTCGTAGGTGCTTGGTCCTTCTTTGTTCATAGTTGATCTGGTTGGGTGGGAATCTTTGAGGCAACATCAATGGTTGTACTCCTTTCTTTACCCAGATCTGTGTCACGCCCAACACTTCTTTCCTCTTGAAGGCTCTTTGTCTATTTGATAGACTGGCTGTCTTGCACTGTTTTGCTTGCTTCTGAGGTTGAACTACTGTAGATGCTTTACTCTTTAAAAAAAAGGAAGAGGGTTCATCTTGCCTTTGCGACTGTCCTTCCGTGATTGCGTCCGTCTGGATCATAGAGCTTTTGACATCTACAACATCTTGTTCAAGAAGATTAGCCTTAGAGAAACAAAGAGAGTGTGTGGTGTCAGTGTCAGTGGGCATGCGATTCTCCAATTCTAATGTAATGCATTGATTATATACCCAAACTTGAAGAAGTTGACTTCTTAGGTTCAAGTTGACAGCATGGTCGTAAATCCAATCTTGACCCAAGACAGGTGGCTCTGTGAGGTCCTCATCATGACACACTAGCATTTTGACTTTTATTGGAACATCTTGGAGGTAGATGGGAAGTTCCACCTCTCCCAAACAAGGGTTTTCCACGCCTCCTAAACCTATGAGATAGGCTTCTATGGGCTCGATGTTCAATTGCAGGTCTTGGCAGTATGAAAGTCTAACTGCACTAGTTGCTGCTCCTGAGTCAACCAATGCTCTCACAGTCCTTACACTCTTTCCTTGTCCTACCTCTATATTCACAAAGGGCCGGCGATCAATTATTTGAGAAGTAGTTATGCCCGATTTTTGGCACATGTCCATGTGATATTTTGGAGCTTTTGTGTTGACATCTAGGCCTAGCCGCCGTAGCTTATTTCTTCTGATGCGCTCTCTCGCCTCTGCTTGTGCTTCTTCTCTAACCCTTAACTCCTCTTCTTTTCGCTTCTTAGCAGTGTTGAGTCTCATGAGCATTTCCTCTATAAGAGGTTCTTGATATAACTTGACTCGGCATCCACTAATATAGTTTGGTAAGATCTCACCTTCTAAAGTGGCCAATTGAACTGCACCGCTAGTGGAGAGTCTATTAATGATCATGGTTCCATATCCTCGTTTCTCCAATTTGCGGGCATGTTGCTTTAGCGTATAAACCAGCACTAGATCTCCTTCCTTCAATCCTTTATCCTTTACATGGGCATCAAAGTATGCCTTTTGCCTTTTCTTTGCAGCATAAATGCCTGCTGCTGCTCGTAGCCTCGTCTCACCTAAGCGTTCTAGATCAAAGATCCTGGAAGATAACTCATGTCCATTCCACTCATGCTCTTGTGCTACTTTCAAGGCTGGGATTAGGAAGTCCAATGGTAGCACGGCATTCTGTCCAAAGACCATCTGAAATGGGGTAGCATTGAGTACCGTTTTGTAGGCAACTCGGTATGCCCAAACAGCATGATGAAGTTGTTTGTCCCAATCAGAGCGTTTATTATTTACAAGTTTCGTCAATACGTTACATAGGATCTTATTCGTGCTCTCGGCCTGTCCGTTAGCTTGTGGGTGATAAGGGGCATACTTCTTGTGTATCACCATGAATTCTTGAAGGAGATTTTCAATGACCTCATTCAAGAAGTGCGTACCTCTATCACTAACCAACTCTATTGGTAACCCATATCTAGTGAACACATTTTCGAATAAGAACTTAGCCGTTGTTTGAGCATCATTCTTTGTCGTGGCTTTTACTTCCACCCACTTTGTAAGGTAATCTGTGGCTACAATAATGTATTCTGCATGGGAGTTTCTAGCTGGGGGGCTGATGGGACCTACAAAGTCTATACCCCACTTTGAAAATGCACGTCCTCCCATCATTGGCCTTAACGGCATCTCGTCTTTTCGTATCGGATATTGTGCACGTTGGCATGTGTCACATTTCTTCACATAGGTATGTGCATCCGTATGAAGAGTGGGCCACCAAAGTCCTGAGAATAGAATGGTCTTAATTACTCTGTCAGGCCCAAAGTGTCCACCTGCAACACCGCTGTGTGCAGCTTCTAAGACTTTCAAATAGTCTGATTCATGAACGCATAGTCTTAAGTATCCATCTTTGCCTCTCCGATATAGGTTGTCTCCTACTAATGCATAGTCTTGAGCCTCTTGCTCCATGCTTCTTCTTCTTGATAGACTAGCCTCATTTGTTAGTATTCCTGATCTCATAAATTCTACCAGTGGAGCGCTCCAATCTGGAATTAATGACATGTGATAAAGAGTGGCATGCTCTACTGGGGGTCTCTTTTGGCACACTGGACAATTCTGGATCCACTCTTGTATTTCTTTGTCCATGCTAGGCCAATACACTCCTAAACGTTTTAGATTCTGCAATGTTCGTTGTTTAGAGTAGTGATTTCCTAGCAATCCCTCATGGGCTTGTTGCAACCAACTAGTATGTTCATCGTCCTCGACACAACAAGCTAATATGCCCTCGGTATCTTGCTTGTACATACTTCCAGCCAATATTTGATACTTTTGTGATTTTACAATTTCTTCTTTGCTTGTCTTCACATTTTTATTTGCAGGCCCGAAGGTGAGGACTGGTACCAACTTATTTGCCCATTTAGGAACAACTTCTAAATTGAACAGATAAGCGTCGGGCAATTCATCAGACACTCCTTGCGGTGACTCTCCTGAAGTGATGCGAGAAAGATGGTCTGCCCTAAGATGGGTTCTACCTTTCCTGACAACAACTTCAAAGTCATATTCCATTAGTAAGAGGAACCATCTTACTAAGCGGCCTGTATTGCAGGGTTTATTGACCAAATATAGTAAAGCTTGATGATCAGTGAAAAACTTGAACTTATTGGCCAATAGATAGTGTCTAAATTTTTTCACAGCGTATACCATGCCTAAACCTTCTCTTTCCGTTGTAGTATAATTTCGTTCAGCTGCATTTAATTGCCTACTAGCATATGCTATCGGCAAATCTAGGTTTCCTTCACCTGTGGGTTGTGCTAGCACACATCCTATTGCATGATTGGACGCATCTACATGGACATGAAAGGGTTTGCTCCAATCCGGAGTAGTCAATATTGGTGCTGTGCACAAACATCTTTTCAGCTCGTTGAAGGAGTTCTCACATTCCTCATTCCACTCAAAATTTGTTAACAATCCATAAAGAGGTTTAGCTATGATGGCATACATGTGGATAAACCTACGGTAATATCCACAATGGCCCATAAAGGCTTGTACCTCTTTAACATTCCTTGGCCTGGGCAGCTCTGCTATTGCTCTTACCTTGTCCTCATCTGTTGAAATTCCATTCTTAGAAACAATGTGACCTAAGATTTTACCTTGTCGTACCATGAACACACACTTCTCTGGGTTCAGACACACTCGATAATCTCTACACTTGTTGAAGATTTGTCTGAGCTCAGGGATGTGGTATCTTCTTTGTTGGGAGTGAGCACATAAGTCATCCACATATACTTCCAAGTTCTTTCGCAAGAACTCTTTGAAGACATGACACATGAGCCTTTGAAATGTTGCAGGTGCATTGGTGAGACCGAATGGCATCACACGAAATGCAAAGATTCCCCATTCTGTGGCAAATGCCGTTTTGTGTTGATCTTCGGGGGCAATGGCTACTTGGTTGTAACCTGAAAATCCATCAAGGAAGCTATAAACTTCCTTGCCTGCAACACGCTCCAATAGATGTTCGGTGATTGGAAGTGGATAACTATCTCTGATTGTAGCGGCATTAACTTTTTTAAGGTTAATACACACTCGCAATTTTCCATTCTTCTTGGGCACCACTACAATGGGGGACACCCATTCAGTGTGCTCAATCTCATAGATGAATCCAGCTTCAATCAGCCTGTCAATTTCCTCCTTTATTTTGGCTGCATAATTGTCATTATATGTGTAGGGCTTTTGTTTGGTGGGCTTGGCATCAGCGGTCATCGGAATCGTATGAGAGCAAATCTTTGGATCTACTCCTTTCAAGTCTCTATAGTGCCATGCGAATACATCCCTATATTCCCTTAACAGAGCTACAAGCTCTGCTTCTTCTTTTGCACTTAGGTCATCTCCTATGTACGTACATCGTTCTTCGTTCCCTTCAATGGTCACTACAATTTTTTTGGTCTTTTCTTTATTGTCATATGCTTCTCCTATAATGGCCTCTCTCTTAGGCATTCGTACCAAAATTTTTCGGTCTTCCACTTCATATTTCTTGAAATTTTCTGGTACTTCAAACAACGACTCTTCCTCTTCTTGTTTCACTGCTTTTCTTTTCTTTTTCTTTTGACCTCCTTCTCCTCCTTCCTTGGAATTTATGGTTTTAATACTCGTGAGGGGTTCTTCTTCTTTTTGGGTTAACACTCCTATGTCCTCTAAATAGTGTTCCTCTGAGTCAAAGTAAGTATCCATCACAATGGATTCTAGATCGTCATCATTCTCTTCCTCTTCTATGAACTCACTAGGATCACACTCTTCCAACAGGGGCTGACACATGAACACTGAAATATCATAACCCTCCTCATCACAGTGAGGTGTCCATTGTTCTTCATTGACCGCTATGTCCATGGTAGCTAAGATTTCTGCCCAACCATGAGGCTCAAATTCCTCATCTGGAAATATCATTGGTGTATAGGCTGGGTCTTTTATTGGTCTATCTCCTGGGGATGTTCCTTCCTCTCTTGCTTTTAGACGCTTTTCCTCTTCCTCTGCGACCTTGCACATCCACAAGTGAGTATCTTCATGCAGCCAGGATGGATCAGGTGAACTTCCAGAATGCACGGAGATAGAATCTTCTTTCGCTTTGTGGATAGGATTCCACTGTAGGGGTGGTACATCTCGGAAGGTGTAATCCTTCAAATTGACCTTGGTGGTGACCCCTAAGTGCTGTAAGTACAAGGAGTTGGTTCCCCAATCCTGTACTATTTGCAATTGTCGTAGGAAGGGTCTTCCTAGGATCATCTCGTAGACATTATTTTTTTCAAAGTCACATATAGCAAATGTATGTTCAAACTCTACACCACAGGTGGTTAGAGTTATCCTTTCAAGCAATCCTAGAGGTCTTTCAAAATGACTATCTGCCATTTGAAGCTTCATTCTTGTTGGTCTTAATGTGGGTTTGCCCCATCGCTTCCACAAGGAGGTGGTCGCAATAGCAACACCAGCACCCGAATCTACAATTGCTTTGGTTGTGTAACCTTGATAGGTGATTGGTAGATAAGTATTACCTTCTTCACCTTCACTCATGTCCCCTATTTTGTCTAGAGGTATCTCTGGAACTTTTTGCTTAGAGCCTACTTTTGGCATATTGGATTCAAGTTCTGGAACCTGATCCTTCACATGATTCCAGAGCTCAGGTTTTTCTTTGAGCAGCTCTTCCACAGTGAGATGACATTGAACCTTAGTGTTCTTAACAACATCAGTGTTTCTTGGAATCACTGAGTCTTCATTTCTTACCAATATTGTGGGAGCTCTGATCTGGATAGATTCAGATTCCCATGGGCCTGTGAAATGAGGCAACTCTTGTAAAGAATTAGATTCAAAATCTAATCTCTCATCCTCTTGTTGCTCTGCTTGGTCTCCATAGATAGACGGAATGTCTTGGGGAAATGGATCATGAAGATCATCGATCTCAGGAATAGGAGGGGGATTACCCTTCTCCTTGGCCCATTTCTCTTCCTGTATTTCCCGCAAGAACTCTTGAGAGTACTGTTGAACTGAAGGAGGTATTCCAGCATCCGTGGAATTAGGAACATAAGCTCCCCTTGGTGGTGAGCTTCCTCTCTCAATAACTGGTCGAGCCTGTGGAGGTAAAGAAACTTGTGGTTTGTTTACCAACTGCTCTAATCTTTCTAGTAAGCTTTGGAAATGCAAATCTGATTTGACAAAGTTTGTCTGATTGAACTTCTGACTAGTCTCAAGTATAGCTTGAGCTTCTTCCACCATTTTCATGCACATTTTCATCCGTTCAATCTCTAAATCTGCTCTAGGGTAACTCTTGTCTAGGTTTGCAGCTGTTGGCCCTTCCTGAAGACGAGCCTGGTAGGCCTTGAACATCATGTCCAAGCCTTCTGGGGTTGGATCTGCAAGAACAGACCCTGATTGCGGTCTATTTACAATGGGTGGTGGGGTGGAATGAGGTGGAGTGGATGGAGCTTCGGTATGTGAGGGGCTTTGAGATGCCATGTCTTCTATTTTTGTTTTGGTATCCCTTAGGCTTTCTTCTAGCTCGGATAGCTTTTTGTTCCACTTGCGATTAGCCTTCTCTCTGGTGTCCTTCCATGTTCTTGGTTTCCTCTTACTAGGCTCTCCTGACTCACTTGACTCCGATTGCTCGGATGGTTTTGCTTGTTGTGCAGCCTGTGCCCTAGTAACTGCCTGTACAGGAGCCACATTACTGCTACTTGAACTTGAATCTGCCACTAAGCCTACCACGTTGATGGGTGTGACCTTGGGTGCACTAGAGGGATTCCTGGGACACTCTCTAGGAAGATGTTCCTTGCCGCACTCAGGACAAAATCCTTGTATCGTAATGTTTTGTCCTAGTCCCAGAGCTGGTTGGTGGGGGCATTCACGAATGAAATGGTCGCCCTGACATCTAAAGCATGGTCCTCTAGGGGCTTGTGGTCTTACTTGTCTCAATTGTGGCCTAGGATTTGGATTCGTATACATGACATTGGAGTATTCTGGCTCCCAATTTTGTTCCATAGGTGGTGTCTCATATTGACACTGAGAAGTCTCACTTTGCTCAGGTGACTCTATATAATAAGCATGTGGACTATCTTCATGGAAGTAGTCTGAACCATGAGCGTGAGAATCATTTCCTGAGACCAATGGGGTTAGTGGCACCAATGCTCTATTAGGGTTCTCCTCCGCCATCGTATATTTAACTGGGATCACATTGGCAGGGTCTGGCGGTTGGTTTCCTAGGACAGGTTGTGGCCTATATGGTGCCTGATATTGCTGTTGGTATTGAGGTTGATATTGTTGTGGCCTATAATATGGCTGTTGGTACTGATTCTGATACCTACCCTGCTGGTAAGGTTGCTGATAATTTTGTCTAACAGCCTGCCTGTTATAGGGACAATCTTGGGTCGTATGATTTGTGTACTTCCTTTCAATGGTACAATATAGAGCATTAGGGTTTCCTTGGGGTTGAGTCGTCAACGGGCAAACATTAGCCATATGATCTCCTCCACATGTATAACATCGCTTCAATGAGGTGACCCTTGGCATTTGCCTATTTTGAACTCCTAGCTTTTTGGCCACTTGCTCAGCTATCTCATCTATCTCAGTGGAGGTTTAGAGGTATGACTTGTAGAACTATCAGAGTCCTTATAGAGTTTGGATAGTCCTAACTCCTCACCCAAGTTGTCTTCTATGTCAATGCATATCCGTATACACTCTTCTATGGATCTAGGCTCCTTCAAGTATACATATGACCTTAATTTTGTGCTCAATAGGCCATCTAAAAACAATGCCACCTGTTTGGCTGATGTGGGTAATTCTGGTACAGGGCATCTTTCCAAGTACTGTCTAAACCTTCTTCCTGCAAGTCGCACTGTTTCTTGGGGTGTATGCTTGAAGCTGTGGATCAAGGATGATGTGTTATGTCTGATACAACTTTTGGAAAATTCCACAATGAATTCTTCTAGCAGCTGACCTATCTCCCTATAGTTGCGACTGTTTAGAGGTTGAAACCAAGCTAAGGCAGTACCCTTAAGAGTCAAACCAAATGCCTCGAACTGGGTGAATAAGTCTTCAACCTGTTCAGCTCTTAGCACTTGTTTGAACTCCGCCACATGATCATAAGGATCTCCAAATCCATCAAAGTAGTTCTTCATTGTCTTAACCACTTGAGAGGGTCTAAGGGTTCTTGAGTGTTCTCGTGGTCTAGGCAATGGGAAATCATGATCATCTCTTTGATGTCTATGAACTCTATGTCTCTCCCTTTCAGGTCTTTCCGTTCCATATCCTGATCTGTCTCTGCCTACAGTGTCTGCAAAGCTTACCTCCGGTCTCTCTCTAGTTCTTTCCCTCTGGGTTTCATGAGCCTTGGATGATCCAGCTCCTTGGAGGCCCTGGGAAACATTAGATCGTGGTGGAGGGAAAATTGATTCACCTTGCCAGGTGTAAGCATGTCTGTCATGATCTGATACCAAGAATAATTTTTGAGATGTGTGATCTAGATAGACAACTTTCCCTGGTGTCTCTGGGTCCTTGAATTCATAGATGGTGACTACTGGGCTGGGTTGATCTGTCCTAAATCTCCAAAAGGCTTCCTCCGTTTCTCTATTCACGAACAGTTCTATGCTTTTATTATCTTGAGGAATCCATTCTGGAGTGAGCACTCTGGTTAAGACTGACTTACCTCTAGGGGTCTTGGGTTCTCCTCCTAGGCCTCCTTGCTCTAGGTCTCCTATCTCATTCTCAGGAATGATATTTCCAAACTCATCTGTCCTATCTGGTAAGTTGGTAACCACATACATGGTTCCTTCCTTATCAATGTAAGCACCCTCTTCAAACTTGACCACTGGGTGTTCAAGTCCAAAGGGTTGGTCAGGATTTTTGAGTTGAACCACTGATCGCCTTAGACCATCCTCATAGATGCGAGCACCTAATTGGTTGGTCCTGATATACTCCAATTGGGTCTTATAAGGACCTTCTGGTGTCTGTAAATAGGCAGTGCCTGAGCCACGTGTGGGTCTCTCCGTGCTAAAAGACATTTCCGAGTCACTGGTTTCTGAACTTCGTGTGTAAGGATAACCACTAAGCTGTTGAGCCCAAGACTTGGCTGTATGGTTGACACTAGCCTCAGATGATCTAATGCTTTGTCTATCCTTGCCTAAGTGTCTGCCAGATCTCAGGTTCATAAGCCTTGGCTTCTAGTCCCAAAGTTCTCTTCTATTGCTCAAAATCCTTTGGAACACCTTGGTTTTCCAGTTTTCCTGAGGGTCAACTTCAAAATACCCTATCTAATAATCCTGGTATTATTTTTACCATAACCAATCGATGTTTTGGTTGTACTCCCCACGAGCTTTCCAACAAAATCAAAATCACAGCAAACGGATTTCGTATGAGAAAGTTATGCCAGTTCAGGGTTTTAGGGTTTAAAACAGGGAAACAGGGCCTCTCAGGAAATGCTTCAAATCAGGCGATACACGAAATTTGTAGGACACGATACTTGATACTTGAGGAACTCGATACACGATACTTGGTATGTATCGCGATACTTGAAGTAGACGATACACGATCTTCAACAAGTATCGTGAGCAAACTCCACGATACACGATCTTTGATAGGTATCGCGATCGCTATATAACGATACACGATACTTGACTATCACGATACTCGGGCAAAACGATACTTAGCTCAAGACGATACTCGATATTTGGAAGAAAACGATACACGATCTCTGACTTAGGCGATACCCGATCTCTGATAAATATCGCGATCTCTGAGAAACGATACCGATCATCGACTAAAACGATACCGATCTCTAATGCAGACGATACATGACCTATGAACCAAACGATACACGATCGCTGGTGAATATCGCGATCTTTGATTGGAACGATCTTTGGCACCAACGATACTCGATACTTTGCTCAAAACGATCGACGATACCTGAACAAAACGATACGCGATCTTTGGTAAGTATCGCGATCTCTGAGAAGCGATAGACGATACTTAAGCCAAACGATACACGATCTTTGATCCAGACGATCTTTGGCCGAAACGATCTTTGGCCGAAACGATCTCTAGCCGAAATGATCTTTGGCCTGAACGATACACGATAGCTCTCAAGTATCGCGATCTCTGGCCGAAACGATCTCTAGCCGAAACGATACACGAGGGTTGGGAAATATCGCGATACACAATCACAGGAGCTTCACGATACTTGTCAGGTATCGCGATACTCGACCGCGGGAGCCAAACGATACTTGACCCTTAGACAAATTTTGGGAAAGATTTTTTCTAAGTTTTGGTTGTACACAGGCTCTACTCTTTCCTCTCTCCTCTCCTCACTCTCTGTATCACCCCAAATCACTCCTTTTCACCTCTGTCAGTACCAAACGATACCTGACACAGATCGTTTCCCTTTCCAAACTTAATTTACTGAGAAATTATAGATTAAATGGGTGTTTGCTCACCTTGAGAGCCTCTCTAACTTCTTTGTCACTTCCCCTTGCTCTGTGTAACCCCCGGTTGCCCGATTGCTCACTCGCGATCTCTGGCGCAGCTCTCACGATACTTGGCGCAGGTTTTGTCTTGTCCGGGCTATTCACTCAGATTTTTAGTTGTTTTGGTGCTGCTTCTTCAGCGCCTCTGTTCTGCACCCTCTCTAAGCTTCTTGCTCACAACCACAAGTAAAAACAAGGTGAATGTACTCTAAAAAATGGAAAAAACTGAAAAGATGAAGGCGGGTGGAGATGGTGATGATGATGAAGATGAAGAAGAAGGAAAATTCAGAAACTGAACTGAAAATGATGATTTTTTTACCTTCCAACGTCGCTACTCTACGTCTTACCGTCACACGCTCGTCCTCCAAGCTCTCTCCCCGGCAACGGCGCCAAATTTGGTGTCACTCTAGCACAATGGTGAGTACCAACGTGAGGAGATACACCTCATAAATGTCAATCCGTGGAGACGTGAGGACTGGTATGAAGACCGCGAGCAAGTGATGGCACAAGTGCGTGAGTGAAAGCACACAAGCATGCACACACATACACACACACGCGCACAAGGTAAGAGCAAAGAGTGGAACAATGGAAAGCTTCGATTACCAAAGAGCTCTCTTACAAAACTGAAATCTACAACAAGCCCCCCCCAAAAATGAGCTCTCCAGCCCTTTTTATAGTTTTTGAGTGGTTTTGGCCCTGTCCATACCTAGTGTCCAGCCTAGTTAAAAAATAGGTTCCAGGGCTTATTTGGGGGCTCAAACAGAGTCTAAAAATTATGAAAATTGGTAGGATGGTAGTTCTAATACTCCTCAAGCTCGAGGACTCCTCGGCTTGAACAAAATGGAGTTACAAAAATGGAAAATGGTATTTACAATGGTTTTTAGTGATAAAAATCACTATTTTTGTAGGGATTTCTTCTGAAAATTTGACACGTGCTTCTTGGAGCTCCCTACTTGCTTCTTCTTCTTGTGTATCCGCTTCCTTGATGCGCTTCCATGCTTTGTCCTTGATTTTGAGCTTCAACAGTGCTCCTTCCCACAATCCTGACAAAAACCTTGAATTTTCATTGATAAAGTTGTGCAATCTTAATCACTTCCTCGAGCAAATTCAGTGCATGAGTTTCACTTCATTTTAGATTCATGTATTTAGTCCTCAAATAAAACCAAACTATTGTGCATAAAGCCACACATGTCAAAGTATGGCCAAAATGTGGATCCAAATTCCACTCACACTAAACTTCTAGAATTAAAACCTAGGTTGGATAGTTTGAGTGTCAGAAAAGTTTAAATTGGTAAAGTAGGATAATATAGCAAAGGAGATGAGATCAATATTTTTCTACCTACTTCATTCAATGGGAACACTATGAAAATGATTCGAGAAAGTGGATCATTTGTACTAATACCCACTAAATCCCTATGGGAAAGTGGGAATTGAATGGCATCCCACTCATCTAAAATTACAATTGGCTGATGGACACATTGGATGACCAATTGATTTGCTAGAGAATGTAAAATTTAGCATATGTGAAGTGGAATTTGACCACACTCTAGCCATTTGTAATTTCAACCAAACAAATAAATATGAGATTATTCTGAGAAGACCGTTTATGCACCAATTGAAAGTGGTGCAAGATTGGGGTCGCAATGCTCTATATTTGAAACACTTGGGGATAACAACTAAAATCACACTCCACACATTTGATCATAGAGATATCCCTCCCATCCAATGGAACAATCCCCTATACAAAGTTGAGGAACTAGATGAGAAAATTATTACCTCAACAGAATGACATATGACTTTGCCCATCCTGAGAATTTTAAGATATATGGGGTAGAAAGTAAAAAAAATATTTGGCATTGAGAGCCTTCAGAGATGAAGTGGTGTTGCTTCAACCTGCTTCACACCTTCCAAGAATAGTTGATGGAGAGTGTAGCGTGCCTCTTTAGCTAGGTAATGATCATAAATAATCACCTATGTTTCTTGGAACATGATCCACTAATCAATGGATCAAAACAGATAGGTTGGAAGATGATCCAGGACTAAAAACTTGCTATTCTCATCTCTACACCTGTTCAAAGTTTTGAACAATGCTCTGAGCACAGAAGCAATTAGCTTAATTCCTTTTGAGGAAATCTAATTAGCTTAGATGTCTACCAATCATGAGTGCTCTAATAAAAAGAAATGGACTACACACTGAGAATGGTGTTTAGCAAATCACAGAACCTTCCTGACAATTATGGGATGCATCAGGCAGCAGACTAATAAGTAAAGATGTGTAATTATCTCACGATCCAGAGAGGCAATGATAACGAAACCTTGTAGTCATATACTAGAGAGTATGCTGAATGTACCATGCTTTAAATCATGACAAATGATCAATCATACACTAAGAAAAAGCTCTTAGAAAGTCACTATTCTGATATAGTCATAGTAGAGAAGTGAAGTGAGAATGTAATGATAATATATGTATTAAATCCAATATAAATAAAATGTCATTGGCAATCATATATTAATCAATGTGTGAGAGGTGAATGAGCTATGAGATGAGCTCTCAATTCACAATAGATCATCTCTTCACAATGATCTCATGGAGTCGAGATATCCCACGGGTCCTTTGATCCTCATTTTATAGTTGTGTTTGGATCCAATGTTTGAATTCAAATTCAAAAAGGTCTACCTAAAAGTGAATCCTAAAGTATATGATATATTCTCTCATCAATCAACTACCAAATGAATTGTGATTTAAATCTTCCTAACTCCACGGGATTGTAGAGCACTTTTACAAAGGTAAATGTGAAGGACTTTTACAAGAGGTTGATCATATAGAGTCTCATATGGGTTATACCAATAGAGCAAGTATGTGGGTTTGGTTTCTATTGCACCAATAGCTCCCCCTCAAGCCTAACATGCTTGGTCTTGATACTTCCTTGATTTCCTGCAAGCCAATCATCAATTTGAATATCCTTGAACTCTTCTCCTCCATATCTGCTCAATTTGTGATTCACTTCCATTGGAGTAGGTGCTACCCTGCAATCATCCATTTTAAACTTGATCAACAAGTTTTTCAAATACCTTTCTTGAGTTACATACACTCCATGTTGAGTGTATGAGATCTCCATGCCCAAGAAATATGACAAATCTCCCAAGTCACTAATCTTGAACTCTTTCTCCATTTTCTTCTTTAGGCCTTGAATATCTATCTCATCTGTACCTGTAAGAATTATATCATCAACATATATGCACATGTAAATAAACCCATCTTCACTTGCTTTAACAAGCTAGCTACTATCTGCTTTAGATACTTGGAAACCAAGTTCTTTCAAGAACTTCACAAGTCTATAATTCCATGCCCTTGGGGCCTCCTTCAAGCCATACAAAGCTCTCTTGAGCTTGCACACATGATCTGGATACCTTTCATCTCTAAATCCTTGTGGTTGCTCCATAAAAACATCATCTGAAATATAACCATTTAGAAAAGCATTCTTCACATCTAATTGACATAATTTCCAACCTTTACATGCAGCAATGGCTATGAGTGTCCTGATAGTTGTCATCTTTGCCACAGGACTATAGGTCTCATCATAATCTACACCATATGTCTGAGCAAAACCTTTCACAACAAGTCTAGCTTTATACCTAGACACACTTCCATCTGCATACCTCTTTGTCTTGTAGACCCATTTGCATCCAATGATCTTCTGACTATTTGGTTTAGGAACCAAATCCCATGTCTGATTATCCATCAATGCATCATACTCTTCCTGCATAGCTTTCTCCCAATTTTCCTTACCTTTTGCCTCTTCATATGTAGAAGGGTCTTCATCTGCCTTTACCATATAAGCATAATCTTTGGTAGCCAAAAAAGAAGTGTCATAGCTATACCTTGTAGGTATCCATTTGTGTCTTCATGACCTTCTAAGTTCTCCACTCCTTGAGGTTTCTGGTTCGTCACATTCTGGATCAAATCTTGGCACTTCTTCAACTTCAACATGTACTTCATTGTTCTCCTCTTCATCAAATATCTGAACCTTTGATTTACCTTTCTTTTGATTCACAACTTCTTCATCACCTTCATAAATATTGATTGTACTTGCATACCAAGTACCGTGCTCATCAAATGTAACATCCTTTGATACAAGGAATTGTTTTGTGGATGGACTCCACAACCTATATCCCATCTGCTTATCATCATATCCAATGAACACATATTTTTCAGCTTTGGGTTCCAATTTATGCCCTAATTGTGATGGCACATATGCATATGCCAAACATCCAAATACTTTGCAATGATCTAAAGTAGGTCTCTTACCCCACCATGCCTCATATGGTGTCATACCCTGCAAAACTTTACATGGTAATCTATTGACCAAATATGTAGCTGTATTTACAGCCTCAGCCCACAAATAATTTGGGCAATTTTTCTCCTTCATCATGGACCTTGCAAACTCAACAAGAGTTCTATTCCTCCTTTCTGCTACACCATTTTTTTGAGGAGAGTACCTGCAAGTAATTTCCCTTTTTATACCTGCATTCCACAAGTAATCACTGAACTCATTAGAGAAATACTCTCCCCCTCCATCTGACCTTAGTCTCTTCAACTTATGACCTGTAATTCTCTCTGCATACACATGATAATGTTTGAATGTATTAAATACCTCTGACTTATCTTTGATCACATAAATAGTGATCCATCTGGTAGCATCATCAACATAAATCACATAATACCTTGAACCATTGATATTGAAATCCTTTGATGGTCCCCACACATCTCTGTGTACCAATTCAAGCTTCTCTGAATACATAAAACCATGCTTTTAATAAGATTGCTTATGAGCCTTACCTAATTGACATGCCTCACATCTGTATGTCATACGTTGACCTGCAACATTAGGCAATCCAAGCACTGAACCATTGTTAACCATATCTTTAATACCTCTTTCATTGAAATGTCCAAGCCTTTTGTGCCAAAGATCTAACTCAGAGATCTTATGTCCTCCATATGTATACAAGGCATGACCAACATTACCTTGGATCTTCAATGTGAACAATCTTCCTTCTTTCTTTCCTGAAACAATTTGTTTATACCCATTGCTATGGTCTTCCACAAACACTCCTTCATTAGTGAACCTAACTTCATAACCTTTTTCAACAATTTGGCCTACACTTATCAGATTCTTAGGAATTGTAGGAACATACAAAACCTTACTCAAGAGAGTACTTCCATCCTTAACCTTCACTGATCCAATTGACTTCACATTATGCTTTGTATTTCCACCTGTTTGAACAACATGATTAGTTATCTTATTCTCCAAATCAGTCATCAAAGCTATGTTGCCACTCAGGTGATTGCTACACCCTGAGTCAATGTAGAAGAGTCTTCGGTCTTCACTTTGCCTTTCACAAGTTGCATTCATTATCAATGTTGAATCCTCCTTCTGATCTGAAGCATAATTGTAGTAGGTATTGTTGTATTGTTGACTTTGGAATCCTCTACCTGCATTTCTTCCAAAGTAACCCCTACTAGCTGTACCTCTGAAATTACCTCTTTGATTTCTGCCACCTCTTCCTCTTGAATTAAAATTCTGATTAGATCCACCATTATTCTGAGTATTATGCCAACAATCATTAGCTAAGTGATTTGTCTTACCACAAATCCAGCAAGCTTTAACTCCATCTTTATTACTCCTACCTCTTCCTCTACCTTTGCCACCTCCTCTTCCTCTTAGGAAGTTGGCTTGGCTAGTTGTACCTTCATCTTCATTTGCTTGTTTCTTCCCTTTGATATTCTTCTTCTTATCCTTTGAATACATTGCATGAACTATACTCTTATCACCTTCACCTTTGACATCCTGCTCAAAGGTTAGCATATGTCCTAGCAACTGATTTAAATCAGGAGTGAAATGATTAAGTGATAATTCAGTAGAAAAAATAAATGGCTTCCATTTGTCATCACCTCTCAAACTTGTAAGGATTTGCCTTACCAATTTATCCACCTCAATGTCTTCATCAACTGCTCCTAATGTATCTGCAATGTCCTTCATCCTTGTTACATAATCTGAAATGGATTGAGAGGCCTTCTTCTTGAATGTGATAAATTATGCCCACAACAATGCCTTCCTTGACTTTGTGGTGTTTTGGAAATGCTCCTCCAAAGCATTCCATATATCACTTGCACTTTCAAGACCTCTAATGTGAGGTAGCAAGTAGTCATTAACTGCCATGTAAATAATGCTCCTGGCTTGAGCATCTTTCTTCATCCAAGTCTTCAAATCTGATAATTCTTCCCTAGTTGGAATACTAGGATCTCTGAACTGAGGCTTTTCTTCTTCACCTGTGATATAACTTATCAAGTCTTTGCTCATAAGATGAGCTTCCATCCTCATTGACCATGCTGGATAGTTCTCTCTATCCAACTTCTCTATCTGAAGAGAATCTCCCATCCTTTCTTCACCTGTGTATTGAATTCTTCAAAATTTATGAGTAATAGATGTACCTTTACTTCAAATGATATTCCTTTTTTCTTTCTTGATGTCATATGCCCTCCTTCTCAAGACTTGCTCTCAAGCTTTCACCTTTTGAATCTTCAGATGTTGAATTCTTTATGACTGCAGCACTCGGGATGCTCCTTTCTTCATTTTTGATGTTTTCAGCTCTTATACCACTGATGGAGAGGACCAATCTCCAAAAGAACAAGCTACTCTTGAAGTTGGAGCACCTCTATATCAAGAGTAACTCAAACCCTTCACCAATTTAGAGGATTAATGATCAATTAACAAAATTCTAAACAAACTGTGAAGAGGATGACTACACAGAAAGTCTGCTACACATAACTCTCTCATTGACTTATCAAATGTGTAAAGTTTTTTATAAATCTTTGCACAAGGTGTTGTCTATAGTTTGCACACCTTCTCCAAGCTAAATCATTTCAAAAGACTTAGTAGATCTTGAGAAATGAACTTAACAAGTCACCTATGTCTAAAACTGTTCTTTTGAGAAGTCGATTCAGACACCTGTAACTTCTAACACTTGGTCCTCTCAATGTAGAACCGGTTTATGCAAATACTTTTAGTCATAGATGGCTTACCTTCCAACTTAGATTTTGACTCCTCACTCATGCAAAACTTTAACCTGTGCACTGAGAAATGATCAAATCTTTGACCATCAAAATTGCACCTGTTTCAGAAGACAGTCAACAATTTTTCACATATGAATGTTCCTACTCAAAATTCTCACAACGTGTTTACAATTAGGCTCTAAAACTTTAACCATAGACTTATTAACTATGGAAAGAGATGTCTACAAAAGGATTCTTGAAATGAGCAAGCACAGAACGAGAATACACAGAAACATCGGGTGCAACTTTTCTTCCATTACTAGAAAACTTTACATCTAGATGAGAGAGCTAATCTTCAAACTTCTCAAGTATCTAATCACACCTAATTCTTCTGAATTCTTGTATTCTATACTCTCATACATTTGCCTCGACATTTTTCCTTTGTATATATAGTCAAATATTTACAAGCTTATGACTATACAAAAGTATAAGTGAACTATATCTGAATTAATGTACATATGTGTACACATCTTCATCTTCTGAATATGCACTTCCTTCATGCTTCATAACTTGATCTTTTCTTCAGTCCTCGACTTCAATTCTTCACCAAAACTTCAATTGTTGATTGCCCTGCACCAACAAGCACACTCTTATCCCTACATATTTGTTTTAGTATTCTTTCTCCTATGTGTCCTAGCCTTTTGTGCCATATATCTAGCTCAGATAGGGTTTGATCTTTATAATTGAATAGTGCTATGTTCTTGGTGTCTTCAATCTCAAATGTAAATAATCTACTAGATTTCTTACCTTTAGCAATCCTTTTGAAGCCTTGTTGAGGGTCTTCCACATATGCTCCATACTTAGTGAATCTGACCTATAAGCCTTTCTCAACAATCTGTCCAATACTAATTAGGTTTTTTGGTTATAGTTGGCACATACAAAACCTTACTCAAGAGGTTCATGTTACCATTAGATGTCTTGACATTTCCAATTTGCTTGACTAACTATTTAGTGTCATCACCTATCTGTACTTCATGCTTCCCTTTGGGCTCTTCAAGATCAGATAATAAAGCCACATTTCCAACCACATGGTTCGAACAACCTAAATCAATATAGAAAAGATGCTCATCATCTTTACCTTGTTTGGATGTCATATTCACGATGAGTAGAGAATCTTCTTGGTCTTCTGTATAGTTTTTATACTCTCTTCTTCCTCTAAAACCTCCTTGATAATTTTTGTTGTTGTAGCCTTGATTGTATTCATGATTATAGTTGCTTCCTCCATTGTTGTACTTGCCTCTAGATTGTCCATAGCTGCCTCTATGGAAGCCTCTTCCCCTTTGATTCCTTGTGTTCTTGAAGCATTCTTCTGTGGTGTGGTGTGGTTGGTAAGACCACAAATGTTGCAAGGTGGATTGTTGTAGGATCTCCGCCTGCCTTGCTTTCCTCCTCTGCCCCTTCCTCTAGCACCTCTTCCTCTACCTGTCTAGTTAGCTTGAGAGGTGTTACACTTATGTGTTCCTCGAGTAGCTTTGATATGATCCTTTTCCCTATACATGGGTACTTTTTTACGCTAGTGCTGGCTATACGTTTTTTCCCCATGTTACCACATACATGATTTACTCATATGTGGTGGTACTTTGCACTTAGGGATTATTATTCAGCTCTTACTTCAATTCATTTCATTGTCAATAGACAGAGTTATTCCAGCCATCCGTCTTCTTTGTGTGTCTTGCTGCATTTGTGCTCCTTGTGTGTGCTTCTTGTGTGTCTCTCGCACTTGTACACACACCCAACAATGGTATCAGAGCAGGTTTAGCTCCTTCTCAAGTTTTGGTTTTTCACATCATGGCGTGCATGCATTTCTAACAATGCAAATCAACTTTGGAGCATAGAACAAGTGCATTGATTGCACTTTCTATGAAGTGTCACATAGTTCCACACATTCGGTCATGTTCTACATCAAGACAAGCATGGGACACTCTTGCTTCTTTGTATGCCGTTGTCGGGATGAAATCCCGCAGGGAGTGTGCACTGATTTTTTTCAAAGTTCATTGTTTTATGAGTTTTGTGTGATGTTTTGATCGAGAGAGTGGGATATTTTGTACATATTTTGGTCGAATTAATTGATTGTACGATGCGAAAACCATGTTAGAGATGCGTGTTAGAATCGTGCGTGTAAATAACTGACATTAGACCCATGAAGACCTAGGTTTGACCCTTCAAAACCCCCGAAAACCTGAACTTACCCCCCTGAAATTGTGGGTTTACCCCCTGAAACCCGGACTTGAACCCTTGGAAACCCTTGGAGTTTAGGCCGAAATTGTAAATAAACCCATGAATTGATGAGCTTGAGATAATTGTGAGCAAACGCTAAATTTTCCCGACCAAAAACCCTAGGTCAGACCCTTGGAAATGGCGGTTATCCTAGGCTAAACCCTAAAAATCCATTAAATTGTAAATATCAAGTGTGAAATCAAAACCATAGTTATGGAAAAATTAATATACCGCCAAAATTAGAAAGTTAATTGAGGAGGTGGGAACGTTCTAGAAGCAAGTCCAAGGGGGGGGCTATAAATAAGTGCAAATTCATTTGTTTCTTCCCCACCCCGTGGATCTTGCTTGTGGATCGTCTCCTCCAGGTATGCTTCCTGACCATTTTTGTTCTTTCATGTTCTTTTTCACACATTACATTAGTGCTGAGAGAGAGAGATATGCTTCAGTTTGTCGACGTTCAATTTTGCGTGAGATCTGCACTTTGTATATAACCCCTTGCTCAAAGCAAAAGGTAAAGAGTCGTACCCAATTTAACATAGGACCCCAAGGTTCATGATGTATGCTGGCGGTCATGACACTAGAAAAGCTTGGACTGTTGGCGCTGTTGTAGGAGAGAGAGAAGAGTATGGGTGCCGACTATAGTAAAGCAAAGATGTTGCCTGGCTATAGATGGCGTAGGGGGGAGGACCCGTCTTGGAGGTGACATATGCAGAGAGAATAGAAGGTGAGTGAGAGAGCCAATTGGGCACGCTGTGCTGTAGAACTCCGACAGATGCCTCGATGGAGAAATCACGGGTGGCAAGCAGTTCCAGAGAGAGAGACTTCGATAGAGATGTGTTCAGAGCGAGGCGTAGACAATAGAACACGGAGAACTTGAGAGAGAGAGAGAGGGGGGATTGGATCTGCTACAGATCGCTCACGCGGCAGAAGATTGCGGTAATTGATTCAAACACAGAGTTTTCAGTGTGTGGACTGTCGCTAAGAGAGAGAGATATTGTAACTCTAGCGACACACTTGAGAGAGGATTGGGCGACGACAGTGGCAATATGATGGATGTAGAGAGAGAGAATTGGCATCTTGCTGTGAGCAGCTGAGTGGTGCTAGAGAGAAAGAGACTAATGAGAATCAACCGACACTGGTCCAGTAGGCAGAGAGAACGGTGTTGTTGTCGGCATAGAGCAGAGTAGAGAGAGATTATGGGGTCACGTGTCGACCAGAGAGAGAGTCAAGCATAGAAATTGGGAAGAGATTCTGTAGACGGACGCTATAGAGAGATACCCAGGGCGGCGCTATTGGCAGCTGCTTGCATGTGCGGGTGAGATGATCGTTGTCTAGTGAGAGAGAGGATGAACGGCTGTGCGCGAAGCAAAATGAGGAGATCGGCGGAGAGAAAGAGGTTGACCCTGTGTAGCTACAGACGCGCAGAGCTTCATGGAGAGAAAGTAGAATCTGTCTTAGAACACGTGAAAAGAGGAAGGGGCCATTGGCGGCGCGTGACTGGCAGAGAATCAGTTGAGAGAGAGAGAGAGAGGGAATCTCTCCCCCTCCCACAGCGGCACAGCGCGCACGAGAGAGAGAGAGAGAGGGAGAGAGAAGAGAAACGGCAGAGAGAGAGAGAGAGAGTCGGTCGCGTATTACTGATCATCACAGAAAAGACGAGAGAGATAGCTAGCTCGTGCTGAAAACCAGGGGGAGTCATGGCTCATGGCTGCGCAAAGTCAGAGTCGGCATGGATGCAGAGGTTGCCATGCTACAGGTCAAGGGCACATCAGAGAGAATTGGATCAGGATATGCCTCGATGACCATAGGAGAACCAAGAGAGCGCTAAAATCACGTGAAGAGATAGGTAATAGCGTTCGGCCACAGCATGATGTCGTGGAGGAGAGAGAGAGAAGCACCGCCATAGTAGTGATCGCGCAACAGGATGGATATGTGCATTGATAGAGAGAGCGGGCATCCGCATATAGAAATGCACACAGAGAGAATTCGGGAGATCGATGGGCCGCTGCTAGCGCCGAGAGAGAGAGAAAGGAGATGGAGGATTCTCGCTTGATTTTTTGGGGCTAAAAAGTGGCTTAAAAGGGATCCATACTCTAGTATTTGGCCAAGCCTCGAATAGGGAATAGTGTGATACACACTCACTAAAGTGAAGACTATTTGTAATGGCACTAGTGAAGATCAGACAAGTAATAAGTCTGTAAGTTAGAAACAATATCTCATATAATCTATTCACATAGTTTGGCTTACGATAAGCAAAGAAAATGAATAATGATAGAAATCAACAAATCTTCAAAACAAATTTGAACTTCTTCCGAAGGTCCATGGAATGATATGATGGAGTAAGCGTAAGATGAAATGAAAATCTGAGGCATGGACCCCAAATATGACAAAAGAGAGAATTTAAATGTAAACACGAGAAATAAAGAAAAAGACGGCATTGTTTTAATTGAGTATAATTATTGTCATTTTCTTTGATTGACTAATGATGATTTATTACACCCCACCCCGTGGATCTTGCTTGTGGATCGTCTCCTCCAGCCCCCATCGTGTGGATTGCCCTTGTGGATCGTCTCCTCCAGGTTCATGCAGGTTTATGAAGCATATCAAGTGATTGAAGATTGAAGAAAAGAGTATCCCTACCCCGTGGATCTTGCTTGTGGATCGTCTCCTCCAGGTTCATGCAGGTTTATGAAGCATATCAAGTGATTGAAGATTGAAGAAAAGAGTATCCCTACCCCATGGATCTTGCTTACAGATCGTCTCCTCCAGGTTTATGCGATTTCTGATTATCTGAAGTAAAGAGAAGGCCATTGCAGAGGATACTTGAAGAAAAGAACGGACCGAAGTAAAGTTAGAAGAAAAGCTTGGACTGCGAAGACCGAAGCGGAATCTCGTAGGCGATTTCTTGCACTGTAGCGAGGGATCTAGAGTTTACACTAGCCGGCCCGCACTATAGCGGCGGCTTTCATATTGTATCATCGCACCGCACTGTAGCGGTTTTATTGTACCGTCAGCCCGCACTGTAGCGGCCTGTTTGTATCATTCATTTGATTGGAGGCTTCAGTTCCGTTTTCGATTGTATCTTCGAGCTTGATCTACATCACGCGTATCACTGCGGTACCCGATCGTCTCTTTCCGACGCCCACGGTCCCACATCTCGACACTTCCGAGGGGCAAGGGACCCCACGAGGATCACGCACGCTCCGGAGAGCACAGGAGAGGCGCCCAGCGCGCAGACGCCGCTCGCAAGACAGCGGGAACGGCGCACCAGAGCGGGGCCTGATCCAACCCCACGCGCCGGCTTCCCGCCACGACCTCCTTCTTCCCGACACCTGAACCCGACGTGAATCGAGGCGGTTGCCCGATGATCCTTATCGCGCCACCCACTCCTAGAGGAAAGAGACAAGAACCTCGGCATCAGACAGAGACTCCAGGTACTAGCATTTCAAGTTATTTGAAATTTTGCATTGCTTCACATACACTGCTGAAACAGAAAGATTGTCTTGCTGCTTGAGTTTGAGCATCCACACTTTGCATTAGTTTAGTCCATACGTGTGTGAATTTTTTTCCCGCTTAGATTAGGGATTTGCTGATTTCTAGCTTAGACAAAACGTTAGAAAACATTAGAAAATTCTCATTGAAAGAGGGGAAAATACATTGAAATCTTGGGAATCGAAGAGAGGACAGTTCGACTAGACTTTGGCCCTAGGCAAATCAGAGAGCTTAGACTGACCTTTACCTCCTGGCTCGTGACTCATCAAGCCTCTTCTCTGATCTCTACTCTGAGCTTAGAGAGATAGTTGAACCACTTACACTGGACCTTGTGCTACATTCTAGAACAGAGCAGAGAAGAGAGATGGAGGATATATTCAAGGAAATGGTAATAGAGAAACAAGGGGCCCGCGTAGTCCAAGCGGTATTGAGAGAAAAAGGAAATTTTACAGGCTTGAACGTAACCGAGTACCTAGATGTTTTTGAGGAACAGGCACGGATTTATGGTCTACCCGAGGATGTGTTTACACATTACTTCACACGGGTAGTATCAGGATCCATTTTAGCCCCTATTACAGCACATATAGCAAAGCCTTGGGCCGAATTCAGAAAAGAATTGCATAAGTTGTTTTATCTGGAAGACTTTTCCCAACACAGTAGAGAAGGGTTCTTGCGGTGGATAAGCTCTCCGAAGCCCATTGCATCCCTCACTCAACTTTTGAATGAGTTCTTGAGAAGATATGAACAAATTCCACAGGCCAATTTAGATGCTTTGAAACCTGACCTAGTTATATCTTTCCTTAGGATCTTAAGTCTTGAAGACAGGACTGAGGTCGAAAGGAGGATTGAAGAGCCTGGGAAGAGATTTGGATTGACTGAAGATTGGGGTGTAGTGAGGAGAGAGGTAGAAGCGGTTGCCCAAATGAGGCAATGCCAGGCGGTGTTATACGATAGACCTGCAGTGGTAACACCACAACCGCCTAGGGAAGCTCCACTTCCAGCAATTCCGAATGTGCCTGCAACGTCAACTTTTGCTAATGTTGCATCCACTTCGCGATCGCGTGGAGCTACAGGTTGAGATTCTCAGTCAACAGATAGAGAATCTTATTACGATGCAAGCGTCTATGTCAAAAGAAATGGCGAGTATTCACAATAAAGTTAATTCTATGGGATATCATGACCCCACTCCTCCTCAGGCGAGTACGAGTTATGCAGATACATTACAGAGAGGTACTATGCCCATTCCAAATTTGCAAGGCTATGTGATGCCACAGCCTGCACCTCTAGTGCAGCCTGTTGCCCAACAGATACCTACACCACTAGTGCAAACCACATTTCAAAGAAACACTGGACCTTTTGAGAGACGAGCGACTGGTGGGTTTGGAGGGGCTAAGAGATGTGTATGGTGTGATGCACAAGAGCATTTTTCATATGCCTGTGAAGAGCTTAAGCTAGCAAAAGAGCATCAACTGGTGATAGATATCGATAAGAAGTTATGTGACTTCAGGACCCGCCTTCCTCTACCTGTGAATTGGGGAAAGGGGGGAATGAAGAAGTTTTATGAAGATTTATCTGGCAATAATGAAAGTACATCAGCTGCACGATTAGTACCTGTTGAGGAGGAAGATGAAAAAGTGCCTAGACCTCGACCCCAAAGAAATTATTCCATTGAGGCTTTAGTGAGGGCTAGGGATGCAATCATGCAGAAGACTTCCTGGAAGTCTCCTGTTGATGAATCCTCGGTCTATTCACACATAGCAAATGTAGAATAAAAGAGGAAGAGAGATGAGAGTCAGGAAGAGACTGAGCCTGAAAGAAGAGTGACTAGAAAGCAAAGCCAAGAGGCCGAAGAAAAGGCTAAAGAGCCAGAAAGGAAAGTACAATTCAAAGAGCCTGTTGTTTCAAAGGAAGAGGCAAAGAAGAAAGAGATAAGAGAGGGAAAGAGGCCGGCTGGGCCAACTAAGATTCAAGAACTGACTAAAGAGAAAGAGAAAGAACCTGAACCGATTCAAAAGAAAGATGAAATTCAAGAAAGTATTCAAGAGGCTGACAAAGAAAAGAAGAAGAAAAAGAAGAGAACTCCAAAGGCTGTATTAATTTCTGAGTTGGAAAGGAAAAATGATGCAAGAGAGATATTAAATGACATTTTACTGAAGAGCCAAGTGACCATGTCCTTGGAGCAGGTCTTCTCCATAGCGAAGCCTGAGTTCAAAGACAGTTTTATAAAGCTGGTTAAGAGAAAGAGGTTTCCACTACCTGAAGATGTAGAGATGGAAGAAGCACCTGAAGATATTCAAGTGACAAATGAAGCAGTTACATTGAGTGATACATCTGATGATGATGATGATGAGGTTGCCAGGTGTCATAAAAATTCTCTAGGTCCTATCATACCTGATGATGAAATGAGGAAGACAGAAAGTGAGTTTAGCAGGACCTTTTGGGCGGGAGGAACTCCAGAGATGAAGATAAAGTTAGGGAGCAACGAGGAGTCATGTTTTGCTCTGGCCTTGATTGACTCAGGATTAGAGATAAATGTGATTTCTAAGAAGCTCTATGATAATTTTAGGTGGCCAATTGATAAAGATCATGGATGGAGGATGAGGACAGCGGATAATGGTTCAGGAGCATTGCTTGGGGCATGCGCCTTTGTGCCTGTGACCATAGGAGGGATTTCCGAGGAATTTCACTTCTTCGTCCAGGACCATTGTTCATATGAGGCTATCCTTGGGCAGCCCTTTATAGCTGAGGTAAGAATGGAGACTAAGGCCATGGATGATGGATCTGCCTATGCACGAATCCGTTCTAGATCTGGCCTTCATTCTTTGCAAGTGATGATTGTGTGTCCAAATCACTCTAGGAATCGAAAGAATATAAGAAAGAAACCTATTAATTCACATGACCATGATGAGTGTATGCCTGTTGGAGAGTATGGAGCTTCTGCTGATCAAAATTTCTGTTAGGATCCACTGTTGAGCGAGACAACAGTGGGAGTTGGTTTGATGTCTCGCATGACTTTGTACATAATTTTGAAAGTTTTTCTATTTATTCATCGGCATTCAAGTTGCTATGCTTAGAGAAAGAAAATGTTTCAAATAAATTCTAAAAAGTTCATGAGAGACACTATAAGCATTTAGGAATGATGTTACCTGATGAGAAGATTGAAGATGTGATCCAGTTGGAGAGAAGTTCGACTACTCTGGAAGAGCTTGAGAAGGCATTTGAGAGAAATGAGAAATCGGAAATCATTATGCTCAGCTCTATCCAAGAGTATGAGATGATTAAGGAGTTTATGAGAAAGCATGAAGTAAGTGTAAATACAAAGTATAAGACTGTGGATAAGAAAGTGAAGCCTATAGCTCAGCCATTGCCAGAAGATAGTCATGAGAAATATCTGCGAGTGTCAGATGACCCTATGCTGAGATGAAGAGAGCTCATAGGGCATCATTTTACTGATGAGACTATTAAAGAGATCAAATTTGGAGAGAAATTATTTCTGAGAGAAGAAGAGAAAAAGAAATTTATTGAAGTTATTAAGAAACATGAAAAAGCATTTTCACTTTTCCCGCATGAGATAGGTTGTGCAGACCCGAAACAAGTACCTCCCATGATTATATTTACAGTGCCACATATACCATGGAATATCCGGCCTATACCAGTCCCAAAAGCTCACTTACCTAAGCTGATGAGGTTGCTGAAGGAAAAGATTTCCATGCGGATATTGGAACCCTCCTCGGCTCCATATTCGAATAGGTGGTTTACTGTGCCTAAGAAAAATGGGAAGCTTCGTTTCATTCAGGATCTGCAACCTGTGAATAAAGTCACAATTAGAAATGTAGGGACAGGACCCATAGTGGATGAGTTTGCTGAAGCATTTGCTGGGCATTCCATATACTCTATGGGGGACCTATATTCAGGTTATGAACAGTTTCAGTTGGCTATGGAGAGTAGAGACATTACGACCATGAGGACTCCACTGGGCCTTGTACGCATGTGTACTTTGCCGCAGGGAGCGACGAATTCTGTGGCTCACATGATGAATGCCATGAATCTGGTTTTACGAGACTTTATACCATCTGTGACTATGCCATTCATTGATGATGTTCCGATAAAGGGATGTGAGGAAAGAGTGAAAGATGTGAGTTTAGATGCTTCAGGATGTAGAAAGTTTGTGAGAGATCATATTGCTGATTGTGAGAGGACTTTGAGAGATTTGAAGATGTGGGGCTAACACTTTCTTTAGAGAAATCGGTTTTTGGAGTTGATGAGGTCCTCATTGTAGGACATCTGTGTGGACATTATGGCTGCAAGCCATACCCGCAGAAAATTGAGGCCATTAGCAGGATCTCTGAAGTGTGTCGTAATGTCAGTGAGGTGAGAAGGTTTCTAGGAGCCTGTGTATTCTATGTGATATGGATTCCTCACTTTGCTCACGTTGCGAACCCCTTATATGATCTCTTGAGAAAGAGAAAGAAGTTTGTATGGACAGAGAAACAGTCGAGAGCTATGCGTAAACTGAAGCAGCTGCTAATTGAAGCTCCGATTCTGAAGCGTGTTGACTATTCAGGTCAGAGACCTATCATTTTGACCGTTGATACCAGTCCTATTGGCATAGGTTGGGTCATAGGGTAAGATGATGATGAGGGGCAGAGATATGCAGTGCGCTTTGGTGCTAAGATCCTACATGATACCCAAAGAAAATATCCACAGATTAAGAGAGAGTTATGGGGATTAGTGACTGCTTTAAAGAGCGATAAAGAGTATTTTATTGGGGCGAATGTGATAGTTGAGACTGACTGTCTTCCACTGATTGGCATGATTGCAAATTGTTCATCTCCGGATATTGCTATGCTTAGATGGATCTCTTATATAAAGTTTATAAATCCTGCATTTGTACACATAGCTGGGAAGTCAAATACAGTGGCTGATATGCTTTCAAGGGCAAAGTTTGATGATGAGTCTGATGATGATGATGAGGTAGAAAAGGATATACATATGATAAGATACGATCCATTGGTGTATGCATATGAGCAGTTCCGAGAGAATGAGTATGATGGCGAGTGGAGAAATATAGGGAGATATCTGAGTACTCTGAAACCTTCCCCAGGCTGGTCCACAAATAAGTATAGATCCATCAGGAAAAAGTCTTACAACTTTTTCTTGAAGTATGGGCTTATTTGGCGACACGCTAAAGGCAAGGTGAAGTGTCCACAGAGAGTATTGAGTTCGAGGAGTCTTCAGAGAAAAGTTATGAGAGAGATGCATGAGACCTTATGGGCAGGTCACAAAGGATTTTATGCTACATATGAGAAGATTAGGGAAGCCTACTGGTGGCCAGGGATTTATGTGAGTGTGAGAGGTTTTGTAGACACTTGTGCTACATGCCAGGTGCATTCATCAGTTAGGCACAGAGACCCATTACATCCGACCTACCCTCCTTGTATCCATTACAAGTGGGTAGTCGACCTTGTAACCATGCCCAAAGGGATAGATAAGATGAGATACATTGTACTTGCCAGAGAGGACTTGACCAACCATGTGGAAGGTCGAGCTCTTCGTACGAAGACTACTTATAATGTATGTAAATTCCTTTTAGAAGAAGTGATCTCAAGATTCGGATATGTTGAGAAAGTGGTTGCGGACAGGGGAGAGTTGGATGCGAGAGAGGCAAAAGAATTCTTTGATCGTCATGGAATTCGATTGTCTCTCACCACTGCCTATAATCCAGAGGCAAATGGGAAAATCGAGAGAGGTCACCCTTCCATCGTGAAGGCGATCTCTAAGGCTTGCAGCGATGACATCAAGCAGTGGCCTAGGTTTCTTCCATTCGCGCTATGGGCTAATAGGATGACTTACACTCGGTCCATAGGATTCATGCCTGCTGAATTGATGTATTGTCAGAAGCCAATCTTCCCCATCCAGACTTAGATAGTGACATGGTTGACTCTCCCATGGAATGATGGTATGACGAGAGAAGAGTTATTATCATTGAGAATAAAGCAGTTAGAACAAGGAAATGAAAAATTGAAAGAAGCAGTCCAAAAGTTAAAGGAGTCAAGGTTAAAGAACAAGATCTATTTTGACAAAACCCATCGACTGAGACCACATAGGATTGAGATGATTGGGTGTTGGTGTACGACAGTACATTCGATACTCAATATGATGCTAGGAAGAAATTGACCAAACGATGGTTTGGGCCGTATGTGGTTACGTCTGTGTTTGAGAATGGTACGTATGAGCTTCGCGAGTTAGATGGTACTCCTTTGAGATCTTTGATTGCAGGAAAGAGAATAAAATTATTCAAGAAAAGAAATGAAGCGGATTATGAGATTGAGCAAGAACTTCTAGAGGGAACTGATGACACTGAGGCTGATGCTGATGAAGAATGATAGACCATGAAGATAAAGAAAAGCTGGATCAAAATGAAGAAAAAATGACCAGGTGAAACGTTTCTGATTTGAGATTTCTTTTCTTTCTGATAGAGCATATGCATTGCATTGATGTGTGTGATAAAGATATGCATGAATTTATGAAAATCATGTAGAATGAAGATAAGAAATATCTATTATGGGTTTGCATGAAGCATGAGTGACTAGGAAATTATATGAATGAAATTAGTTAGCAGACTAGAGATTTTGGGAGTGAAAGCTTGGGGATGTGATGGCATGCTTAGACCGAGTGCATGTATATGCTGATTGATTTGAACACTTAGTGAGTGGGAAACTTTGGATCCTAATATTTATTTCTTGCGAGATCTTACCTCCATATGGATCATTATTCATGAAAAACATTCATACTCATGCCAGCTTATATGTGCGTGTATGTTGTTGGTGCGCTACGATGGGCTAGTAGGCGGGTGGAACCACCTTGGTCGGGTGATCAAGGCCATGAGCCGTAGCTAGTTTCGTTGTAGGCCTGACCTATCTGTTGTCATGCGCCTGTATGGGTCGGTAGACGGGTGGAGTCACTCTGATCGGGTGGTCAGAGCCACGAGCTGACATCGATTTCATGCAGGGTTGACGTTGTGTATGTCGTGCGCTATGTCGGGTCGGCAGACAGGTGGAACAAACTTGGCCGGGCGGACAAGTCCATGAGTCGCACCCGATTTCGACATAGGCCAATTTGTGAAAAATAAAAGATAAAAAAGAAATGCTGAGCTGAGATGAAGAGGAAAAGAAAAAGAAAAAGAAAAATAAAAAAGAAAAAGAAAAAGAAAGAAAGATCTAATGGAGAGCTGGACAAGTAAGAGATAAATAGTAGGAATCAAGGTATATCCTACAAACTGAGTTAGTAGAAACATATGTATATGCTAGTACTTAGAATGAGCAGTTGGATCTGAACCAGTTGAACAAACAAAAGATCTAGAAAGGCGACGATTTATTCATGTGATTACTTGTCAGATTGCAGACGCAGAAACATAATATGATGTTTGTGAAGCTTGAATCTACCTAATTTTCTAAAATTCATACTAATCTTTATAAAAATTGCATGACTGCATCAGATCATGATTCGAGTTTTGAGAAGAAAAAGATAAAAAGTGTAAAGAGATTTCAAAAAGAACCCTGATGCACTTCTGTTGAATTTTGCAGGTTGGCCCATCGGGACGATGTGCTGGTTTAGCAGGGGCGAATGTCGGGATGAAATCCCGCAGGGAGTGTGCACTGATTTTTTTCAAAGTTCATTGTTTTATGAGTTTTGTGTGATGTTTTGATCGAGAGAGTGGTATATTTTGTACATATTTTGGTCAAATTAATTGATTGTGCGATGCGAAAACCATGTTAGAGATGCGTGTTAGAATCGTGCGTGTAAATAACTGACATTAGACCCATGAAAACCTAGGTTTGACCCTTCAAAACCCTCGAAAACCTGAACTTACCCCCCTGAAATTGTGGGTTTACCCCCTGAAACCCGGACTTGAACCCTTGGAAACCCTTGGAGTTTAGGCCGAAATTGTAAATAAACCCATGAATTGATGAGCTTGAGATAATTGTGAGCAAACGCTAAATTTTCCCGACCAAAAACCCTAGGTCAGACCCTTGGAAATGGCGGTTATCCTAGGCTAAACCCTAAAAATCCATTAAATTGTAAATATCAAGTGTGAAATCGAAACCATAGTTATGGAAAAATTAATATACCGCCAAAATTAGAAAGTTAATTGAGGAGGTGGGAACGTTCTAGAAGCAAGTCCAAGGGGGGGCCTATAAATAAGTGCAAATTCATTTGTTTCTTCCCCACCCCGTGGATCTTGCTTGTGGATCGTCTCCTCCAGGTATGCTTCCTGACCATTTTTGTTCTTTCATGTTCTTTTTCACGCATTACATTAGTGCTGAGAGAGAGAGATATGCTTCAGTTTGTCGACGTTCAATTTTGCGTGAGATCTGCACTTTGTATATAACCCCTTGCTCAAAGCAAAAGGTAATGAGGCCATGGAGATGGTGCTGCTTCTGTTTACATAAAAGAGTCGTACCCAATTTAACATAGGACCCCAAGGTTCATGATGTATGCTGGCCGTCATGACACTAGAAAAGCTTGGACTGTTGGCGCTGTTGTAGGAGAGAGAGAAGAGTATGGGTGCCGACTATAGTAAAGCAAAGATGTCGCCTGGCTATAGATGGCGTAGGGGGGAGGACCCGTCTTGGAGGTGACATATGCAGAGAGAATAGAAGGTGAGTGAGAGAGCCAATTGGGCACGCTCTGCTGTAGAACTCCGACAGATGCCTCGATGGAGAAATCACGGGCGGCAAGCAGTTCCAGAGAGAGAGACTTCGATAGAGATGTGTTCAGAGCGAGGCGTAGACAATAGAACACGGAGAACTTGAGAGAGAGAGAGGGGGGATTGGATCTGCTACAGATCGCTCACGCGGCAGAAGATTGCGGTAATTGATTCAAACACAGAGTTTTCAGTGTGTGGACTGTTGCTAAGAGAGAGAGATATTGTACATCTAGCGACACACTTGAGAGAGGATTGGGCGACGACAGTGGCAATATGATGGATGTAGAGAGAGAGAATTGGCATCTTGCTGTGAGCAGCTGAGTGGTGCTAGAGAGAAAGAGACTAATGAGAATCAACCGACACTGGTCCAGTAGGCAGAGAGAACAATGTTGTTGTCGGCACAGAGCAGAGTAGAGAGAGATTATGGGGTCACGTGTCGACCAGAGAGAGAGTCAAGCATAGAAATTCGGAAGAGATTCTGTCGACGGACGCTATAGAGAGCTACCCAGGGCGGCGCTATTGGCAGCTGCTTGCATGTGCGGGTGAGATGATCGTTGTCTAGTGAGAGAGAGGATGAACGGCCGTGCGTGCAGCAAAATGAGGAGATCGGTGGAGAGAAAGAGGTTGACCCTGTGTAGCTACAGATGCGCAGAGCTTCATTGAAAGAAAGTAGAATCTGTCTTAGAACACGTGAAAAGAGGAAGGGGCCATTGGCAGCGCGTGACTGGCAGAGAATCCGTTGAGAGAGAGAGAGAGGGAATCTCTCCCCCTCCCACGGCGGCACAACGCGCACGAGAGAGAGAGAGAGAGAGGGAGAGAGAAGAGAAACGGCAGAGAGAGAGAGAGAGTCGGTCGCGTATTACTGATCATCACAGAAAAGACGAGAGAGATAGCTAGCTCGTGCTAAAAACCAGGGGGAGTCATGGCTCATGGCTGCGCAAAGTCAGAGTCGGCATGGATGCAGAGGTTGCCATGCTACAGGTCAAGGGCACATCAGAGAGAATTGGATCAGGATATGCCTCGATGACCATAGGAGAACCAAGAGAGCACTAAAATCACGTGAAGAGATAGGTAATAGCGTTCGGCCACAGCATGATGTCGTGGAGGAGAGAGAGAGAAGCACCGCCATAGTAGTGATCGCGCAACAGGATGGATATGTGCATTGATAGAGAGAGCGGGCATCCGCTTATAGAAATGCACACAGAGAGAATTCGGGAGATTGATGGGCCGCTGCTAGCGCCGAGAGAGAGAGAAAGGAGATGGAGGATTCTCGCTTGATTTTTTGGGGCTAAAAAGTGGCTTAAAAGGGATCCATACTCTAGTATTTGGCCAAGCCTCGAATAGGGAATAGTGTGGTACACACTCACTGAAGTGAAGACTATTTGTAATGGCACTAGTGAAGATCAGACAAGTAATAAGTCTATAAGTTAGAAACAATATCTCATATAATCTATTCACATAGTTTGGCTTACGATAAGCAAAGAAAATGAATAATGATAGAAATCAACAAATCTTCAAAACAAATTTGAACTTCATCCGAAGGTCCATGGAATGATATGATGGAGTAAGCGTAAGATGAAATGAAAATCTGAGGCATGGACCCCAAATATGACAAAAGAGAGAATTTAAATGTAAACACGAGAAATAAAGAAAAAGACGGCATTGTTTTAATTGAGTATAATTATTGTCATTTTCTTTGATTGACTAATGATGATTTATTACACCCCACCCCGTGGATCTTGCTTGTGGATCGTCTCCTCCAGCCCCCATCGTGTGGATTGCCCTTGTGGATCGTCTCCTCCAGGTTCATGCAGGTTTATGAACCATATCAAGTGATTGAAGATTGAAGAAAAGAGTATCCCTACCCCGTGGATCTTGCTTGTGGATCGTCTCCTCCAGGTTCATGCAGGTTTATGAAGCATATCAAGTGATTGAAGATTGAAGAAAAGAGTATCCCTACCCCGTGGATCTTGCTTACAGATTGTCTCCTCCAGGTTTATGCGATTTCTGATTATCTGAAGTAAAGAGAAGGCCATTGCAGAGGATACTTGAAGAAAAGAACGGACTGAAGTAAAGTTAGAAGAAAAGCTTGGACTACGAAGACCGAAGCGGAATCTCGTAGGCGATTTCTTGCACTGTAGCGAGGGATCTAGAGTTTACACTAGCCGGCCCGCACTGTAGCGGCGGCTTTCATATTGTACCATCGCACTGCACTGTAGCGGTTTTATTGTACCGTCAGCCCGCACTGTAGCGACCTGTTTGTATCATTCATTTTATTGGAGGCTTCAGTTCCGTTTTCGATTGTATCTTCGAGCTTGACCTACATCACGTGTATCACTGCAGTACCCGATCGTCTCTTTCCGACGCCCACGGTCCCACGTCTCGACACTTCCGAGGGGCAAGGGACCCCACGAGGATCGCGCACTCTCCAGAGAGCACAGGCGAGGCGCCCAGCACGCAGACGCCGCTCACAGGACAGCGGGAACGGCGCACCAGAGCGGGGCCCGATCCAACCCCACGTGCCGGCTTCCCGCCACGACCTCCTTCCTCCCGACACCGTGCATAATGAAGCACGTGTTGCATACTTGAGGAAGCAACTTGAGGATGTATGTATGGCTGAAAATGAGTCTGTGGATGTGTATGTGACATGCATCAAGGACTTGAAAGAGCAATTGGCAAACATAGGTGAGATTATTCCGGATACATCACCCATTTCTACATTGTTGAAAGGATTATCAGAATCTTTTCAAAGCTTTGCCACTACACTTTTGGTTGCAAAAGGGAATCCTAATATGTATGCATTTGATGAGGTTGTGTCTCTTCTTTTGTAAGAAGAGCAATCTAGAGTGAATAGGAGTGGTTTGAATGCGGGAACACAAGCACTTGCTATCTCATAAAAGGGGAAAAGCAAGTATGGTTTAGCTTTGGGTTCATCAAAACCAAAGCCTCAACCTTCCTCTTCAACTCATTCCTCTAATGATGGTGATTTGCAAAAGAAGAAGAGATGCAAATATTGTCGAAAGCTGGTCATACTATTGATGAGTTAGAAAGCTTGCTAAACGCAATGAAAAGAAGAAGGAATCTGACATGTCTATTGCTGAAAATTCAGCAAATGTAAAGAAGCTAACATGGCTCAAGATTTTTGGGCATGTGTTGTTACATGTCATTATGATGCTTCTTTGACTTCTAAATGTATGGTTGTGAGTGAGGCTGATTTGGATTGGTTCTTTGATAGTGGTGCTTCAAAGCACATAACATCATGCAAAAGATTTTTTGCCTCTTTGAAAGATGCACCCAAAGGAGGACATGTGTTGTGTGCAAACAATGCCTCTTATCCTATCATTGGAGTAGGAGAAATTGAGTTTACAACTGCAAACGGAGGTGTGATTCTCTTGAAAAATGCATTGTATGTGCCCGATATAAAGAAGAACTTAATTTCAGTTCCATTGATTGCCAAAGTTGGACTTCATGTACACTTTGTTGATGATAAGTGTATGGTTCATGATTTTAGCAATGGCGGTGTTATCATGATGTGTGTTACATTATGTAATGGTTGGTTCATGATTTTAGCAATGGCGGTGTTATCATGATGTGCGTTACATTATGTAATGGCTTGTATCGCATGGATACATACAAGAGGGCTACCTCGAATGCCTTGGTTGCTCATACTTCCTCCATGGCTGAAATGGAGCTTTGGCATGCTCATTTTGGTCACTTAAACTTCAATAGTTTGCTTTACTTGCAAAAGAAGGAGCTGGTTATTGGCTTGCCAACACTTGAGTCCATTGAAAAGCATGCATATGAAGGTTGCATTCTTGGAAAAATGCATTGTGCTGATAGTCATACACATAATACAAGAAAATTGCAACTTGTTCATATTGATGTATGTGGTCCCATCAAGACTCCATCTTTTGGGATGCATGTATATTTTGTCACCTTCATTGATGATGCTACTCTTCATACATGGGTGTATCCTATGAAAGCAAAGAATGAGGTATTTTCTTGCTTCAAAGCATTTTTAGCTATGGCTAAAAAATTTTCTTCACAAAAGCTCCTGACTCTATGCACGGATCGTGGTGGTGAATACATGTCACATGAGTTTAATGCTTTTCTTCGTGAAAACGGTATTTCACACCAATGTACAGTGCCATATACACCTCAGCAAAATGGTGTTGCCGAGCGTAAAGATAGAACTCTACTTGAAATGGCACGATGTATGGTTAAAGGAAAGCATCTTCCTTATAAGCTTTGGATGGAAGCGGTCATGTGTGAAAATTATGTGTTGAATCATTGTCCTACAAAAGCATTGAGAGTCATCACTTCTTATGAGGCTTGGAATGGTCATAAGCCTATGGTTAGTCATAGGTGTGTGTTTGGTTGTCTGGCGTATGCTCCTGTGTTATCACAACAATGTCACAAACTTGATGACAAGGCAAAGAAATGTATATTTGTTGTTTATAGTGTAGAAAGTAAGGGATATCACTTGTACCATCCATTGACAAACATAATTATTGTGAGTCAAGATGTGGTATTTGCTAAAAATTCAGTTTTTCCTCTACTTGAATGCAAAAAACAACCAATAGTCAGCTCACAACATGTGTTTGATACACTCATGTCTTCGTCCCAAAATGGTGCGTTTGACTATGGCCATGTAGGCCAGCCAATGGTGGCTCAAAGGGCTGAAAAATTCCAGCCAAACAGAGCTCAAAATGCAAAGAATTTCCAGCCAAACATGGTTGAAAATTTTAAGCCAAAATTTGTCAAAACTGCTGGAAATTTCTAGCCACATATGCCTGAATATTTGCATCAAAATATGGCTAAAAATGAGCATGAAATTTAGTCCATTCATGATGTACATGTTGATGATGTACTACATAATGAACGCATGTCTATCAAGAGTGCACAAACTATGCCAAAGTGGTTGAAACAAACTTTTCAAGACAGCAAATTGAGTGCACCTTTACTTGGTAGAACAAGATCAAGCTCTCACCATGCATCAAGTAATTTTGTGGATTACTCTCTTATTGCAACATGTAATGAAGAGCCACTTTCTTTTGAAGATGCATGTGATGATCCAGAATGGATGAGTGTTATGCAATCAGAAATGGATTCCATACATAGGAATGGTACTTGGGAGTTATGTGAATTTCCAAAAGGGAAGAATGTCATTGGTACAAAGTGCATTTACAAGATTAAGAGAAAGTCTGATGGTAGCATTGATCGCCACAAAGTTGGATTGGTTGCCAAAGGATATGCGCAACAATATGGCATTCACTATGAGGAAGCTTTTGTACCTACTTCATGCATGACTACCATTCATACCGTGGTTGCATTGGCTACTCATCGGGGTTGGAAAGTGTTGGACATAAAAATAGCCTTCTTGAATGGTGATTTGCAAGAAGAGGTCTATGTGAAGCAACCTCCTGGATTTGCATTGAAAGGGAAAGAGCATATGGTTTGTTGCTTGCATAAAGCCTTGCATGGTCTCAAGCAAGCTCCACGTGCATGGTATGACAAAATACATGAGCACTTGGTTGCTCTTGGCTTCACATGTAGTTCAATTGAAAGCACACTCTATGTAACAGTGCTTGTTCTTTATGTTGACGACATACTCTTGACTAGATCACGTGATGCAAAACTTGACATTCTTATGGCTGATTTGCAGCATACTTTTGATGTCACTTATTTTGTTCTTTTGAGCTACTATCTTGGCATCCAGTTTGTATATATTGAGGGGGGAATTGTTATGCATCAAGCAAAGTATGTTGAAAAACTACTTCAGAATTTTGACTTTGAGGATTGCAAGCCAATTTCCACATCAGTTGAGACAGGATTCAGGTTCTCAGTTGAGGATTCCATTGTTGCATTTGACACTTCTCTTTATCAGCAAGTTGTGGGATGTCTTATATATGCATGCAACACAAGGCCGATATACAGTATGCAGTTTCCCAGTTGAGTCGATTCATGCATAGCCCTAGCACTAAGCATTGGCAAGCAGTGAAATGTGTGTTTAGATATCTCAAAGGAACTTTGAGTTTAGGTCTCTTTTATGGAAGAGATATTCAGCCATGCTTGCATGCTTTTACAGATAGTGATTGGGCTATTAGATGAAGAAGAGAAAACAATTACTAAGGAAGATGATGATGATAGAGAAAGCCAACAAAGTCAAGAATCGCAAGAGGATGATCAACAAGGATAGCATGAGTAGCAAACTGAAGGTTAGAGAGACACAAGCACCAGGAAAAAGATACATCAAATGTAGCCGCTTACACTATCACCATTCAAAAATTGTATCAAAATATGCAAGCTGTATGGGAAAGTCTTCGAGTCACAAAACAACAAAGTAAAGAAATTCTACAACAAGCATTGGCAAGCAGTGGGTTTGAAGCTTCTTTTGTGAATGCATTCAACGAATTAGTACACGCAGTAGGCACTACAAAAGCACTACATTTCCTCAAACGGAAGCCCCTACCACAATTTGACCCCCATCACATCTATTTGATGTCCATGCTAGGTGAATACATATGCATACCTGTCGACATATGGTCATGCAGTTAGAGAGAAGCCAGAATAGTTATTGATACGCCACCCCACAATGAAGCCATGTCATCGATTCTCCTTCGAATCCATCAACATTCATATCCACCACCACTGTGGAGCTTGCGTCGACCTCCGATTCCATCCTCCACTCACATGTACAATAACAGTAGTTCAACATTCACCGAATAGTGCTCACCATCAAACAAACTGAAGATACAAAAGGACTCAATAGTTCCGGACACACAGTGTTGAAGATTCGGTACACAACTTAGGAAGACCCTTAATACTAAAGCTTAATCTTGCCGTATGAAGATAGACCTCAACACTGAAGACAACACAATACAGATCCGAATACCAGAAACACTACCACAGCTACACAGACTTCACCAAACAACTAGCAGAACATTCCAAGAAAGAGTAACACCATGATACGCGTAATTAACACAACAATCGCAATAGAGACTCGCAAACGACTCACTCAGACAATAGTCCGGTGATCTACTGGATGTCGAGGAAACGCACAACAAAACAGGTATCGATAGACAACAGAACAGAATCAGAACCATACACTACAGTATACTCAGAATGGCTTCAACAACACTATAGGAACGCTAAGTCAATCACCCAGACAAATAGTCTGGTGATCTCTCGGAACGTCACACTGCGTCTCTTTTTCATTGCTTTATATAAAGATTACAAAGTGTCTGCGTAACAACCTTCACGCGTGTGAAAAAAGATTCAGTTATACAACTTCCAATCCGGCGGCCGACTAACACTCTGGCACGCACGGTGGACTCGAACCCGCAGGTTTTAGAAAATTACTGTTCTTCTATAATGCCGTCTAAATACATGTTTCTGGCTAATCTAAAGGTTCGGGAAATTTTCTTTTTCAAAGCTTCTAACATCTGTTTGAGAGTATCCGGTTCTACTAATTGTGCATCTACTCTTACAGAACTTAATGCAATAGCTTCGATCAGCAAAATTTCTGCTTGCATTTGCAGAAAAACCTCTTGTAAGTAGAAATCGTTCGATAAGGCTGCATCTCTGGAAATCTTCATCTCTGCAAGTTGTTTATCCATCTTGGCCAATCTTTCTTTTTTATTGTCGAGTTGGTTGTCTTTTCTGTCGATCTGTTGATTCTGGAATTGGATGGTTCTAGAGTAAGCGTCCCGTTCTCTGCGAAGATCTAATATGACTTTTTGCAATTGAGCTTCTACGATCAATTTTCGTTTTAGAATGTTGTTAACATCTGATAAGTTGTTTTTGCATCTCTCGAGTTCTTCACCTGTTTTCATAGCCAAATCATGTTGTTCTTGGCCTCGTTGTACCACGTCATCTAACGTCTGTCTTGTTTCTTCCAATAGATTTCCTAAGGTGATTCTTGCATCTTCTTTATCCTTGAGTAATTGCTTCAGGTTAATTATCTCTGCATCTGCAACATTTAGCAATTCCTCCTTCTCTTGTGCTGCTGCCAGGGCCTCATCTCGTTGAGTTGTAATTACTTCCTGCTCTTGAAGTCTTGCCTGTAATTGCTTAATTTGTTCATTTAGCACATGATTTCAGCCTTGACTGCCTGTAATTCCTCCTGGAGGGGAGTGATATCTGCCTCTAGTACTTCCAATTTGTGTTGAAAGTCATCGCGAATGGTATCTGTGACTTGCTTCATTTGTTGCGGCAGTTGTTGTGATAAGTGGATTAGCATCTGTCCCATAGATGCTAACTCTAAAAATACGGGAGTGGACGGGAGTGGAAGATTAGGACGAGGTTGTGATGAGGATGCGGTGAGGAGCTGCTGGGAGTTCGGTGGAGAGTAGTTTGGGGATGAGGAAGAAGAAGCAGTGGGTTCTTCGGGACGAATGGATGGAGCAGGGATAATTGGGTTGATTGGAGGCTCTGATGGGGGAGTGGGAAGAACAGCATTAGATTGTGTTACCTTAGCTGTGGTTCTCCTTCCTCTTATCGTTCCTGCTCAGATTGCTGCTGGGATGCTTTTTGTGACGAGCTTGTGTTAGAGTCGGTGTGATCCTCCTGTTCTTGTTGCCCTTCTGATGAAGACTGTGCTGATGATTCGTGCTGCATAGATGTTGCGGTGTCATGGAAGGTTTCTTCGTCCTGTTTTTCTTCTTCTTTGTTATCTTCTTTATTTCCTTCGGGTGAACCTTGTGCTTCACTTTCAGATGAACTGATTCTAATTCTTTTCCGGCGGACGAGTTGATTGAGTTCCTCTCCGTCTTCTTCATCATCTTCCAATAATTGGGCCGACTCTTCATGGTGCAGGACCGGGCCTCTGGGTGGTGGTTGTGCTGCAAGAATGGCCGAAAAAAGGAAAGATATGATGTGCGGCAGTCTGGACCTTGGCATTCCTCCTTTGTTTACCTGTTTGATAATTGAAACGCATTCTTTGTGAATGCGGTGGAAGAAGTACGATGCAAAATTTATAGGCTCTCGGGTAGCTAAGTCTATGGCGGAGTAGAAGGGACAAGATATTCCATATGTGCGCTTTTGGAGATTGAGGATGGCTACTAAGAATTGTAGCGCGGATCTCTCAGGTTCAGGACAGCAAAGTATGGCGTATTCGTTAGAGGAACTCTTAGGGAATAGTTGGTTCATGGTGGCTATTGGCAGATTCGGGCCACTTTCCCGACCTTGATGAGGGAGTCTAAACGCCTCAGCAAAAGCTTGGAAGGTGATTACGGTAGGGGATGGTAGGGAGGTAATCGACCAACTCTGCTCGTTGGCAGGAGTGGCAGCGATGGCAGCGATTATTTGGGCAAAGAACGGGTGGGATTCCACTGAATGCCACGGTAGTTCAGCGAAATTGGCCAACCCACGTATGCACAGGAACTCTTCTACATCGGTAGGGAGTCCGTCACTGAAAGCGGCATAGTTTGCCAGAGCTTCCATGGCGCACACAGAAAACGCAAGCACAAGACACAAAGCACAGGGTTTACACAATCACACAAATCACGCAAACACAATAGCGATTTTCGGCGAAACGGAGAAGGTTAAGTAGATGCGCTGCAGTGGAGAGCAGTCAAAATCACTAATCATTGTGCGACGTTGAGATGAGAACTTCATAACTTCGGTGTGCATGCATGAGCAGCTTGACAGGGCAGGGCGGCTGTTGACATAATTAGGTATCAAAACGCGGATATTTACAGACTTATATTATTTTGTTAAGCACGCAAAATTAAAAGAAAATAAAAGAAAAGAAAAGGAAACACAAAATACGCGGCCAATCTGCGGAACGTTCAGTGTGGATCGGATGCTTGTTGATATGGCCGTAGCTTTGAACCATCTATCACCTTTGGGAGAGGTATTCCGATCAAATTAGTCAATCGAAAAGTTGTGGGGCCCACTTGTTCATAAATCCTATAGGGGCCAAACCATCGTATCTTGAATTTGCCAGTAGAGCAATTCGACTTTGCATTATAAAAGAGTACAAGTTGTCCCACCGTAAAAACTGGAGTCTTTAGATATGGATCATGTGTTTGAGCTTGTCTTATCTGTACTTCCTGAATAGTTAGAAAACTTTGCCATCGGTGCTCATCCAGTTCTCTGAGTGTATCTAGCCAAAATGATAAAGAATCTTCTGGTATCAATTTCTGAGTGATGGCTACACGTAAACTTGGCACCATAATTTCCATGGGTGCTATGGCTTCCAATCCATAAGCCAATTTGAAAGGGGTACATCCTGTTGCTACTTTGTATGTAGTCCGGTATGCCCATAATACTGCAGGTAACAGTTGATCCCATCTTTCCGGTGATTCCAGAATTAATTTTCGAAGCATATTCAACAAGGTTTTGTTTGTACTTTCAGCCAAACCATTTGCAAGAGGATAATATGGTGAACTGAATTTGTGCATACTCTAAAAAGAATGTGTGAGTACTTTCATTAAATTGTTAACAAAATGAGTGCCCTGATCTGTAAAAAGCTCCAGAGGTAAGCCAAAACGCGGAAAGGCATCTTTCATTAGGCATTTTGCCACCGAAACAGCTGTGGAAGACCTTAAAGCCCAAGCTTCTGCCCATCTGGTTGCATAGTCTATACAGGTCAGAATATAACGATTATTACTGAGGATTGTCGGAGGTGTAATAGGTCCAATGAAATCTAGACCCCACTTCTGAAAAGGCTCCAATGTCAAGATAGGTTGTAAAGGGAAAAAATGACGTTGTAGGGGCTGTCCAGACCTCTGACAATTATCACATTTTTTGACAAACTGCAATACATCCCTATACATAGTAGGCCACTAAAGCTAAAATCTGCAGAATTTTCCGGTGTGTTAAATCTGCAGCAAAATGTCCATCGGAAGGAATTGAGTGAGCCAAAGTCATGACTGAGTTAACTTCATGTGGTGGAATACAACGAAGTAAAACTCCTGTGCAATCCATATAGTATAATTCTCCAGCAATCAACCGAAATTTGCGACTGTATACTGCAATCTTCCTACGCATTGCAGGAGATGTTATAGAAGAAAGACATCCATCGATAAGAAATGTCAATATCTGATCATAATATGTAGATGGCATAGGTGGGTCTGTAGTTTCATCATTGATTGGTTCAGAAACATAAATTGCTGGTGTTGTGTCATCTACACCGACCAGAGCTTCACCGGAATCTAGGCGAGAAAGGAAATCTACTAAGGCATGTGAACTGTCTGGCCGATGAATAACTTCGTAATCAAATTCTTGTAAAAGCAGAACCCATCGCGCTAATCGACCACCTAAATGTTGTTGCCTTACCAGGTAGACAAGTGCAGCATGATCTATATGAAAAGTAAATTTACGGCCAAGTAAATAATGCCTAAATTTCTTTACAGAGTACACTAAACCCAGACATTCCCTTTCTGCTACAGAGTAATTCTTTTCAGCAGGGGCAAGCCTTCGACTTGCATAGTATACTGGCCTGAACCACTTATCGGTTTGTTGCATTAGAACACTCCCAATTGCTATATCTGAAGCATCAACAAATACATGAAATGGGCGATCCCAGTCCGGAGGCTGTAAGATTGGAACCTGTGTTAGTAATCCCTTTAGACGATCAAAAGCAATTTGACATTCTTGGGTCCACTCAAATTGTCGAGGAGTCTTGGTTATTCATCGGTTCAGTGGTATCGCCAAATGAGCAAGCCATCGTAAGTGTCGACCATGCCATCTTACTTGGCCCATGAAGCGCATTACTTCCTTAGGTGTAGTGGGTACAGGTGCTTCTAACACAGCTGAAATTTTATCTAGATCCACATGTATACCCTATGCAGATACAATGTGGCCAAGTAGCTTTCTACATGAAACCGCAAACACAGATTTGTTTGGGTTCAAGCAGAGTCTGTATTCTCTGCACTTCTCAAAGCAACACTGTAAATGGAACAAGTGTGCTACCATTTTTCCAAATAACGAAAAATCATCAATATAAACTTGCATAAACGAGGTAAGGTAAGGGGAGAATATTTCCTGCATACACCTCTGGAAAGTACTTGGGGCATTTCTTAATCCAAACCACATTACGGTACAAGCAAAAACACCCTAATTGGTAATAAAAGCGGTCTTCGGTATATCCTGCTCATCCATTCTAACTTGATTATACCCACTGTATCCATCTAGGAATGAATACATTTTGTGTCCTGCTACTCTGTCAAGCATCGTGTCAAGAAAAGGTAGCGGAAATGGATCAGGCACCATAGCGGCGTTCAGTTTCCGGTAGTCCACACAAATTCGCAGTTGCTTATTCTTTTTAGGAACAATAACAATTGGTGATATCCATTCAGCATGCTCTACTGGTACAATGAATGTGACTTTGAGTAGCCTATCAAGCTCTGCCTTTACCTGTGATGCATAGTTCGGATTCATCCGGTAGCTGGGTTGCTTGATTGGTTTTGCTTCCGGCTTCAGCATGACCCTGTGTTGATAGATGCGTGGGTCCAGACCTTTCATATCTTTGTAATCCCATGCAAAGACGTCGGAGAACTCTCGGAGTAGCTCGATTAAGTCTGCTTGAAATACTTTCGGTAGGTTTTCCCTTATCTTGACAGGATGCGGATGGTCCTCATCTCCTAAATTATAAGTGATCAACTGATCTTCTGAAACATAGAATTGTCGAGACTTCTCTGCATCATCAGTTGTTGTTGTACATCAGCATCATCTATAGCAGTGGTATCTTCTTTCTTGTCTTCTTCTATTACAGGCATCACCGTACAAACTGCGGGATTCCAATTATCTACAACAGATTGTAGATCAACAGTTCCTAGGGAGATCAAGTCAATATTATTCTTTAAAAACTCTTTTTCTCCATCAAGTCAATAGCATGCAATTCGCAAGGCTGTATAGCATCTAATTTTACAACATATTTACGGTTATTGTCTTTGAAAGTGAGTTCCTGTGCAGACCAATCTTGTATAACCTTAGCTTGCTTCAGCCAAGGACGGCCAAAAAGAAGATTATAATCAAGGGTGGATTCTGGTAATTCTAGGACGACAAAGGTCATTTTAAATGTGGTACCCTGCAAAGTTATTGGTACATTTTGTACAAGTCCTACTGGATGGACTCTTGACTGGTCAGCCATTCTGACAAAGAATTGAACTGGTTCAATTTTGGTCCATCCTAACTTCTTACACAGTGCAACAGTAGCAATGTTTACACCAGATCTTCCATCAATTAATACCTGTGTAATTTTATGATTTTTATACCATACCATAATTAAAGGAACCGAATGATCGACCGTAGAATCAGGTTCCGGTTGCATTGTCGCTGTTGCTAGAATGCAAGAAGGTACATGAATGAACTGTTGTTGGAATTGCTGTCGAACTCCTGGTACTAGTGCAAGTAATTGGCCAAGAGGAAGAGTAATGGATGCTTTAGATAAGATTTCCCAGGCCTTATGTGATTGAATTGTGTTTTCCACAGATTCTGAAGATGATGCGCTGGCTGAAGATGATGTATCTGCTGAAGATGATGTGCCTGCTACTGAATTAGATTCTTGTTTTTGTGTTCCTTCCTTGGTTAACGTAGCATGGGTCACCCGAATATGATCTGGAAACACTGGAGGTTCGGTAGTGGTCCATTGACTGGCCTTATCATACATCCTTTGTTGTTCACGTATGCCTGGTTCAAATACTTCTGCTATTGGTTACAGTTGCTTACCGGATCGGGTCTGAATTACTGCAGCTTGCGTTTCTACTGGTGTGATTTGTACCATATTAGTCATTGGATTTTGACGTTCTTTCTTCCTCTGATCATACTCAGCTGCATCCTTATAAAATCCTCTAATGTGACCAAATTCACCACAAAAATGGCAGTGCGGTGGTGGCAAATTAGTATTTTCCTGTGCTGGTCCGGCCTGCCAGCGGTTTGCATTGTAGTTATTATTTCTCTGTCCTCTGTAATTTCGATAGCCTTGTTGCTGGTTGTTTCTCATTTGAGGTGGTACATAGTGATTGGCTGGCTGTCCTGGTTCCTGTATAATAGCATTGACAGTTGCTGGTCCCTGTACTTTGGCGTTGTATGCGTAGTTTTTGGTGGAGTGTCTGGTAATATTGCAGATAGCACAAAAACAACTGATTAAGTGCACAATTGGTACTAGTATGGCCTGAATTTTTGCATGTGGTGCAGTACATCTGTCTGGTCGGATCTTCTACAACATTTTTATTTGCTTTTAACCATTCCAAGTCTTCTGTAAATCCTCCAACCTTGTTCTCAAGCTTCAAAGCCATTGCAATCACCGCATCTAGTGTCATGGCTCTTAAACAGCGTATGATCATGATTTGTTTAAGTTGCGGAGTCAAACCATTGATAAACCATTGAGTGATAACGTCATCCGGGCCGGCAGGTTGGCATGTGCTGGTGGTAATTGCCTCAAATGAGTTCTGAATAGGGTGGCATATTCCTGTACTGTTTGATTTATCTTCTGTCTATTGTTTTGCAGGTAGTCCAAAATTTTGGCTGGATTCTTCTTTAGCCTAAATCTTTGCAAAAATGCATCCGTTACTGCTTTATAGGTGCCAAAGTGGTTAATATCATATTCTGTAAGCCATCTGGCTGCTTCATTAACCAATGTAGACTGAAAGACAATAGCTTTATACGCTTGATCAGGTGGATGATTGAGCACTGCGTAACTTATCTCAAATGTGCGTACATGAGCATCTGGGTCATCTCCTAGAAATCCACCGAATTTAGTGTACGTTACTCCTATTGGAGGCGGCCTGGGTGGACATAGTTGTTGTTGTTGTCCACTCATCTTGCTAACGGTTGTATTGTGACTATCTTCTGTATCCCAAGGCGGAATATCTGAACCGTCGGAGTCTATATCGTCAGCCTGTGCTCCTTCCGGTATGATAATATGGTTTAGTATGTTTCGGATTTCAGCTTGAACAAGCTACCTTCTTTCTTGATGTCAAATGTAGGAAGGCTTAATCCCAATAGCGGTGACTAGACTGACGATCACCAAGAAATGGTAAACCGTCACAGACAAACTGTGAATTTTCAGTAACTTGTACCGAAATAACACCGGAAGGTGTCGATTTTTCATCAAAACAAAGTGCTCCTTCTCCTTCACTGGTTTCTTTGGCCAAGACATTTCTATTCGTAAACAAATTCGAATCTTTACCTAATGGTGTTAAATTAACTTCATGCTGCATCCCGGTAGATTTTAGAGTTACTATATCTTCGACACACTGTGCCGAAATCGCACCGGAATCTGCCAGAGATGTAGTACGTTCCACCGGAATATGATCGGAATCACTACTAACGTTCTTCACTTTCTTGACAACTGGGTAAGACCTATCTACGCTTCTACCTCCTCGGGGCATCCTTAGCAAATTAGGTACCCAGGGCTGTCGGTTCTTCGGATATGTTTCACCGGATCGAGTAACCGGCATGTATCATCTTTTATCGCGTACTATTACTGTCAATTTACAATCTATGGTTGTGTTACCACAATCAATTTGCAACAATCTGATCTGTTGCCACCTGCCCCATGGCCTGCGCCAGTGTTAAACGCTTGTTCTGACTATCAAAAGTGCGTTTAAACATTATTGGGTTCTTGGGAGTCGAAGGGGTCTATAAAGACAGAGGCCCTATGCTTGTTTCCCAAAATGACTTCACACCACAATATACTAATCTTTAAGACTTCTATTAAGAATTGGTATACCCTTCTCAATCCTTACGGTTCGTCATTCTAACACTTCCAGAATCTATGGAACACACTGTACCAGACTATTAGTATCGTGATACCGAGTTACCTCAGAACCTTTTTTTCCGAATACACACTACTGTAACATTTAGGAACAATAACAGTAGTTCAACCTTCACTGAATAGTGCTCACCATCAGACAAACCGAAGACAAACCGAAGATACAGAAGGACTCAACAGTTCCGGACACACAGTGCTGAAGATTCGGTATGCAACTTAGGAAGACCCTTACTGAAGCTTAATCTTGCCGTATGAAGATAGACCTCAACACTGAAGACACCACAATACAGATCCGAATACCAGAAACACTACCACATCTACACAAACTTCACCAAACAACTGGCAAAACATTCCAAGAAAGAGTAACACCACGATACGCGTAATTAACACAACAATCGCAATAGAGACTCGCAAACGACTCACTCAGACAATAGTCCGGTGATCTACTGGATGTCGAGGAAACTCACAACAAAACAGTTATCGATAGACAACAGAACAGAATCAGAACCATACACTACAGTATACTCAGAATGGCTTCAACAACACTACAGCAACGCTAAGTCAATCACCCAGACAAACAGTCTGGTGATCTCTCGGAACGTCACACTGCGTCTCTTTTTCATTGCTTTATATAAAGATTACAAAGTGTGTGCGTAACAACCTTTCGCGCGTGCGAAAAAAGATTCACTTATACAACTTCCAATCTGGTGGCCGACTAACACATTCAATGTGCTCAATCTCATAGATAAATCTAGCTTCTACCAATCGATCTATCTCTTCCTTGATCTTGGTAACATAATTTTCATTATATGTGTATGGTTTTTGTTTAGAGGGTTTGATTTTTGAGGTCATGGGAATCGTATGTGCGCATATGTCAAGGTCTACTCCTTTTAGGTCCTTATAACTCCATGCAAACACATCTCGGTATTCTCTCAACAGTTCAGTCAACTCCTTGTCCTCCTCTTCCGTTAGGTCATGTCCTATGTATGTGCATCATTCTTCACCTTCTTCTATGGTCACAATAATATTTTTAGTTGTCTCTTTGTTGTCATAGGCCACTCTTGTGAGTGCTTCTCGCTTAGGCATCCTGATCATGACTTTCCTATCTTCTACTTCATACTTCTTAAAGTTTTCAAGAACCTCAAATAAAGATTATTCCTCTTCTATTGGAAGTTCTCTCTTCTTCCTTTTCTTTTCTTCACTCTTTGTGGTTACCTGTATGGCTAGCCTCACATCATTCATAAGCTCTTCTCGTCCTTGAGTGTGAGCTTCTACTATGTATAGGGATTCTTCCTCTTATGCACAATAAGGATCCATAATAATTGGTTCTAACTCTGAGTCACTTTTTTGTTCTAGCTCTTTCATGCTAGGCTTGCACTCTTCTCTAACTGAATCACACATGATTGGTTCTATAGTGGAAACTAAAATGTCATAGCCATCTTCATCACAGTGTGGTTTCCATTGTTCTTCATTGATAGCTACATCTATTGTCACTAGGATTTCCGCCCAACCATGAGGTTCAAACTCTTCATTTGGAAATACTACAGGTGCATAGGTTGGGTCTCAAATTGATCTGTGAGTTTCCTTTGCACCTAGCTTGCTAGCATTTTCTCTATTCGCTTCTTCTATTGCAACTTTGCACATCCATAAGTTAGTGTCTTTGTGCATCCATGAGGATCTTGATCCTATGGAATGTACTAACTCCGTGTCATCTGTCACTCTATGGATGGGATTCCACTATATAGGGGGCACATCTCTATGAGAGTAATCCTTGAGGCTGATTTTAGTTGTAACTCCTAAGCATTGCAGATACAAGGAATTGGTTCCCCAATCTTGTACTAGTTGCAAGTGTCTCATGAATTGTCTTCCCAAAATCATGTCATAGGGTTGGTTTTTGCTAAAGTCACATATGGCAAAAGTGTGCTCAAACTCTACAATACAAGTAGTGAGAGTTATCCCTTCTAATAGTCCTAAAGGTCTCTCTATGTGACCATCGGTCATCTATAATTTCATTCTTGTTGGCTTGAGTGATAGTTTTCCCCAATGCTTCCATAAGGAGGTGTTAGCAATTGCAACTCTTGCACCTGAGTCCAAAATAACATTGATGGTGTAACCCTAATGAGTGATAGGGAGATAGGTATTTCCTTCTTCTCCTTCACTCATGTCCCCTATCTTATCCAAGGGTATTTCTAGCACTATTCTATGTGATCCTACCTGGGAATGGGTTCTTGCTACTTTAGGAACTTGGTTGGCTACATGTTTCCACAATTATGGTTTAACCGTGAGTAGCTCCTTTAAAGTGAGATTGCACTGCACTTTAGTGTTCTTTACTTCTTCTATATTTATAGGCAAAACTGAGTCTTCATTTCTTACCATGACTATGGATGCTCTCATAGAGGTAGATTTTGCTTCCCATGGACCTGTAAAATGAGGCAAATCTAGTTGGGAATTAGAACCGAAGTCTACTCGTTCACTAGATTGGGCATCCTCTTGTTCTCCATGAATGGAAGGAATATCTTGTGGGAATTGATCATGTAGGTCATCCACAAGTTCAATGGGAGGAGGATTTTCACTTTCTTTAGCCCATCTCTCTTCTTGAATTTCTCTTAGAAATTCTTGTGAGTATTGATTTACATAAGCAAAGGTTCTTGACTCGGCTGAGTTGGGAACATAAGCATCCTTGGGAGGAAGACTTATATGTTCACTTTTGATGTCAATCACCTGTAATGTAGCTTTCTTTCCTCACTCAACTATCATCTTTTCCAAATCTTTCTAACAATCCATCAAAATGCAATTGAGTCTTAGCTGAACTAGAGCAATTGAAGAGGGGATTGGCTTCAAACATGGTTTGAGACAATTCTACCATCTTAGCACAAACCTTGGCTCCTTCAATCTCTAAATCATCTCTAGGGTAACACTTTTCATGTTCTATCACATTTGACCCTTCTTGGATTCTGGCCTAATATGCTTTAAGCATCATGTCTAAGTCCTCAAAAGTGGGATTTGCTAAGACTGATCCTACTCTAGGTGGTGGTGGGGTTACATGAGATTGAATAGAGGATGAGCTAATGGTAGTGGGGGTGAGGTGTGAGAGTGCATTTGAGATGTGAGTTCAATTATATTGGAATTTTTTTCTCTTAGGCTTTCCTCGGGTTTGCTCATCTTCTTCAACCATTGTCTTTTCATTCTCTCTCGACTATATTTCCAAGCTCTTCTTAGTTAGACTCTCAGTCTCACTAACCTCCGAACTCTTTTCCTAGCCGAAGCCTTGATTCTATTGTAATGCATGAGCTCTAGTGACCACTTGCACTGGGGTAGTGGAAGTCACACTTCCATTAGAATATAGTGCTAATCGAATGACATTAATAGGAGTGATCTTTGGTACATTGTTTGGGTTTTTAGGACAGTCTCGTAAGAGGTGCTCCTTCCCACAATCTTGACAAAAACCTTGAATTTTCATTGATAAAGTTGTGCAATCTTAATCACTTCCTCGAGCAAATTCAGTGCATGAGTTTCACTTCATTTTAGATTCATGTATTTAGTCCTCAAATAAAACCAAACTATTGTGCATAAATCCACACATGTCAAAGTATGGCCAAAATGTGGATCCAAATTCCACTCACACTAAACTTCTAGAATTAAAACCTAGGTTGGATAGTTTGAGTGTCAGAAAAGTTTAAATTGGTAAAGTAGGATAATATAGCAAAGGAGATGAGATCAATATTTTTCTACCTACTTCATTCAATGGGAACACTATGAAAATGATTCGAGAAAGTGGATCATTTGTACTAATACCCACTAAATCCCTATGGGAAAGTGGGAATTGAATGGCATCCCACTCATCTAAAATTACAATTGGCTGATGGACACATTGGATGACCCATTGATTTGCTAGAGAATGTGAAATTTAGCATATGTGAAGTGGAATTCGACCACACTCTAGCCATTTGTAATTTCAACCAAACAAATAAATATGAGATTATTCTGAGAAGACCGTTTATGCACCAATTGAAAGTGGTGCAAGATTGGGGTCGCAATGCTCTATATTTGAAACACTTGGGGATAACAACTAAAATCACACTCCACACATTTGATCATAGAGATATCCCTCCCATCCAATGGAACAATCCCCTATACAAAGTTGAGGAACTAGATGAGAAAATTATTACCTCAACAGAATGACATATGACTTTGCCCATCCTGAGAATTTTAAGATATATGGGGTAGAAAGTAAAAAAAATATTTGGCATTGAGAGCCTTCAGAGATGAAGTGGTGTTGCTTCAACCTGCTTCACACCTTCCAAGAATAGTTGATGGAGAGTGTAGCGTGCCTCTTTAGCTAGGTAATGATCATAAATAATCACCTATGTTTCTTGGAACATGATCCACTAATCAATGGATCAAAACAGATAGGTTGGAAGATGATCCAGGACTAAAAACTTGCTATTCTCATCTCTACACCTGTTCAAAGTTTTGAACAATGCTCTGAGCACAGAAGCAATTAGCTTAATTCCTTTTGAGGAAATCTAATTAGCTTAGATGGCTACTAATCATGAGTGCTTTAATAAGAAGAAATGGACTACACACTGAGAATGGTGTTTAGCAAATCACAGAACCTTCTTGACAATTACGGGATGCATCAGGGAGCAGACCAATAAGTAAAGATGTGTAATTATCTCACGATTCAGAGAGGCAATGATAACGAAACCTTGTAGTCATATACTAGAGAGTATTCTGAATGTACCATGCTTTAAATCATGACAAATGATCAATCATACACTAAGAAAAAGCTCTTAGAAAGTCACTATTCTGATATAGTCATAGTAGAGAAGTGAAGTGAGAATGTAATGATAATATATGTATTAAATCCTATATAAATAAAATGTCATTGGCAATCATATATTAATCAATGTGTGAGAGGTGAATGAGCTATGAGATGAGCTCTCAATTCACAATAGATCATCTCTTCACAATGATCTCATGGAGTCGAGATATCCCACGGGTCCTTTGATCCTCATTTTATAGTTGTGTTTGGATCCAATGTTTGAATTCAAATTCAAAAAGGTCTACCTAAAAGTGAATCCTAAAGTATATGATATATTCTCTCATCAATCAACTACCAAATGAATTGTGATTTAAAGCTTCCTAACTCCACGGGATTGTAGAGCACTTTTACAAAGGTAAATGTGAAGGACTTTTACAAGAGGTTGATCATATAGAGTCTCATATGGGTTATACCAATAGAGCAAGTATGTGGGTTTGGTTTCTATTGCACCAATAGCTCCCCCTCAAGCCTAACATGCTTGGTCTTGATACTTCCTTGATTTCCTGCAAGCCAATCATCAATTTGAATATCTTTGAACTCTTCTCCTCCATATCTGCTCAATTTGTGATTCACTTCCATTGGAGTAGGTGCTACCCTGCAATCATCCATTTTAAACTTGATCAACAAGTTTTTCAAATACCTTTCTTGAGTTACATACACTCCATGTTGAGTGTATGAGATCTCCATGCCCAAGAAATATGACAAATCTCCCAAGTCACTAATCTTGAACTCTTTCTCCATTTTCTTCTTTAGGCCTTGAATATCTATCTCATCTGTACCTGTAAGAATTATATCATCAACATATATGCACATGTAAATAAACCCATCTTCACTTGCTTTAACAAGCTAGCTACTATCTGCTTTAGATACTTGGAAACCAAGTTCTTTCAAGAACTTCACAAGTCTATAATTCCATGCCCTTGGGGCCTCCTTCAAGCCATACAAAGCTCTCTTGAGCTTGCACACATGATCTGGATACCTTTCATCTCTAAATCCTTGTGGTTGCTCCATAAAAACATCATCTGAAATATAACCATTTAGAAAAGCATTCTTCACATCTAATTGACATAATTTCCAACCTTTACATGCAGCAATGGCTATGAGTGTCCTGATAGTTGTCATCTTTGCCACAGGACTATAGGTCTCATCATAATCTACACCATATGTCTGAGCAAAACCTTTCACAACAAGTCTAGCTTTATACCTAGACACACTTCCATCTACATACCTCTTTGTCTTGTAGAACCATTTGCATCCAATGATCTTCTGACTATTTGGTTTAGGAACCAAATCCCATGTCTGATTATCCATCAATGCATCATACTCTTCCTGCATAGCTTTCTCCCAATTTTCCTTACCTTTTGCCTCTTCATATGTAGAAGGGTCTTCATCTGCCTTTACCATATAAGCATAATCTTTGGTAGCCAAAAAAGAAGTGTCATAGCTATACCTTGTAGGTATCCATTTGTGTCTTCATGACCTTCTAAGTTCTCCACTCCTTGAGGTTTCTGGTTCGTCACATTCTAGATCAAATCTTGGCACTTCTTCAACTTCAACATGTACTTCATTGTTCTCCTCTTCATCAAATATCTGAACCTTTGATTTACCTTTCTTTTGATTCACAACTTCTTCATCACCTTCATAAATATTGATTGTACTTGCATACCAAGTACCGTGCTCATCAAATGTAACATCCTTTGATACAAGGAATTGTTTTGTGGATGGACTCCACAACCTATATCCCATCTGCTTATCATCATATCCAATGAACACATATTTTTCAGCTTTGGGTTCCAATTTATGCCCTAATTGTGATGGCACATATGCATATGCCAAACATCCAAATACTTTGCAATGATCTAAAGTAGGTCTCTTACCCCACCATGCCTCATATGGTGTCATACCCTGCAAAACTTTACATGGTAATCTATTGACCAAATATGTAGCTGTATTTATAGCCTCAGCCCACAAATAATTTGGGCAATTTTTCTCCTTCATCATGGATCTTGCAAACTCAACAAGAGTTCTATTCCTCCTTTCTGCTACACCATTTTTTTGAGGAGAGTACCTGCAAGTAATTTCCCTTTTTATACCTGCATTCCACAAGTAATCACTGAACTCATTAGAGAAATACTCTCCCCCTCCATCTGACCTTAGTCTCTTCAACTTATGACCTGTAATTCTCTCTGCATACACATGATAATGTTTGAATGTATTGAATACCTCTAACTTATCTTTGATCACATAAATAGTGATCCATCTGGTAGCATCATCAACATAAATCACATAATACCTTGAACCATTGATATTGAAATCCTTTGATGGTCCCCACACATCTGTGTGTACCAATTCAAGCTTCTCTGAATACATAAAACCATGCTTTTAATAAGATTGCTTATGAGCCTTACCTAATTGACATGCCTCACATCTGTATGTCATACGTTGACCTGCAACATTAGGCAATCCAAGCACTGAACCATTGTTAACCATATCTTTAATACCTCTTTCATTGAAATGTCCAAGCCTTTTGTGCCAAAGATCTAACTCAGAGATCTTATGTCCTCCATATGTATACAAGGCATGACCAACATTACCTTGGATCTTCAATGTGAACAATCTTCCTTCTTTCTTTCCTGAAACAATTTGTTTATACCCATTGCTATGGTCTTCCACAAACACTCCTTCATTAGTGAACCTAACTTCATAACCTTTTTCAGCAATTTGGCCTACACTTATCAGATTCTTAGGAATTGTAGGAACATACAAAACCTTACTCAAGAGAGTACTTCCATCCTTAACCTTCACTGATCCAATTGACTTCACATTATGCTTTGTATTTCCACTTGTTTGAACAACATGATTAGTTATCTTATTCTCCAAATCAGTCATCAAAGCTATGTTGCCACTCAGGTGATTGCTACACCCTGAGTCAATGTAGAAGAGTCTTTGGTCTTCACTTTGCCTTTCACAAGTTGCATTCATTATCAATGTTGAATCCTCCTTCTGATCTGAAGCATAATTGTAGTAGGTATTGTTGTATTGTTGACTTTGGAATCCTCTACCTGCATCTCTTCCAAAGTAACCCCTACTAGCTCTACCTCTGAAATTACCTCTTTGATTTCTGCCACCTCTTCCTCTTGAATTAAAATTCTGATTAGATCCACCATTATTCTGAGTATTATGCCAACAATCATTAGCTAAGTGATTTGTCTTACCACAAATCCAGCAAGATTTAACTCCATCTTTATTACTCCTACCTCTTCCTCTACCTTTGCCACCTCCTCTTCCTCTTAGGAAGTTGGCTTGGCTAGTTGTACCTTCATCTTCATTTGCTTGTTTCTTCCCTTTGATATTCTTCTTCTTATCCTTTGAATACATTGCATGAACTGTACTCTTATCACCTTCACCTTTGACATCCTGCTCAAAGGTTAGCATATGTCCTAGCAACTGATTTAAATCAGGAGTGAAATGATTAAGTGATAATTCAGTAGAAAAAATAAATGGCTTCCATTTGTCATCACCTCTCAAACCTGTAAGGATTTGCCTTACCAATTTATCCTCCTCAATGTCTTCATCAACTGCTCCTAATGTATCTAGAATGTCCTTCATCCTTGTTACATAATCTGAAATGGATTTAGAGGCCTTCTTCTTGAATGTGATAAATTCTGCCCACAACAATGCCTTCCTTGACTTTGTGGTGTTTTGGAAATGCTCCTCCAAAGCAGTCCATATATCATTTGCACTTTCAAGACCTCTAATGTGAGGTAGCAAGTATTCATTAACTGCCATGTAAATAATGCTCCTGGCTTGAGCATCTTTCTTCATCCAAATCTTCAAATCTCATAATTCTTCCCTAGTTGGAACACTAGGATCTCTGAACTGAGGCTTTTCTTCTTCACCTGTGATATAACTTATCAAGTCTTTGCTCATAAGATGAGCTTCCATCCTCATTGACCATGCTGGATAGTTCTCTCTATCCAACTTCTCTATCTGAAGAGAATCTCCCATCCTTTCTTCACCCGTGTATTTTATTCTTCAAACTTTATGAGTAATAGATGTACCTTTACTTCAAATGATATTCCTTTTGTCTTCCTTGATGTCATATGGCCTCCTTCTCAAGCCTTGCTCTCAAGCTTTCACCTTTTGAATCTTCAAATGTTGAATTCTTTATGACTGCAGCACTCGGGATGCTCCTTTCTTCATTTTTGATGTTTTCAGCTCTTATACCACTAATGGAGAGGATTAATCTCCAAAAGAACAAGATACTCTTGAAGTTGGAGCACCTCTATATCAAGAGTAACTCAAACCCTTCACCAATTTAGAGGATTAATGATCAATTAACAAAATTCTGAACAAACTGTGAAGAGGATGACTACACAGAAAGTCTGCTACACATAACTCTCTCATTGACTTATCAAATGTGTAAAGTTTTTATAAATCTTTGCACAAGGTGTCGTCTATAGTTTGCACACCTTCTCCAAGCTAAATCATTTCAAAAGACTCAGTAGATCTTGAGAAATGAACTTAACAAGTCACCTATGTCTAAAACTGTTCTTCTGAGAAGTCGATTCAGACACCTGTAACTTCTAACACTTGGTCTTCTCAATGTAGAACCGGTTTATTCAAATACTTTTAGCCATAGATGGCTTACCTTCCAACTTAGATTTTGACTCCTCACTCATGCAAAACTTTAACCTGTGCACTGAGAAATGATCAAATCTTTGTCCGTCGAAATTGCACCTGTTTCAGAAGACAGTCAACAATTTTTCACATATGAATGTTCCTACTCAAAATTCTCACAACGTGTTTACAATTAGGCTCTCAAACTTTAACCATAGACTTATTAACTATGGAATGAGATGTCTACAAAAGGATTCTTGAAATGAACAAGCACAGAAGGAGAATACACAGAAACATCAGGTGCAACTTTTCTTCCATTACTAGAAAACTTTACATCTGGATGAGAGAGCTAATCTTCACACTTCTCAAGTATCTAATCACACCTAATTCTTCTGAATTCTTGTATTCTATACTCTCATACATTTGGCTCGACATTTTTCCTTTGTATATATAGTCATATATTTACAAGCTTATGACTATACAAAAGTATAAGTGAACTATCTCTGAATTAATGTACATATGTGTACACATCTTCATCTTCTGAATATGCACTTCCTTCATGCTTCATAACTTGATCTTTTCTTTAGTCCTCGACTTCAATTCTTCACCAAAACTTCAATTGTTGATTGCCCTGCACCAACAAGCACACTCTTATCCCTACATATTTGTTTTAGTATTCTTTCTCCTATGTGTCCTAGCCTTTTGTGCCATATATCTAGCTCAGATAGGGTTTGATCTTTATAATTGAATAGTGCTATGTTCTTGGTGTCTTCAATCTCAAATGTAAATAATCTACTAGATTTCTTATCTTTAGCAATCCTTTTGAAGCCTTGTTGAGGGTCTTCCACATATGCTCCATACTTAGTGAATCTGACCTATAAGCCTTTCTCAACAATCTGTCGAATACTAATTAGGTTTTTTGGTTATAGTTGGCACATACAAAACCTTACTCAAGAGGTTCATGTTACCATTAGATGTCTTGACATTTCCAATTTTCTTGACTGACTATTTAGTGTCATCACCTATCTGTACTTCATGCTTCCCTTTGGGCTCTTCAAGATCAGATAATAAAGCCACATTTCCAACCACATGGTTCGAACAACCTAAATCAATATAGAAAAGATGCTCATCATCTTTACCTTGTTTGGATGTCATATTCACGATGAGTAGAGAATCTTCTTGGTCTTCTATATAGTTTTTATACCCTCTTCTTCCTCTAAAACCTCCTTGATAATTTTTGTTGTTGTAGCCTTGATTGTATTCATGATTATAGTTGCTTCCTCCATTGTTGTACTTGCCTCTAGATTGTCCATAGCTGCCTCTATGGAAGCCTCTTCCCCTTTGATTCCTTGTGTTCTTGAAGCATTCTTCTGTGGTGTGGTGTGGTTGGTAAGACCACAAATGTTGCAAGGTGGATTGTTGTAGGATCTCCCCCTGCCTTGCTTTCCTCCTCTGCCCCTTCCTCTAGCACCTCTTCCTCTACCTATGTAGTTAGCTTGAGAGGTGTTACACTTATGTGTTCCTCGAGTAGCTTTGATATGATCCTTTTCCCTATACATGGGCACTTTTTTACGCTAGTGCTGGCTATACGTTTTTTCCCCATGTTACCACATACATGATTTACTCATATGTGGTGGTACTTTACACTTAGGGATTATTATTCAGCTCTTACTTCAATTCATTTCATTGTCAATAGAGAGAGTTATTCCAGCCATCCGTCTTCTTCATGTATCTTGCTGCATTTGTGCTCCTTGTGTGTGCTTATTGTGTGTCTCTCGCACTTGTACACACACCCAACAATGGTATCAGAGAAGGTTTAGCTCCTTCTCAAGTTTTGGTTTTTCACATCATGGCGTGCATGCATTTTTAACAATGCAAATCAACTTTGGAGCATAGAACAAGTGCACTGATTGCACTTTCTATGAAGTGTCACATAGTTCCACACATTCGGTCATGTTCTACATCAAGACAAGCATGGGACACTTTTGCTTCTTTGTATGCCGTGCATAATGAAGCACGTGTTGCATACTTGAGGAAGCAACTTGAGGATGTATGTATGGCTGAAAATGAGTCTGTGGATGTGTATGTGACATGCATCAAGGACTTGAAAGAGCAATTGGCAAACATAGGTGAGATTATTCCGGATACATCACCCATTTCTACATTGTTGAAAGGATTATCAGAATCTTTTCAAAGCTTTGCCACTACACTTTTGGTTGCAAAAGGGAATCCTAATATGTATGCATTTGATGAGGTTGTGTCTCTTCTTTTGTAAGAAGAGCAATCTAGAGTGAATAGGAGTGGTTTGAATGCGGGAACACAAGCACTTGCTATCTCATAAAAGGGGAAAAGCAAGTATGGTTTAGCTTTGGGTTCATCAAAACCAAAGCCTCAACCTTCCTCTTCAACTCATTCCTCTAATGATGGTGATTTGCAAAAGAAGAAGAGATGCAAATATTGTCGAAAGCTGGTCATACTATTGATGAGTTAGAAAGCTTGCTAAACGCAATGAAAAGAAGAAGGAATCTGACATGTCTATTGCTGAAAATTCAGCAAATGTAAAGAAGCTAACATGGCTCAAGATTTTTGGGCATGTGTTGTTACATGTCATTATGATGCTTCTTTGACTTCTAAATGTATGGTTGTGAGTGAGGCTGATTTGGATTGGTTCTTTGATAGTGGTGCTTCAAAGCACATAACATCATGCAAAAGATTTTTTGCCTCTTTGAAAGATGCACCCAAAGGAGGACATGTGTTGTGTGCAAACAATGCCTCTTATCCTATCATTGGAGTAGGAGAAATTGAGTTTACAACTGCAAATGGAGGTGTGATTCTCTTGAAAAATGCATTGTATGTGCCCGATATAAAGAAGAACTTAATTTCAGTTCCATTGATTGTCAAAGTTGGACTTCATGTACACTTTGTTGATGATAAGTGTATGGTTCATGATTTTAGCAATGGCGGTGTTATCATGATGTGTGTTACATTATGTAATGGTTGGTTCATGATTTTAGCAATGGCGGTGTTATCATGATGTGCGTTACATTATGTAATGGCTTGTATCGCATGGATACATACAAGAGGGCTACCTCGAATGCCTTGGTTGCTCATACTTCCTCCATGGTTGAAATGGAGCTTTGGCATGCTCATTTTGGTCACTTAAACTTCAATAGTTTGCTTTACTTGCAAAAGAAGGAGCTGGTTATTGGCTTGCCAACACTTGAGTCCATTGAAAAGCATGCATATGAAGGTTGCATTCTTGGAAAAATGCATTGTGCTGATAGTCATACACATAATACAAGAAAATTGCAACTTGTTCATATTGATGTATGTGGTCCCATCAAGACTCCATCTTTTGGGATGCATGTATATTTTGTCACCTTCATTGATGATGCTACTCTTCATACATGGGTGTATCCTATGAAAGCAAAGAATGAGGTTTTTTCTTGCTTCAAAGCATTTTTAGCTATGGCTAAAAAATTTTCTTCACAAAAGCTCTTGACTCTATGCATGGATCGTGGTGGTGAATACATGTCACATGAGTTTAATGCTTTTCTTCGTGAAAAAGGTATTTCACACCAATGTACAGTGCCATATACACCTCAGCAAAATGTTGTTGCCGAGCGTAAAGATAGAACTCTACTTGAAATGGCACGATGTATGGTTAAAGGAAAGCATCTTCCTTATAAGCTTTGGATGGAAGCGGTCATGTGTGAAAATTATGTGTTGAATCGTTGTCCTACAAAAGCATTGAGAGTCATCACTTCTTTATGAGGCTTGGAATGGTCATAAGCCTATGGTTAGTCATATGTGTGTGTTTGGTTGTCTGGCGTATGCTCCTGTGTTATCACAACAATGTCACAAACTTGATGACAAGGCAAAGAAATGTATATTTGTTGTTTATAGTGTAGAAAGTAAGGGATATCACTTGTACCATCCATTGAAAAACATAATTATTGTGAGTCAAGATGTGGTATTTGCTAAAAATTTAGTTTTTCCTCTACTTGAATGCAAAAAACAACCAACAGTCAGCTCACAACATGTGTTTGATACACTCATGCCTTCATCCCAAAATGGTGCGTTTGACTATGGCCATGTAGGCCAGCCAATGGTGGCTCAAAGGGCTGAAAAATTCCAGCCAAACAGGGCTCAAAATGCAAAGAATTTCCAGCCAAACATGGTTGAAAATTTTCAGCCAAAATTTGTCAAAACTGCTGGAAATTTCTAGCCACATATGCCTAAATATTTGCATCAAAATATGTCTAAAAATGAGCATGAAATTTAGTCCACTCATGATGTACATGTTGATGATGTACTACATAATGAACGCATGTCTATCAAGAGTGCACAAACTATGCCAAAGTGGTTGAAACAAACTTTTCAAGACAGCAAATTGAGTGCACCTTTACTTGGTAGAACAAGATCAAGCTCTCACCATGCATCAAGTAATTTTGTGGATTACTCTCTTATTGCAACATGTAATGAAGAGCCACTTTCTTTTGAAGATGCATGTGATGATCCAGAATGGATGAGTGTTATGCAATTAGAAATGGATTCCATACATAGGAATGGTACTTGGGAGTTATGTGAATTTCCAAAAGGGAAGAATGTCATTGGTACAAAGTGCATTTACAAGATTAAGAGAAAGTATGATGGTAGCATTGATCGCCACAAAGTTAGATTGGTTGCCAAAGGATATGTGCAACAATATGGCATTCACTATGAGGAAGCTTTTGCACCTACTTCATGCATGACTACCATTCATACCGTGGTTGCATTGGCTACTCATCGGGGTTGGAAAGTGTTGGACATAAAAATAGCCTTCTTGAATGGTGATTTGCAAGAAGAGGTCTATGTGAAGCAACCTCCTGGATTTGCATTGAAAGGGAAAGAGCATATGGTTTGTTGCTTGCATAAAGCCTTGCATGGTCTCACGCAAGCTCCACGTGCATGGTATGACAAAATACATAAGCACTTGGTTGCTCTTGGCTTCACATGTAGTTCAATTGAAAGCACACTCTATGTAACAGTGCTTGTTCTTTATGTTGACGACATACTCTTGACTAGATCACGTGATGCAAAACTTGACATTCTTATGGCTGATTTGCAGCATACTTTTGATGTCACTTATTTTGGTCTTTTGAGCTACTATCTTGGCATCCAGTTTGTATCTATTGAGGGGGGAATTGTTATGCATCAAGCAAAGTATGTTGAAAAACTACTTCTGAATTTTAACTTTGAGGATTGCAAGCCAATTTCCACATCAGTTGAGACAGGATTCAGGTTCTCAGTTGAGGATTCCAGTGATGCACTTGACACTTCTCTTTATCAGCAAGTTGTGGGATGTCTTATATATGCATGCAACACAAGGCCGGATATACAATATGCAGTTTCCCAGTTGAGTCGATTCATGCATAGCCCTAGCACTAAGCATTGGCAAGCAGTGAAATGTGTGTTTAGATATCTCAAAGGCACATTGAGCTTAGGTCTCTTTTATGGAAGAGATATTCAGCCATGCTTGCATGCTTTTACAGATAGTGATTGGGCTATTAGATGAAGAAGAGAAAACAATTACTAAGGAAGATGATGATGATAGAGAAAGCCAACAAAGTCAAGAATCGCAAGAGGATGATCAACAAGGATAGCATGAGTAGCAAACTGAAGGTTAGAGAGACACAAGCACCAGGAAAAAGATACATCAAATGTAGCCGCTTACACTATCACCATTCAAAAATTGTATCAAAATATGCAAGCTGTATGGGCAAGTCTTCGAGTCCAAAACAACAAAGTAAAGAAATTCTACAACAAGCATTGGCAAGCAGTGGGTTTGAAGCTTCTTTTGTGAATGCATTCAATGAATTAGTATAGGCAGTAGGCACTACAAAAGCACTACATTTCCTCAAACGAAAGCCCCTACCACAATTTGACCCCCATCACATATGTTTGATGTCCATGCTAGGTGAATACATATGCATACCTGTCGACATATGGCCATGCAGTTAGAGAGAAGCCAGAATAGTTATTGATACGCCACCCCACAATGAAGCCATGTCATCGATTCTCCTTCAAATCCATCAGCATTTATATCCACCACCACTGTGGAACTTGCGTCGACGTCCGATTCCATCCTCCACTCACATGTACATTCAATGCCCTTGTGTATCCTAGCGCATCCTCCTTCAATCAACCCGTCTCAAGTGCCATAGCACAAGCCCCAGTGCAACCTATCTCCACTCCTTCCACCTTACCTTACACCCCCTTTCTCATGTCAATATTTCCCCCAATCCCTCACCCCTTCCATTTCATCAAGTCCCTTTCCCCAACCCTTCTTCCCATTTCAAAGCCCTATTACTTTTTCACCAATGGCACCCCCTAGTCCCAGTACAATACTACCAACCTCTCTTATGCATCAATCAGTTTTTGAACACCCTCATGTAACATATTCATCCACATTTGTCAACCCTGTAGTTTCACCTACACACTCACCCACGATCATTGCACTGTTCACTATTAGGTTTAGTATATCATACATCCAGCGATATGGATATCTCACCACCCGCCACACCTCCACTCACTTCTACTAACACATTACACCCACTCACATCTACACACTTTTCCACAATCACCACAGCATCCACATTCCCTCACCCCATCCCTATTCCCCCTACATTACATACCGCACAACAATCATTCTTGATCACACCATCACTATTCTCATCATCCATTGTGGATAATGCATTCCAACAAATGTTTGTATGCATGCATCAAGTTCGTGAGGAATTCGCATCATTAGGACATCACTACCAGGCTCTAAAGCAAACAACCACTCAACTCCAGGTGAACCTCAATTCATTAACAATTGAGAATGCATCTCTAAACGCACGCCATCAGGAACTCTGAGATGCCTATAATTCAATGGAATTGGAGTTGGAGTAGAAAATCAAAGAAGTTATCACTGAGGTAGAAGAACATTTATGAGTCCAGATCATCCAAAATGCCACTTTAACATGTAACATGGCCTCTTGAGATGTCACCTCACAATGTCTAAAGAGGAGAATCAATGTCTAAAAGAACAAAATAGAGAGAATCTTGAAGCCGCCCAGGACAAACCAAACAAACTTATCAATCGCAGTCGCTTCAAGGTTGTCCCGTTAGAAACTATGCAGCTGTTGCTAGAAGATCATGCATGCTTACTGGAAGATTACAACAAAATCACAGAGGAGTGTCAGGCACTTAAAAGTGACAATGCAACTCTACGACTCCAAGCACTTGTTCAAACACCTACCATTCAAAAAGTCATGCCATCGGAAATCTTGGAGGAATTGACTACATTACGGGCAAGTGTGCTAGAACTCCAAGGTCAATTACCAAATCCATCAAAGATACCTAGACCAGATTCACCACCAAAAATACCGATAGTCAAAGAAACAATCACCATCCTAGTGGAGGCTACTTTTGAAGAGGAATACGAACCCCAACCTACCCCTGGTGGACATGTGACTGAGGAAGGTCAAGACACATTTGAACTCCCCACACCAAAATGGATGAAGCCCATTGAAGAATTGGGTAAAACTCATTTCGCACATGTCAAAGCTCAACTACAGGCTATGGCAGTTATCGAAGAAAAGATTCTTCAATCTCTGTACTTTGCAAACTTGGTGTCACATAGGTATATCTCTATGAATGAACTTTAGTATAAGCCGTACTTTATCTACACGATTGAATATAATCTTGTGATTGAGAAAGCCATGGGAAAGGAACCCACACATGCCACTCAGTTTGAACCTGCTGATCTTCCTCTTGATGCACAGAAAGGCAAATTTTTCTAACTCGATTGGCAAAAGCAATTACTACAAGAATACCCTGAGATGATGTACACATGGACAAAGGCTCCATTACACTTAAGATAGAACCCATGTTATGGCCCTGTCCTTCATCGTCATTTGTGTATTACATTTGCCATCAAACTACAGAATGGAAAACAATGCCATGATTGGCTAAACTACCCATATTTCATGCCACCACGTGGTCCCCCCCACAATTGGGTATATGATGGCTACCATATGACACTGGCTCCCTCGGCTTCACCGCATGACAAATGTTGCTGTGCAGACACCACAAAGATTTTTTACCTGATGTGGACCACATTTAAAATCTTAAGACACATCAAACCCTCCCATGTGTTCACCCCAAGTTTTGAGCACGATAACAATGACCTAATCTACGATATGAGTACAATGTAGTCACTTAGGGTGTGCTACTCATGGCACTGTAGGATTAAATACTTACCAGCATGTTATAAATTAACCTTTGAAGAGATGTCTACTACAATTTTTGGGAGTACCACTCAGAAGTGTTCATCAGCAGGTTGACCCACTTGTTACAATTCTTTGCTTGCGAACGGCTAGTGTATTCCATGCAATATAGACTCTCGCCCTATGACAAACCTCAAGCAATCGACTGGGAAAAATTAGAAGTTGATTTAGCATGAGGTCTCCACATCATCGAGCAAACACTCGCCCATGATCTCTTGCAAATGTACATCACCCAAACCCTGCAACCAAGATCTGTCGGGGACAACAGACGTGAGAGGCAGGAGGGTGTTGGCAATGCAACCAATAGTAGCCATAGACATCAACACAGAGGTAGTATGTGAAGGGAAAGGCCAGAAGTTTGGGGGACCAGACACATTAATTTTCAAAGAAAGATGTTTCAATATATTTTGTTCAAAACCTTAAGAGTGATTTTCATCACTCATGTAACATATGTATTACAAAAAACCCAATTTTGTATCAAGAAGCTCCATTTTGTGCAAGACGAGGAGTCCTCAAGCTTGAGGAGCTTAGGTAGAATGGTCATACTAATTTTGGTAATGTCTAGACTTCATTTGGACCTCCATATGACATTTAGAACCTATTTTTTAATTAGGCCAGACACTAGGTTCAAAACCAGCCAACACTAGTCTAAAAGTTATAAAAAGAGCTAGAGAGCTCATTTTTTAAGTTGACTTGTTTGAGGATAGTTAGTGTGAGCTAGTTTTGTAAGAGTTATTCTTGAGCAATGCAAGTGTGATTCTCGCCTTCCATTGTGTCTCTTTTGTCTCTATCGTGTGTGTGTGTGGACTATGTGCTTGTCACCTTCATCTTTGCACAAATCACTCGTTCACAATCTTCACATCATCCTACCTCTTCCGCAGATTGACAATTAAGGAGGTGGAACTTCTTGATGTGGTGCCTACCCTTGTCTAGAACAACAACTATTCTCCTTCAAAGTTTTGAAGAGAGACTTTTCCCTATTCAGAGATGATTGTGATGTTGCGAAGCCATATGTTCTGGTGAGCTTGTAAGTCCATTGTTCTTAATACCAACTGCATTTTTTATGGTGTTTATCATGTCTACAAATTTTATTGTGTGTTTTGTTTCTAGAGTTGAAGTTACTCTGTCAAGTTCATGTATGGTCTGTGTGGAAGAGTATGTTCTGAAGTCTAGTCTTTAGAAAAGGTATGAGATATTAGTGATAGAGACAAAGGGAATACGTGTCTTCCACTCATATACAGTGCCTAGTGCAGGACTTGGTCAGTCTAGGGAAGAGTTGCAATATACATTCAACACTAAGGCACCACAACAAGAATAAATCTCCAAAACTTCTGATATAGGGATGTTCCTCCTCTCTAATGGGACCCCATCCATAAAGAGAAAGATGACATATTTATTCATAGTGCGGGATCTAGTGACCAATCATGGATGCATGAGGATACACTATTATGGATTTGCAAAGTTGCCCTACAAGAAGAAAAGTGACTCCAATGTTGAAACCATGGACTAGAGAGGAAAGAACAATTGAGGATCTGGAATATATGCCACAAATATTTCTAGAGGAAGCTTTTGAGCCCCACAATTTGATGGAAATAGTAGCTACCTTAGACATATCTGTCAATGAGGAAGCCATTACCATGGCTAAATGTGTAGATGATGAGGGCTATGGCCTAAACATGTTTATGGCAATGATCAAGGAAGAGGATGAAAATGAAGAGAGTGTTATGAATTTTGTGATAGTGAAAGCATAATAATGTAACCTGAGTTTGAATCAGAAAAACGGGACCTAAAGTGTTGATATATTTCAATAGTGATGTGTGTGAACACACTTTGGACCATCGGGGCACTTTTTTCCCTCTTTAGGAGGTTTTTTCCCTTGGCTTGTATACATGCCTATAACCCTAATGGGTTACTTATCTTTGTACATTCATTTGGTAATTCATTCAGTATTGTGTTGTGCTCCAAGCTTTTTCTTCTTCCTTTAGCTATTCATGTGCTTGACAGACCTCAACCTCCAATAATTGGTATCAGAGTAGGTTGCTACTTCATCTAAGGTGTCATCAACACCCCTCTAGTCATAGCATCCAAATGCACTATTCTAGTGCTTGTACAGGGAACTTTGTCCTTTAAGAAGGAAGACAAAGATGAGAAGAAAACAGAAAACCCAAAATAGTTTAGCAAATACTATGAGGGAAATGATCATGTCATAAAGAGTCGTCCAAAGTTGGATGCAAAAGAGGCAGAGAAGAAAGAGCCTAGAATGGTTGTTGCAGAGGCCCCTTCACCTGAAACAAAGCCTGCTAACCTTGTTCAGAATGAAGAATGGGCATTTACCACTATATGCAACTATGACCCATCTTCTCATGAGTAGTGTATGTCTATAGAAGACTCAGATGTTTTGTACTTTCTCATGATCTCTCAAATGCAATGTTATTATTGCTTTTGGCATTTTATGTTGTGGGCTATATAAGCTCATAGACTATGAAAAATTAGTGAATGAATCAACATGTGCGGTTCAAGTTTCTACGGCTATCAAAATGAAAATCTTTGGCATGCATGCTTTGGTCATCTAAATTATGCTAATTTGTTATGCCTACGGAAATCAAAAATGGTGTCCTCTTTGCCCAAAGTTGAGGCACTCTGTAAACATGTAAGTGAAGGTTGTATTTTGGGCAGAATGCAACATTCATCTCTCCCTAAAGATCATTCAATTTGAATTGCTCATAAATTCCAACTTGTTCATAGTGATGTCTATGGTCCTATGCAAACATCTTCTTTTGGCAACTATCATTACTTTGTGACTTTTATTGATGATTATTCTAGGCATAAATGGGTGTGTCCATTGACAGCAAAATCCCAAGTGTTTATGTGCTTCAAACAATCTATGGTCATGACTGAAAATCTATCAACATTTAAATTTGGCACCCTCTATTATGATTGAGGGGGGAATACATGTTTTCTGATTTTAATGCATTTTTGGTTGAGCATAGGATAAAACATCAGTGTATGATCCCATATACACCTCAGCAAAATGGAGTTGCTGAAAGAAAGAACGGGTCTCTCATGGAGATGGTGAGGAGTAGGGTCAAAAGTCAAGATTTACCACATAGCTTTTGGGTTGAGGTTGTTATGTGTGTAGCATCTGTACTTAATAGGTGTCCCACCAAAGCACTACAATCTATCACTCCATATGAGGCTTGGCATGGTCACAAGCCATTTGTTGTTCGTTTGCATGTCTTTGATTGTTTGTCATATGCATTAGTGCCTGAAAAACAATGCAAGAAATTAGGTGAAAGCAGTGAAATGTATTTTTGTTGGTTATAGTTCTAAAATCAAAGGCTATCATCTATATCATCCACTTAATGAGCACATTTTGATTAGTCATGATGTTTTTTTTGTGGAAGATGCAATTTAGCCATTAATTTCATGTACCAAGGAGACTTCAGTTAACTCTAGAGATGTGTGTGACACTTTGGTGCCTCTTTTTACAAGTGGACATTCAAGTGCTAGTCCAAATGAGGCAATTTTCAGCCTTCAAAGGTTCCACACGATTATGCATATCATTCAATTTTTTATGTAAATTTTCATGATGCACTTGTTGATGAGAGGGCTAATATAGAGGAGACAAAAATTATGCCAAAATGGTTAGTGTAGACTTTGAGAGATAGCAAAATATAAGCATCTCTATCATATTTACTAGTTCATGCTCTTATAGTGCTTCCTTTACACTTAATTGTTATGCAATGGATACCTCTAGTCTTTGTGATGAGAATGAGTCTTTTTTTTTATGAAGCACAAAATTGAGAAAATTGGATGGTTGTTATGCAATCAAGATATGATGTTATTATGAAAAATGGTACCTTGTCTTTATGTGATTTGCCTTGAGGTAAAAAGGCCATCGTCACTTAATGGGTATACAAGTTGAAGCATAAGCCTAACGAAAGTCGACACGTATAAGGCTAAGCTTATTGCAAAAGGTTATGCTCAAAAGAGAGGCATTGATTTTGATGAGACCTTTGCACATACATGCCAAATGACCACCATTCATAGCATCAGTGCACTTCCAACTCATCATGGTTGGAATGAACATCCGTTGGACATTAAAACTCCATTTTTGAATGGTGACTTACATGAATACCTATATGTATTTTAGCCCCATGGTTTTGTGCAGAAAGGGCATGAAAACAATGTGCATGTTGAAATAGGCATTATATGGTTTGAAGCAAGAACCACATGCTTGGTATGAAAAGATACATGCCTAATTGATTGCACATGGTTTTGAAAACAATCCAACTGAGAGCACATTACATGTTAAGCATGTGGATGATGTACTTCTTATCATTATTGTGTATGTTGATGACATGCTTCTCATTGCTCCTAATGAGAAGCATCTTGCTGAATTTAAGGCTAATTTGCATGCCTCATTTTGAGATGTCATATTTGGGGTATTTGCATCATTATCTGGGCATTCATTTTATGCAAGTTGATGGGGAAATAGCTTTCTGTCAAACAAAATCTATTGACAGATTATTGTAGCATTTTGGCCTTGAAGATTACAAAACTATTGCCACTCTTATGGAAACAAGTTTATAGTTGAGTCTTCATGATGCTAGATATGCATTTGATGTTGTTCTCTATCAGCATGCTATTGAATCTTGATTTACTTATGCATAACTCAACCTCATATTCAGTTTGTTGTCTCACAGATGAGTAGGTTTATGCATTGTCCAAGTCTCAAGCATTGGTAGGTAGTTAAGCGCATCTTTCACTACTTGAGTGGTATTGGGCTACTTGGATTGTTTTATCCCAAGGGGGATCATTACCGCCAGATTTACATGCCTTTTTTGCTCTGATTGGGTTGTTCTTATGACACTTATGTGTCCACCAGTGGTTTTTGCTTCATGCTTGGTTGCTCATGCATATCTTGGTTGTGCAAGAAGTAGCCTATTGTGGCCACCTCTAGTTGTGAGGCTGAGTATATATAATTTTCACAATGATTCTTGAGTAAGTGTGGCTGATATGCCTTTTGGTTGATTTGGGTGTTGGTCAGTCATCTTCCACCACCATCTTCACTAACAATCAGAGAACATTGGTAGTTGCAAGGAACCTTGTGTTCCATGATCACTCAAAGCACATTGAAGTTCACTATCATTATGTCATAGAGAGGTTCCCCATTGAAGGGATTAGTTTGGCATGTTTTCCCACATAAAATTACTTTGTTGATCTTTTCACAAAGGCTCTGCCTGGGGAGAAGTTTGAAGCTTTTCACAAAGATTTGGGCTTACTTCCTTTTGTGGATTGGTCTCTTTCCACATAGTTTGACACTTCTTTATACATGAGTCCCAAGTCCTTGTTCACTGCATCACTCCCATGGGGGATTTGTTTATATATTTTAGTAGTGATGTGTGTGAACACACTTAGGACTGTTGAGGCACTTTTTTCCCTCTTCAGGAGGTTTTTCCTTGGCTTGTATATATGCCTATAACCCTGAAGGGTTACTTATCTTTGTACATTCACTTGGTAATCCATTCAATGTTGTCTTGTGCCCCAAGCTTCTTCTTCTTCTTCCTTTAGCTATTTGTGTGCTTGCACAGACCTCAAACTCCAACATAAAGGAAATCAGGGCAACACCCAAGGAGGAATATTTCAATATCTTCTCATTAGAAGTGTACCCCAAATCCCCTAACCAGGAGAATGATGGCATAGAAGCAGAAGATCCACTAGTAGAATATCTTGAAGTCTTGAAAACATCAAAAAATATAAAAAAGAAAAGCTAAAAAAAGCTATTCAAAAGCCTACGAGAGAGATGCAGGAAGGAATAGAATATGACAATAAAGAACAAACCAAAAGAATAATTGTAACAATAGAAAATGATGAGGATAGATGCACCTTCATTGGAAAAGATTTGTCATTTGAGGAAGAACATTCTTTGGTGGAATTATTGCACGAGTATCGAGATGTCTTTGCATGGACATATAAACACCAAAAAGGAGTAGATCAAAGATTTGCTCTCATCAGATTCCTATGACTCCAGAGGCAAAGCCTTCTAAACAAAGACCATACACTTACAATGATGTCTACTCAACCAAGATCAAGGAAGAAATAGACAAACTATTGGCTGTGTGATTCATTCATGAAATCAAGCATACAAAGTGGGTTTCTTCCCTACCAGTAGTGCCCAAAAAGAATAGAAAACTTAGGCTTTGCATTAACTTGAAGAAATTTAGTGTTGTCACCATTTGAGATAGTTACCCATTGTCGATGGTTGATATATTTTGGTAGTGATGTGTGTGAACACAATTAGGAATGGCGGGGCACTTTTTCCCTCTTTAGGAGGGTTTTTTCCTTGGCTTGTATATACAACGATAACTCTAATGGGTCACTTATCTTTGTACAGTCTCTTGATAATACATTTAATGTCGTGTTTTGCTCCAAGATTTTTCTTTTTCCTTGTGTTGTTTGTGTGCTTTTGAAGACATCAAACTCCAACCACTGGTATCAAATCATATCTTCACTTCATCTAGGGCATCATCAACACCCCTCCATTCATAGTCTCAAAATTGCACTGCTAGTGGCCAAGGTAGAGTAAGCCGCCAAGGAAGTATGTGGCAAGGAATTCAAAGACAAGAGATCTAGAGAGAAGAGCAAGAAGGATCGAGCAAGTAGAGAAGTCAACACTGATCAGGCAAGGAATAAGCCTAATTATAATTTTTCACAAACCCTCATACATTCAAACAGTGATTTCTATCACTACCCCTCATTGTAAATATTCATTTTTGGTAAGCTTAGAATCCATTTTAGAGGAATATTAGGAGAACCCCTATACCAATTTTCATATAATTTAGAGTCCATTTGAGCCTCCAAAATAACATAAGAACCTAATTTTTAACTCGCTTGGACACTAGGTCTGGAGTGGGCCAAAACTAGTCTAGAAACTATAAAAAGAGCTAGAGAGCTCATTCTAGAGGTTAGCAATTTTTGGAATTTGATCTTGTAAGAGCATGATTGTATCTTGGAGTTAGTGTAATACAAGATTCCATTGTTCCACTCTTTGTCTTGCCTCGTGTGCACGTGTGTGTGCATGTGTCTACATGCTTGTGTGCTTCTCACTCAAGCACTTGTGGAGTCCATTCACTCTTGGTCATCGTACCATTCTCACGTCTCCATAGATCGACAATTATGAGGTTGATCTCCTCATGTTGGTTCTCACCATTGCCACTAATGTGACATGAAATTTTGGTGCCATTGTGAGAGAGCGAGCTTTGAGGACCAACATGTGATGGTAAGATGTAAAGTTTTGATGTTAGAGTCATAGATAAGTAGGTAATTTTACTATTTTTCTTTAATTTTTCATCTTCATCATCATCTCTACCATCCCTATTCACCCCTTACCACCTTCTCCTTTATTGCAAAATTATTGCCCCTTGGATCATATTCCCATCTCCACATTTCACTTGTGAGAGAGAGCAAGAGAGAAATTTTGTGCATTCTGTTTTTTGTGTGTTTGTGAGCTTTTTGGAAAGTTCTAACATCAACAACAACATCAACAAGTATGATAGAACTTTGCACATGTCTCGAAATGATGACCTTTGTTTATCGAGATAGATAGAAAACTTTGGTATTTTGTAAATGCAAAAGTAGAACATCATACACTGCACACTCAATGCATCATAAATAACTAAAATTTACTCAAAAATAGGCATTTTTTCTATTCATCATGATAGACATTGTATATTGTGCGACAAATGATAGATGGAACTTATGATAGATGGTGTCCATCACAATAGACACCATGTTCATTGACAGACAACCCAATGAGCACTTTGTCCATCACGACAGACTCAACTTCAATAGATGTTGTCCATCACATGATAGACAATAGACCAAAACCCCGATGTATCTGTCCATCACGATAGACAGGCATGATGGATGATAGACAACAGTCTCTGTCCATCATGATAGACCATTCTATCATGACAGAAATGTCTATCATGATAGACATGTCCATTATGATAGACAGCCACCCCAAACACACTTTGTCCATTGCAACAGATAAGAAAAATAGAATTTTTAGGGTTTATCATTTTTTCTCAAATTTTGGCCTAATTTTTGGGATTTTTGCAAATACTTGGAGCTATTTGGAAGGGCTAAGCAAGATAACAGTGTCTGGCAAGATTGGGAGTGCACACCCTAGGCAATTGAGCATCAACAAGGGCATTAGACTTGAGGTTGGAAGAACTCTCAACCCCCTCCATCTATTTCCTACCTTATGCTAAATGTGATTAGTGGATTTGATTGGATAGGCTCGAACAAGTTAAAGAGACTTTAATCTCTCAAGTTCAAGGATAGATTAAGCTAAGTCATGGAAAACCTTCATTGAAAATACCCTACTTTGATTGATTACACGTCAAAGTATGACAAAACTCAAGTATTCTTCAAGACATATTGTAAGACAAGAAATTACATAAAAAAGAATTTAAAATGAACAAGCATTTGGTACCATAGACTATTGCAATGTGGTTGTACATGGGTATTGTGTAAATACTTGATTCATATGAACCTTAGATCAAGCAAACATTTAGGAAGACATGCAGAGCAGTCGATCATAAGAAGCTCGTGTCAATCACATAATGAGGTTGTGGGCTCAACAAATCAGTGATTATCTTTTAGCATGGAGCGACCCCCAGGTGGTTCAGGGCTAGCTTACCTACAAACACCTAAAGGTCCCTACAATGCTCAGCTAGAGTATATCCAAACCAACTGCTTAGGTGTATGCATCTATGAGGATGGTTTGAGGCATTCAATGGTACAACTCCAAAATATGGATCAACCCTTCAGAGTCCGGGCTTGAACATCCAATGGTCAAATTCAAAGAGGGTTCCTACATTGATAAGCAAGCAACCATGTATGTGGTTACAAGCTTACCCGATATGACTAATGAGTTTGCAATAATCATCACCAAGTTAGACATAGGAGACTTGGAACAAGAAAAAAATGGAAAAGAGCCTAGAACACCTTGTAGTAAGTCAATCCCATTGAGAATAATCACACCAAAGTGGATCCGCCATGACAACAAAAGCATAGAGCTCTTCTTGAATAGAGAGATAGATGAAGCATTCTAGAGATCCAAGGCAGATAAAACCAATGAAGTAGATGGAGTAACCATTTATGAATTCAAAGATCCTGATGTCCCAGGGAAGGTGGTCTAATTAGATAACTCTTTAGAGAGGATGTTTGTGGTAATGAACTTGGAAGGGTGAACTTTTTTTCCTTCCACAAAGATTGCATGAGTCTCACGGCTAGCATGGAGTTGTATCCTCTCACATTCTAGGTAGTCATAAAGAGAAAACTTGAGAGAGGCTAGAAGTGTGTTTTGCAGACCCTTTTGGAAGAGAAAGATCATAATTAGAGATAGATAGAGCCAATTAAGAGAGACCAAGAGAACATAGGCATCAAAGAGGCATGGATTAGTTTCCTCTACCTAGACCCAAAGAACACCCTAGGATATTGAGACCCACCCAACTAGTAAAGTCGATTAAGAGTGACTTTGATGGTACCCGAGACCCTTATGACCATGTAGCATAGATCAAGCAAGTGTTAAGAGTCGAACAACTTGATGATTTTTCCACTCAATACAATGTGTTTGGTCTAACTCTAAAGAATATAGCCTTTATGTGGTTTCAACCCTTACATCAAGGTCAATTCAAGGATATCAACTAGTTGTTAGAAGAGTTCATCACAGAATTATCTAAGAGTGGCATCCAACATAACACTTCATCATTGATACATAGCTTTATGCAGATGCCTTAGGAGATAGTTTAGATAGCAAGATCAAGGTTTAGATATTACAAAGATAGATGTCCTATCTCGGAGCTACCTAGTCAGGCAAGGCAAGTCTCTGTGTTTTTAGATCGCCAATTAAGTGCAAAACTATGATCATATGTCTATCTAAAGGACCATAGAGCAATGTGTACGACTGTGTATTGACATCGAGGATAATTTGGGAAATGAGTTAGAACTTTCTAAGATCTACAAAGATTCAAATTGTTCTACCCGTTTCACGTCTAAGCCCTTAGCATCAATTGAGGAACTAGCAAAAAAATTGGCACAAAAGTTAGGAGTCTCGAGTAGACAAACCCCTAGAATGATCTGAGTAAAACAATGCTATAATTGTGGAGGAGACCACATTGGAAGGATAGTTGAGAAACAATGAAGAGACAATGGGCAAGAACGATGAGCAAATTAGAGGAAAGCCTAAAAGAGATGAAAACAAAACTACTCAAAATTGCATCCCAAATGCACTTTCAGACATCATGACCACCCTTCGTCCCATGTCACCAAAGCCCACCATCCATCCCCCCACCACCTAGAGCAAGGTCAGTCTTAGTTGATCCTAGTCCTGAAGACTTGGACATGATGTTCAAGGCTTATCAAGCTCGAATTCAAGAAGTTCCAAGTGTGGCTGAATTAACACTCTTTGCTAGGAAATACATAACCCTCTCCTTGTTCCATATAGATGTAATTTTAGGATTTCCATCCAAGAAAGTAGTTGTCACATCCATTTGGACTAGATCTAAGTCCTCCAATGCAACGGATCCAAGCAACATGCAAGGCGTAGTCATTTTGACTACTAGAGAAAAGATTTCCTCAAAATTGACACCATGTTCTTCCTTAAAACCCTTTGCAACCAATCAAGCTTTATGCTTTGGAGAATCACTATCTGATGAGAACTTTATCATATATACCCGTTAGCATGGTAAAGCTTTCTTGCCATTTGGCAAAGATGCCAAATCTCAAGCACAATTCTTGTGAATATAATCCAAATCACTCTTCATGGAATGCTCCCACTTGACATGATCCTTTGTCTACATAGCCTCTTTAAAGAAAGAAGTTTAACCAACATCTATCAACATAAAGAAATCCAAACTCGGAACATATCTATTAGGTGGATGTGAGGCATGTGCAGAACATCTCAATGGTTGCTGGACACGAGCATTTGCACACTATTTTGATCAAACATTCTCTTGAACATGCCTATGTGTAACATTCTTGTGCATGCTAACTGGAGGACTAGTATCCTAAAAAAAACACTCTTCTCACTTCAACCTCCTTAATGGGTTGTTTATGCATCTTAGACTCATTGAAAATGACATCACTTATTCTGATCAATGACTCCATTTCATGATTCCATAAGTGATATCCAAATTGACTGTCTCAATCATATCCAAGGAAAATGCATTTCTTTGATTTATAGTCCAACTTTTGTATAAGATTCTTGAATATATGAACATAAGCTTCACAACCAAAAACTCTAAGATGATCATAATATGGTGGCTTCCCTATCCATAACTCTTGTGCCACACCTTTAGCAGTACTAGGTGAAATATTAATCACATAAAGTGGAGCCAATAGTGCTTCTTCTCAAAATCCTTGTGAAAGGTTTGTATGATGCAATATAGAAACTACTTTACCCAAAATAGTTCTATTCACCCTCTCAGTTACAACATTTTGTGTTGGGGTATAAGGAGCTGTAAACTCTCTACAAATTCCTTTAGACTGACAAAAAAAGTTTGAATTCATGTGAGGAAAACTCACCTCTATTATCTAAACATAAATCCTTGAGCTTAGTTCATCTTTCAGTCTCAACCGAAGCAAGCCAGCTTTTGAAAGTAGGGAATACCTCATCCTTTGATTGGATAGGATATACCCAGGCTTTTCTAGCAGCATCATCTATGAAAGTGAGAAAGTAAAGAGAACCACCTAATGACCTTGTGATCATAGAACCATACACATCCATATGAACAAGATCTAAAGGGTGAATTGAAGAGTCAATTTACATCTTATGCACATTCCTATTTTTCTTTCCATATTGACAATGCTCACAAAATGAAAAAATAGAGAAAGTTAACATAAGTAGTTAGCCAGGACAAGAAAGACTTTCCATTCCACTACAAGATATGTGGACCAAATGGCCATGCCAAATACAACCCATAGGTTGTTCAAAAATGGCTAAATAGTTCTATTTTTGAGATAAAAATAAAGTATAAAGTGAGCCAACGTTGTTTCCTTTGGCAATAACCACATTGCCCTATCAATGAACTCCAAACCACATCTCCAATCCTGAAAACGTCACATTGGTAAGAGTCATCGAGTCTCATGATGCCAAGAGACTTTGTTTCATAAGTAGAGAACCATTCTTTATGCAATGTCATATGGAAAGAAGCACCAGAATCTAGCAGTTGCATGTGGAAAAGAGAATCAGTCATAAGAGCCTCAATAGGTACAATATTGTCAAGTGTCAACACATCAGCATCATCAAAAAGAGCATTAATTTCTTCTGTCTTCACAATCAAAGTAGATGATGCAAGTAAATGTTTAACATGCCCATCAACATTGTTTCCTTTACCTTTAGCATTCTTTAATGCATAGCAATCTTTCTTCACATGTCCTTGCTTAAAAATGATGGCACTCAATATCCCTTTTCCTTGATTTACTTCTAGTCTTATTCCTTTGACCATTATTTTCCTTGTTCTTGCTCCTACCACATTGTTGGTTCTTTCCTTCATAAATATCATGAAGATTGTATGCATCTCCATTGTGACTTCCAATCATAGTACGATCTCTTCACTCAAGAGTGCTCCCACATATGTCATCATAGACTAGGTTACCACCAAGTGCACTCGCTAATAGTTGTGCAAGATGTATCCCATGATGATTGAGGTGCACAATAACAAGATTTCTTTCATTTCATTGTCTATTTCCATTTTTTGAGCATGTAATTGAGAGAATATAGTATCAAAATCATTTAGATGAGCAACAAAATTGTCTATGTCCATCATGCAAAGGTCATATAACTTTATCATCAAATACACTTTATTTGATGTTGTTTCTTTTTCATATGTATTGCATAATTTCTTCCAAAATATCACCAATGTCAAAATAAAATCATAAAAATTGTGAGTATTGACATGTAATCTTGCATTGTGAATCACTGACTCCATTGCATATAACCACTTAGCCGAAAGAAGTCAACTAGGCTTATCAAGTAGCTATGAGCAACTAGCATACATCTCCTATGGCAAGGTTGGTTAAGTCTTCAACCTACGTCACCAAGGAGACCCGACATTTGGGTGTCTCCCAGTGAAGCAAACCTCACCACGACCCTCTTTATCAATGTCAAAGGCCTTATGCAAAAATATAACCACTATATCAATGACCACAAGGACGTACATAAGTGGTATCCATAGAAGCATACATAGTGTGTATGTGCTCAATATATGCAATAAAATGGAAATGAAAGGCTGAATTTATAGCCCAAACACTAGCTAACAACACTAGAAATTTTCTATCATTCCATTATTTAGGCCCAAAAAACTTTCATAAACTGATGGCTCCTCCCACCACAACACAAAGCCTTCTAGGAAACTTGTAAGAAGACTCAAGAGCTGAAAATTCAGCAGCAAAACTGAACGTACACTCCCAAAGAGACACAAACTCAAGTGCCTCTAGCTCGAAAATTGATCTTTGGACCAATCTTTCCACTTATGTAGTCGAAAGTGTCCCAAAACTACAAAATCAACTTCTAAATTTCCCCAATTTCACACCCAAATAAACTATGAGAAAATCAATGCAAAAAGCCTAGGAAGACACTTTGAAGGCTCCAAAATGATGTTAACCTTAAGTACCTTGACTCTTACAATTAGCAAGCAACTAGGGTCTAGTGATACGAAGACCTTAAGTCAGCCTTGGGGGAACACTGTTGAAATGGATGAGCTCCCAGGAAGTGCTAGTACTTTATCTTCCTTGATTGTTGAAGTCCTTCCTCATGCACAACCAATGGTGCCAATGATGACTCTGGTGACTTGGATGACAAGGTATGGCAAGGTCTATGCCTTGGTCACTACCCTAGCTTCAAACAGTTTTTGGTTCTGGCTGAAAATCTGTCAGCATGTAAAATGGGCACCCTCCGTTCTGATCGAGGGGGGGAATATATGTCTTCAGATTTTAATGCATTTCTGGCTGAACGTGGGATAAAACACCAGTGTACAGTGCCATATACACCTCAACAAAATGGAGTTGCTGAATGAAAGAACAGGTCACTCATGGAGATGGCGAGGTGCATGGTCAAAAGTCAAGCTTTACCACATAGTTTCTGGCTTGAGGCTGTCATGTGTGCAGCATATGTACTGAATAGGTGTCCCACTAAAGCGTTGCAGTCTATCACTCCATATGAGGCTTGGCATGACCGCAAGCCATCTGTTGCTCATCTGCGTGTTTTTGGTTGTTTGGCATATGCATTAGTGCCTGAACAACATCGCAGAAAATTGGATGATAAGGCAATAAAATGTATTTTTGTTGGGTACAGTTCTGAAAATAAAGGCTATCGTCTATATCATCCATAGACTAAACGCATTCTGGTTAGCCGTGATGTTATCTTTGATGAAGATGATATTGAGCCATTGCTTTCATGTACTAAGGAGACATCTGTTAGCTCCAAAGACATGTATGATACTTTGATGCCTCTTTTTACAGGTGGACAGGCTAGTGCTGGTCCTAATGAGGCAACTTCTCAGCCTTTGCAGATTTCATATGATGATGCAGATCATTCCATTCCTGATGCAGATTTACATGATGCACTTGTTGATGAGAGAGCTGATATTGAGCAGGCAAAAACTATGCCAAAATGGCTGGTGCAGACTTTGCGTGACAGCAAATTAGATGCACCTTTGTCATATCGTACTCGTTCAGGCTCTCATAGTGCCTCCTTTGCATCAGATTGCTATGCTATGGCTGCATCTAGTCTCTGATGAGAATGAGCATGTTTCTTTTGATGAAGCACAAAATTCAGAAAATTGGATGGCTGCTCTGCAATCTGAATATGATGCTATAATGAAGAATGGTACATGGTCTTTATGTGACTTGCCTCTTGGCAAGAAGGCCATTGGCACTAAGTGGGTATACAAGCTGAAGCGTAAACCTGATGGTACAGTTGACAGGTATAAGGCTAGGCTTGTTGCAAAGGGTTATGCACGGGAAAGAGGCATTGATTTTGATGAGACCTTTGCACCTACATGCCGTATGACTACCGTTTGGAGCATTTGTGCACTTGCAGCCCATCATGGTTGGAATGTGCATCAGTTGGACATTAAAACAACATTTCTGAATGGTGACTTGCATGAAGAAGTGTATGTTTTTCAGCCCCGTGGCTTTGTGCAGAAAGGGCATGAAAACCAGGTTTGCAGGTTAAAGAAGGCATTATATGGTTTAAAGCAAGCACCACGTGCTTGGTATGAGAAGATACATGCCTCTCTAATTGCACATGGTTTTGAGAACAGTCCAACTGAAAGCACCTTATATGTTAAACGTGCTAATGATGTGCTTCTGATCATTGTTGTCTATGTTGATGACATGCTGCTCACTGGTCCTATTGAGACACATATTGCTGATTTTAAGGCTGATTTGCATGCCTCATTTGAGATGTCTGATTTGGGGCATTTGCATCACTATTTGGGCATTCAGTTTATGCACGTTGATGGTGGAATGGCTTTGTGTCAAACGAAATATATTGACACATTATTGCAGCGTTTTGGCCTTGAAGACTGTAAGCCTATTGCCACTCCTATGGAGACAGGTTTACGATTGAGTCTTCATGATGTTGGAGATGCATTTGATGCTATTCTCTATCAGCAGGTTGTTGGATGCTTGATTTACTTATGCATTACTCGGCCAGATATTCAGTTTGCTGTCTCACAGATGAGCAGGTTTATGCATTGCCCAGGAGTCACGCATTGGAAGGCGGTTAAGCGCATCTTTCGCTACTTGAGTGGTACTCGGCTACTTGGGTTGTTTTATCCCAAGGGGGGATCACTACCGCCAGATTTGCATGCTTTTTCTGACTCAAATTGGGTTGGTTGCTATGACACTCGTGTGTCCACCAGTGGTTTTTGCTTCATGCTTGGTAGCTCATGTATATCTTGGTTGAGCAAGAAGCAGCCTACTCTGGCCACTTCCAGTTGTGAGGCTGAGTATAGGGCAGCTTTCACAGCGATTGTTGAGTGTGTGTGGCTCAGACGCCTTATGGCTGATTTGGGTGTTGGCCAGTCTTCTGCCACCACCATCTTCACTGACAGTCAGAGCGCATTGGCAGTTGCGAGGAACCCTGTGTTCCATGCTCGCACTAAGCACATTGAGGTGCATTATCACTATGTCAGGGAGAGGTTCTCTGCTGGGGAGATCAGCTTGGCATATGTGCCCACGCAGGAGAACATTGCAGACCTTTTCACGAAGGCTCTGCCCAGGGAGAAGTTTGAAGCTTTCCGCAAAGCTTTGGGCTTACTTCCTTTTGTGGAGTGATTTCCACATAGCTTGGCACTTCCTTATACATGAGTGCCAGCTCCTTGTTCACCGCATCACTCCGAGGGGGGATTTGTTGATATATTTAGGTAGTGATGTGTGTGAACACTCTAGGACCGCCGGGGCACTTTTTTCCCTCTTTAGGAGGTTTTTTTCCCCCGGCTTGTATATACGCCTATTGCCCTAATGGGCTACTTATCTTTGTACATTCTCTAGTAATACATTCAGTATTGTGTGTTTGTGCTCCAAGCTTCTTCTTCTTCCTTGTGCTGTTCGCGTGCTTCCGCAGACGTCTATCTCCAACAGCTACTATAGAGAAACTTTTTTGGGATGGAAGAGATACTCAAGCACATGCATTGATAGCTTTTTTTGTGAAACATACCATTATCCCTCATATTTGCTATTGCAAAACAACAAAGGATGCTTAAGATACACTTACCACTTTTTACCAGGCAAGAAATGAGGCTCATGTTGTTTACCTCCGAAAATAGTTGGAGAGTAGGCATATGAATGAAGTAGATTCTATGGATAATTTTGTTGACAAAGATCAAAGATTTGAAGGAGTGGTTGATTTCTACTGATAAAGTCTTACCAGATGGTTCACTTGTGCAGCCTGTTCTTAATGGTCTTTGAGATTCATTTCAAATTTTTTATTATACTCTTCGATTGATGATGAAAGAAAATCAATATGCCTTAACATTTGAGGAGTTATTCTATGTTTTATTGCAAGAAGATCAGTCCATGCAAAACAAGTCCATTATGTGTGTTGCAGATTAAGCTTTCCTAGCTAGTCAGAAGGGCAAAGGTAAATGGGCTCATCTACTAGTAAGTAGAAATCTACTAATTGTACACAATCAAAAAAAGAAGATAAAGATGAGAATAAATCAGAAAAGCAAAATTTTTTTTGTAAATAATATAAAGGATGCTCATGTCATAAAGAGTTGTCCAAAACTGGCTACAAAAGAGGCAAAGAAAAAGAGGCTGGAATGGTTCTTGGAGAGGCCTCTACACCTAAAATAGAGTTTGCTAATCTTATGAAAAATGAAGAATGGGCATTTACTATTGTTTGTAGTTATGACCCATCTTCTCATGAACAATCTCTCATATGTTTGGTACTTTGATAGTGGGGCAACCAAACATATTACCTTGCAGCGCAATTTCTTCAGTTCACTTGAGCTTGCCCCTGCAGGGAATATTGTCACATGCACTAACAACTCCTCTTATCCCGTTATGGGAGTTGATAAGATCATTCTAACTACTACTGATCATAGTTCTTTCACATTGTCAAAGGCTTTGTTTGTGCCAGAGATCAAGAAAAATATGTTATCAATTTTGTTGCAATTTGACATCTATGAAAGCACGCGAACAACACAAGGAAGAAGAAGAAGCTTGGAGAATAACAACACACAATACTGAATGTATTACCAAGGGAATGTACAAAGATAAGTGATGCATTAGGGTTATAGGCATATATATAAGCCAGGGGAAAAAAAATCCCAAAGAGGGAAAAAATGCTACCAAGTGAATGTACAAAGATAAGTGGATCATTAGGGTTATATGCATATATACAAGCCAGGCGAAAAATCCTAAAGAAAGAAAAAAATGTCCTAGCGGTCCTAGTGTGTTCACACACATCACTATCGAAATATATCAACAACCCCCCCCCTCAAAGTGATGCAATGAACAAGGAGCTTGCACTCATGTATAAGGAAGTTCCAAGCTATATGGAATCCATCGATAAAATTAAGTAAGTTGAAAGCTTTGTGGAAAGCTTCAAACTTCTCCCTAGGCAAAGCCTTCGTGAAAAGGTCTATAATGTTCTCCTGTGTGGGCACATATGTTTCAAATTGATCTCTCTAGTAGAGAACCTCTCACTGACATTATGATAGTGCACCTTAATGTGCTTAGTGCGGGCATGGAACACAAGGTTCCTTGCAACTACCAATGTGCTCTGACTATTAGTGAAGATGGTGGCGATAGGAGACTAACCAACACCCAAATCAACCAAAAGGTGTCTGAGCCACACACACTCAATAGTCACTATGAAAGCTTCCTTATACTAGGCCTCAAAACTAGAAGTGGCCAGAGTAGGGTGCTTCTTGCTCAACCAAGATATGCATGAGCTACCAAACATGAGTTGAATGTACAAGCTCATTTTCACATGAGCTATGCTTGAATAAATTTACCAAATATAAAGATAAAGGAAAACGAGAGAAAAGGAAAAAATTCTAGTCAAAATTCATGATGAGTAAAAGATACAATATCTGCCTTGTAGTCAGTGGCATGTAGTGGGCAAAGTGGTGAGTTAAGAAGGAGGCACAAACTTCTTCACATGCTCATTAGTTATAAAAGTGGACTGGGAGCATGTTCTAAACAAGGAGAGAAAGAGGCAAGAGCTCCCAATAGTCAGATCTAGTCATTTTGTCATTTTGTCTTCCCATAGACTCCTTCTAGCCGCATGTCATTTTCTACACAGCTCTTTTGTGAAGCTCATATATGAGTGTATATGTAACCATTTCTTGTGTTTAAACACTCATTGGAAATCTTATCTTGTGCACATTTTCTGCCTCAAATATCTCCTTCATAACTTATATATTCTGTGAGATATCAGTCAAAGAGTGAAGTCTAGTTTTTCAGCATACCTGTGTAGACAGGTAGTCTATTTCGGTTGGTTATTTCCCAACCAAAATGTATTCCAATTTCTTGACTTTTGGTTTGTTGGAAAGCTTTTTGCATGCACTTTCTTTTTCTCAAATATCTCGTTCAAAGGACTTATATTTTGTGAGATATATGTTAGAGAGTGAAGCCTAGTTTTTTAGTATACTTGTATGCTCAGGTGGTCTATTTTGGTCAGTTGAGTTTCTTAACCAAAACTCATCCAAATTACTTGATTTTTAGCTTTTTAGAAAGCTATTTGTGTCTACTTTCCTTGTTCCAAATAGATTTATTAAAGGGTATATATTCAAGGAGTTATCAGTCTAAGAGTGAAGTTTAGCTCTTCAGCATACTTGTATGGACAGGTAGTTGATCTTTGTTAGTTGCATTTCCTAGTCAAAACTTATCCAAATTAAGTTATTTATAGCTTGTTAGAAATATTGCTTTGTCTACTTTCATTGACTAAAGGCACAAGTCCATTTGAGTTTTTTATTGAGAGCAGCAAGCTATCTAAGGTGCAACTATTTGTCCAAGTGTTGGACATACAAGGGTTCACTACACATTTTTCGTTGCGCATAGGAGAACTCATTCTCCACAGTTGCTATCAGATCAAAATTGGTGTTGAAGCTTCATCAATAGAGCTGGAGTTAAAGCAAAGCAAAAGAGGAACTACAAAACAAGGGGGAGCTTCACAAATGCAAGAGCAAAGGACAATATAACTATTTGAGGTAACTCTCAAAGTTTTTGATAGTCTTCAATCGTTGACTTGGGTCAACAAGTAGAGAAATTGGATAAGGATAACTATCCCGTGTGGAAGTTTAGAATGATCAACTACTTAATGGGCAAAGGCTTGTGGGGTATTGTGAGCGGCGATGATGCTCAACCTCAAATCAATCAAGTTATGAACACCGAAGTCCAAAGGAGGCAAGCAAAAGAATGGGAAGAGAGGAATAGGAGATTCATGTTCCTCATCTCACAAGTCATACTAATGCCATGGTAGGGCATATTCAACATCTGGAGAAAGTTAAGGATGCTTGGGAAGCTCTTGAAAGGATGTATTCAACAAATACCAAAGCTAGGAAACTTCAACTCAAGAATGAGTTCAACACAATCAAGAAAAGTTCGAGTCAATCCATAGCTGAATATACTTTGAAGATTAAGGAGCTAAGTGATGCTTTAGCTTCGATTGGCACAACAGTTGAAGACGAAGATCTTGTGTGTTATACTCTCAATGGATTGAGAGAAGATGAAAGATGGAAGCTTTTTATAACTTCCATTAACTTGAAAGATGCATATCCAAGTTTTGAACAATTAATCCCTCATCTTGTCACAGAAGAGCTTAGCTTTGGTGGCCCCAAAGGAAAGGACAACCACAGCCAAATGTTATATGCAGGTCCAGGTAAAGGAAGGAACTCAAGAGGAGGCTCAAGAGGAAAAGGAAGAGGTCACAACAACTCCAACTACAATCAAAACAATTCGAAAGACAACAAGGATGCATCAAATGCCAACACACAAGGAAGAGGTCGAGGTAAAAGTAGAGGAAGAGACCGAGGCTCCTACAATTGTCATAAAGGTATAACATACTATCATTGTGGTAAAGTAGGGCACTATGCGAGTGATTGTTGGCTGAAGAATGGAAGACCAAATGGAGGCAATCAAAGGAGCCAAAGGAACTATGCAAGCACCTCAAGTGAAGGAAGCAAGGACACACTACTTGCAATGAGTCATGAGTATAGAAGCTCTTGTGAAGATGACAAAAAATGGTACATTGATTCAGGTTGTAGTAACCATATGTCATACCAAGGAAGTTTGTTCACTAATTTACAAGTACCAAGTGGAAAAGGTTGTGTTGAAACAAGTGATGATACTCAACATAGGATTGAAAATATTGGAGATATAAGGCTTGGAGATTCAAGCATCACAAAGGTACTATCTAATGTTCTTCATGTTCCTACAATTTCAAAGAGCTTGATTTCAGTAGGACAAATGGTAGAGAAGGGTTATCATATCATATTCAATGAGAATGTGTGCTTCATAAAGGATCCAAAGGAAGGCTTCAGGGTCATTCCTCGAGGTAGAAGAGAAGGAAGGATGTTCACTTTGGACGTCCAACATCCACATGGAAAGGTCATGTACATTCAATGTGGGAACAAGAAGATTTTAGAGCACGACTTATGGCACAAAAGAATAGGACACATCAACATTCCAAAGCTGAAGGACATGAGCAAACATGAAGTGGTAAGAGGTCTTCCAAAATTTAATAGCATTCGACTACATGAGTTATGTGAAGCTTGTCAACTAGGAAAGCAAATGAGGCAGCCATTCAAGAGGAGCAATTATGTGGCCCGAAATGTCTTGGACTTGATACATACAGATGTATGGGGACCACCCCAAGAGGCATCAATGGCTGGTAATAGATTTTTCGTCACCTTCATTGATGATCACTCAAGAAAGGTATGGTTGTTTTGTATGAAGCAAAAAACATATGTGTTTTCTATATTCAAAAGATTCAAAGTTGAAGTTGAAAAAGAAATAGGAAGTTCTATCAAAACCTTAAGGTCCGATGGTGGTGGAGAATACTTCTCCAAAGAATTTTCAGATTTTCTACAAGAGAATGGGATCAAAAGGCAGTTTACTTGTAGGTATACACCACAACAAAATGGAGTATCTGAGAGGAAAAATAGGCAAATTGCTAAAATTGCAAGATGCATGCTCAACAAGATGAAGGTACCATTGTACTATTGGGCTGAAGCTACCACAACCGCCATTTACTTGATGAATAGGTGCACAACATCGAGAATACATCACTTAACTCTAGAGGAGGTATATTCCGATAAGAAACATGATCTTACACACCTCAAAGTGTTTGGATGTGTTTGTGTTGTTCACATTCCACAAGAAGTTAGAACAAAGATGGAACCAAGGTCAGAAAAATGCATTTTCATCAGCTACTCGACGGAGCAAAAAGATACAAGTGTTAAAACCTTAGAACAAGGGAAGTAAGAGTCTCGCAAGATGTGGTCTTTCATGAACTAAGACCATGGTATGAAGATAAAGGAAAGTAAAAGATTCTTGAAGAAGATTGTGATGATTATGTTGGAACAAAGCAAAGAGAAGTTCAACAATCAAGCACAAAGGTTTCTGGTCCAGAGGAATCTACATCAAATGAAGAATGTTCAACATGGAGGGGGAGTCATTCTTTGTCTCCAAATTCAGCTCATAATAGAGCCAAACAAGCAAGTGCTACTCCAAACAGTGAGATACATGCAAGTGAAGAAGAATATGAAGAGGTAATCACTCTGAAGGTAAAGTTGAATAGGTTAAAGAATCAACTTTCGAAAGTCAATGAAAGAAGATCTTCAAGGACAAGGTATCCAAATCAAAGGCTGAGTTATGATAGTTTCATGGCAAAATATTTTGCATACATGATGCAGGTTATCAAAGACAAAGAGCCTGAGACATATGAAGAAGCTTGCACACAAAAGGAATGGAAGCAAGCTGTGAAAGAGGAGATCAAAGCTCTCAAAGATAATCACGATTGGGAGCTAGTGCCAAAGAAAGAAGGTATGAAGATTGTCCCAAACAAATGGGGGTTTAAAGTAAAGAGGAATGTTGATGGTTCACTAGCTAGATATAAAGCTAGATTAGTTGCCAAAGTATTTAAACAAACACAAGGCATAGATTATGTTGAAGTTTTCAGCCCTGTTGCAAAGATGGAAACAATCAAAACATTAATAGCAATTGGTGCTTCAAGGAGATGGACATTATATCAACTCGATATCAAAAATGTTTTTTTCTCAATGGAGAACTACAAGAAGAGGTATATATGAGTCAACTGGTTGGATTTGAAGATGAAAAACATCCAGACTTTGTTTGCAGGTTGAAAAAGGCACTTTATGGCTTGAAGCAAGCACCAAGAGCATAGAATCAGAGATTGGTAGAATATCTAACTAATTGTGGATACAACCCAAGTAGTGCAGATCCTTCATTGTACATGAAGAAGGAAGAAAATAGAGAGGTATATATTTGCATATACATTGATGACCTCATCATAACAGGAGATGATGTTATAGGGATTAAAGATATCAAAAGGAAGTGTGGTAAGGAGTTTAAAATTTCACATCTTGGAGAGCTGAAATATTTTTTAGGAATTGAAGTTGTTTATGGAAAAAGTGCAATCTACTTGATGCGAAGGAAGTATTTGTTGGATGTTCTTTTCAGATTTGGATCATCAAAACAAAACATGCTCATTCTCATCACAAAAACTAGAGGCACCATAGCATAGCAATCTGATGTAAAAGAAGCATTATGATAGCCTCAACGAGTACAATATGATAGAGGTGCATCTAATTTGCTATCTTGTAAAGTTTGCACCATCCATTCTGGCATAGTTTTTGCCTCCTCTATATCTGCCCTCTCATCAACAAAGGTTAATCTGCATAAAAAATGTAATGATCTGCATCATCACATGAAATTTGTAAAGGTTGAGATATTTCCTCATTCAGACGAGCACTTGACCATCCACCTATAAAAGAGGCAGCACAGTTTCATACACATCTCTAGAGCTAACAAAAGTCTCCTTGGTATATGAAAGTAATGGTTGAATTGCATCTTCCACCAAAACAACATCACGACTAGCCAAAATATGTTTAGTATGTGGATGATATAGACAATAGCCTTTGATTTCAGAACTGTACCTAATAAAAATACATTTCACTGCTTTATCATCCAATTTCTTGCATTGTTGTTCAAACACTAATGCATATGCTAGACAACCAAAAACACATAGATGAGCAACAAATGGCTTGTGACCATGCCAGGCCTCTTATGGAGTGATAGACTATAGAGCTTTGGTGGGGCACCTATCAAGTACATATGTTGGACACATAACAACCTCAAGACAAAAGCTATGTGGTAAAGCCTGATTTTTTACCATACATCTCACCATCTCCATGAGAGATCTGTTCTTTCTTTCAACAACTCCATTCTATTGAGGCATATATGACATTGTACATTGTTTTGTTATCTCACATTCAGTGAGAAATGCATTAAAATCAGAAGACATCTATCCCCCCCGATTAGAATGGAGGGCACCCATTTTCCATGCTGATAGATTTTCAACCAAATCCAGAAACTGTTTGAAGCACATAAACACCTCAAACTTTGCTTTCAATGGATACACCCATGCATGCCTAGAAAAATCATCAATAAAAGTCACGAAGTAAAGGTAGTTCCCAAAAGAGTCTGTCTAGATAGGACCATAGACATCGGTGTGAACAAGCTATTATTTCTATGTAGCTCGGATTGAACCATCTTTTGGAAGGAGGAATGTTGCATTTTGCCCAAAATAGAGACTTCACAAACATGTTTACAAGGTACCTCAAGTTTGGGCAGGGAGGACATCATTTCAAATTTTCTGCAGGCATAGCAAATTAGCAAAGTTTAGATGACCAAAGCATGCATGCCAAAGCTTTGCATCTCACATAGCCTGAGAATCTTGAGCTCCACATGTTGAATCATTCACAAATTGTGCATAATCTATGAGTTTATACAACCCATGACATAGAATACATCACCATTTGATAGATCATGAATTGTACATATGCCATCAACAAATTTCAAAACCAAGCCAATCTTGGCTAAAATGCTAAAATTAATAATAGATCTTTCTTGATCCCTAGCACAAATAAAGCATCTGACGATGTAAAAAACTAACGTTCAACAATAGTCATAATGATCTACCAACTCCCATGACAAGATAAGAGGAGTTATTGGTGCATGTGATATGATTCCCTATAGGGGTAGGATCAAGTGAAGTGAAGTGTGCTGCGAGGTAATAGGTTTGGTTGCCCCACTATCAAAGTACCACACATCTGAGTCTACTATAGACATACATTGTTCATGAGAAGATGGGTCATAACTACAAAGAATAGTAAATGCACATTCTTCATTTTGCACAAGATTTACAGACTTTGATTTGGGTGTAGAGGCCTCTGCAACAACCATTTCAGCCTAGTAGGAACCGTAGCACGAACAAGGACATTAATATCATCATCTTCAACACCATCCACATCACCTTCAGTAATTGTATTCATAGGTGTAGTAGGACATTTTTCAACACCTTGCACAATATTCCAGAGTCCTTTTGTGACCAATATATGATGCATCATATATGCCCATAATGGGTAACTGGTACCATCCAACTTATCTTCAACAGCCAATATACAAAATATATCACCACTTTGAGCCACTAAAATACCCTGATGGAGAAAAATGATTGTATCTCAAAAAGTTGAATAGAACTACTCCACCGAGTTCTACTAAACCTATAACAGACTTCGGGGTGCTTACACTAAGAAACCAAAACCTGTATATATGTTTGGCACAAAAATATAAAATTGCTGACACAAGGTGCTTCGATAGTGCATTCAGAGGTCAAAATGAGCTCAGATTTCCTTGAGTATGCTCACCAATTTACGTGCAATTCTAAAAGTGTGAACGGAGGGGTTTTGACAATGCCTTGGATGAAGCTTGATACCACTTTTTGGATTTCGATGTCTATGGAAGCACGTGAACATCACAAGGAAGAAGAAGAAACTTAGAGCACAACACACAATAGTGAATGTAGAAAGATAAGTGACCCATTAGGGTTATAGGAGTATATACAAGCTGAGGGAAAAAAACTCCTAAAGAGGGAAAAAAATTGCCCCGATTATCCTAGTGTGTTCACACACCATTACCAAAATATATCAACAAATTTCAGCATTGGCCAGATGATAGATGTACGGCTCATGATCATTCAAATGGCAATGTTATTATTTCTTGTGGCATTGTATGTCAAGGATTGTATAAGATCATAGGTTATGAAAAATCTATGAATGATTTAGTATGCGTAGTTCAAGATTCTCAGGCGATGTTAGATTCAAAGCTTTGGCATGCACACTTTGGTCATCTAAATTATGCTACTTTACTATGCCTGCAGAAAATATGAAATGGCATCCTCCTTGCCCAAACTCGAGGCACATTGTAAAGATATTTGTGAAGGCTGTATTTTGGGCAAGATGCAGCATTCCTCCTTCCCAAAAGATGGTTTAGTTCGAGCAACTCATAAATTGCAGCTTATTCATAGTGATGTCTATGGTCCTATGTAGACAACCTCTTTGGGGAACTACCTTTACTTCATGACTTTTATTGATGATTTTTCTAGGCATGCATGGGTGTATCCACTGAAAGCAAAGTTTGAAGAATTTATTTGCTTCAAACAGTTTCTACTTTTGGCTAAAAATCTATCAACATGTAAAATGGATGCCCTTCATTCTAATTAAGGGGGGAAATAGATGTCTTCTAATTTTAATGCATTTATGATGAAACGTGGCATAAAGCATCAATCTACAGTGCCGTATACAACTCAACAAAATGGAGTAACTAAAAGAAAGAATAGGTCTCTCATGGAGATGGTAAGGTGTATGGTCAAAATTCATGCTTTACCACATAGCTTCTAGCTTGAGGGTGTTATGTGTCCAACATATGTACTTGACAAGTCTCCCACCAAAGCATTGCAGTCTATCACTCCATAAGAGGCTTGGCATGGTTTCAAGCCATCTGTTGCTCATCTACATGTTTTTGGTTGCCTAGCATATGCATTAGTGCCTAAACAACAATGCAAGAAATTGGATGATACAACAATTAAATGTATTTTTATTGGGTACAGTTCTGAAAGTGAAGGCTATCGTTTGTATCATCCATAGACTAAACGTACTTTGGTTAGTCATGATGTTTTTTTTGTGGAAGATGCAATTCAACCATTACTTTCATGTACCAAGGATACTTTTGTTAGCTTTAGAGATGTGTATGACACTTTGCTGCCTCTTTTATAGGTGGAAAGTCAAGTGCCGGTCCAAATGAGGCAATTTCTCAACCTTTACAGGTATCATGTGATGATGGAGATCAATTCATTTCTAATGCAAATTTACATGATGCACTTATTGATGAAAGGGTTGATATAGAGGAGGTAAAAACTATGCCAAAATGGATGGTGTAGACATTTCATTACAACAAATTAGATGCACCTCTATCATATCATATTCATTCAGGCTCTCATAGTGCTTCTTTTGCATCAGATTGCTATGCTATAGCTACCTCTAGTCTTTGTGATGAGAATGAGCCTATTTCATAAGATGAAGCATAAAATTTAGAAAACTAGATGGTTGTTATGGAATAAAAATATGATGTTATTATGAATAATCGTACTTGCTCTTTATGTGATTTTCCTCTTGCCAAGAAGGCCATCGGCACAAAATGGGTATACAAGCAGAAGCGTAAGTTTGATGGAACAACTGAGAGGTATAAGGCTAGGGTTGTTGCAAAGGGTTATGCTCAAGAAAGAGGCATTGATTTTGATGAGACCTTTGCTCCCACATGCCAAATGACTACTATTCATAGCATATGTGCACTTGCAGCTCATCATGGTTGGAATGTACATCAATTGGACATTAAAACTGCATTTTTGGATAGTGATTTACATGAGGAAATGTATGTCTTTCAACCCCATGGTTTTGTGCAAAAAAGGCATGAAAACAAAGTTTCTAGATTTAAAAAGGCATTATATGGTTTGAAACAAGAACCACATGCTTGGTTTGCACATGGTTTTGAGAATAGTCCAATTGAGAGCACCTTATGTTAAGCATGGAAACGATGTGCTTTTGAACATTGTTGTCTATGTTGATGACATGCTTCTCCCTCGTCCTAATGAGAAGCATATTGCTAATTTTAAGACTGATTTGCATGCCTCATTTGAGATGTGAGATTTGGGGTAGTTGCATCATAATTTGGGCATTCAGTTTATGCAAGTTGATGGCAGAATATCTTTGTGTCAAACAAAATATATTGACACATTATTGTAGTGTTTTGGCCTTGAAGATTGTAGACCTATTACCACTCCTATGGTGATAGGTTTATGGTTGAGTCTTCATGATGTTGGAGATGCATTTGATGTTGTTCTCTATCAACATGCTATTGGATGTTTGATCTAATTATGCATAACTTGGCCTCATATTTAGTTTGCTATCTCACATATGAGCAGGTTTATGCATTGCCCAGGCATCAAGAATCGGAAGGCCGTTAAGTGCATCTTTTGCTACTTGACTAGTACCCAACTACTTGCATTGTTTTATCCCAACAGGGGATCACTATTGCCAAATTTATAAGCTTTTTCTGACTCTAATCAGGCTGGTTGCTATGACATTTGTGTGTCCACTAATGTTTTTTGCTTCATGCTTGGTAGCTCATGCATATCTTGGTTGAGCAAGAAGCACCCTACTGTGGGCACTTCTAGTTGTGAGGCCGAGTATAAGGCAACTTTTAGAGCAACTGTTGAGTGTGTGTGGCTTAGATGCCTTTTGGCTTATTTGGGTGTTGGTCAGTCTTGTGCCACCACCATCTTCACTAATAGTTAGAGCACATTGGAAGTTCTGAGGAACCTTGTGTTCCATGCTTGCACTAAGCACATTGAGGTGCACTATCCTTATGTCAGGGAGAGGGTCTTTGCTAGAGATCAGATTGGCATATGTCCCACATAGGAGAACATTGCAAACCTTTTCACAAAGGCTTTACTTAGGGAGAATTTTGAAGCTTTCCACAAAGCTTTGAGCTTACTTCATTTTGTGGATTGATTCCACATAGCTTGGCACTTTCTTATATAGGAGTGTTAGCTCCTTGTCCATTGCATCTTTCTGAGGGGGTTATTGATATATTTTGATAGTGCCAGATTTCTTCTTCTTCCTTGTGCTATTTGCTTGCTTCTATAGACCTCAAACTCCAACAACTACCTCTTTTTATAGGTGGACAATCAAGATCTGGTCCAAATGGGGCAATTTCTCAGCCTTTATAGGTTTCACATGATGATGCAAATCATTCCATTTTTTATGCAGATTTACATGATGCACTTGTTGATGAGAGGGTTGTTATAGAGGAGGCAAAAACTATGCATAAAGGGTTCGTGCAAACTTTGCGAGATAGCAAATTAGATGCACCTTTGTCATATGGTACTCATTCAATCTCTCATAGTACTTCGTTTGCATTAGATTGCTATAAAAAATGGTTGCCTTTAGTCTTTGTGATGAGAATGAGCATGTTTCTTTTGATGAAGCACAAAATTCAAAAAATTGGATGGTTGCTATGCAATCAGAATATGATGCTATTATGAAGGATGGTACTTGGTCTTTATGTGATTTGTCTCGAGGAAAAAAGGCCATTGGTACTAAATGGTTATGCAAATTGAAGTGTAGGCTTGACGGAACAATTGAGTCAGTAGATATAAGGCTAGGCTTGTTGCAAAAGGCTATGCTAAGAGAGAGGCATAGATTTTGATAAGACCTTTGCACCTAGTTGTCGAATGACCACCATTTGTAGCATATGTGCACTTGCAGTTCATTATGGTTGGAATGTACATCAGTTGGACATTAAGACTACATTTCTCAATGGTAACTTACATGTGTTGGAGTTAGACATCTGCGGAAACACACGAACAACACAAGGAAGAAGAAGAAGCTTGGAGCACAACAGAAAATACTGAATGTATTACCACTAGAATGTACAAAGATAAGTAGCCCCTTAGGGAAATAGGTGTATGTACAAGCCGAGGGGAAAAACCTCCTAAAGAGGGAAAAAAGTGCCCCAACGATCCTAGAGTGTTCACACACATCACTACCTAAATATATCAACAAATCCCCCCTAGGAGTGATGCGATGAACAAGGAGCTGGAACTCATGTATAAGGAAGTGCCAAGCTATGTGGAAATCATTCCACAAAAGGAAGTAAGCCCAAAGCTTTGGGGAAACCTTCAAACTTCTCCCTAGGCAGAGCCTTCGTGAGGTCTGCAATGTTCTCCTGCATGGGCACATATGCCAAGTTGATCTCCCTAGTAGAGAACCTCTCCTTGACATAATGATAATGCACCTCAATGTACTTAGTGCGAGCATGGAACACATGGTTCCTCGCAACTGCCAGTGCACTCTATTTGTCAGTGAAGATGGTGGTGGCAAAAGATTGACCAACACCCAAATTAGCCATAAGGCGTCTAAGCCACACACACTCAACAGTAGCTGTGAAAGCTGCCCTATACTCAGCCTCACAACTAGAAGTGGCCACAATAGGCTGCTTCTTGCTCAACCAAGATATATATGAGCTACCAAGCATGAAGCAAAAACCACTAGTGGACACATGAGTGTCATAGAAACCAACCTAGTCCGAGTCAGAAAAAGCATGCAAATCTGGCGGTAGTGATCCCCCCTTGGGATAAAACAACCCAAGTAGCCGGGTACCACTCAAGTAGCGAAAGATGCGCTTAACCACCTGCCAATGCTTGACACCTAGGCAATGCATAAACCTATTCATCTTTGAGACAACAAACTGAATATATGGCCGAGTAATGCATAAGTAAATCAGGCATCCAACAGCCTGCTGATAGACAACAACATCAAATGCATCTCCAACATCATGAAGACTCAATCGTAAACCTTTCTGCATAGGAGTGGCAATAGGTTTAGAGTCTTCAAAGCCAAAACGCTACAATAATGTGTCAATATATTTGCTTTGACACAAAGCCATTCCACCATCAACGTGCATGAACTGAATGCCCAAATAATGATGCGAATGCCCCAAATCAGACATCTCAAATGAGGCATGCAAATTAGCCTTAAAATTAGCAATATGCTCTCAATAGGACCAGTGAGCAGTATGTCATCAACATAGACAACAATGATCAGAAGCACATCATTAGCATGCTTAACATATAAGGTGCTTTCAGTTGGACTATTCTCAAAACCATGTGCAATCAGATACGCATGTATCTTCATACCAAGCACGAGGTGCTTGCTTTAAACCATATAATGCCTTCTTTAACCTGCACACCTAGTTTTTAGGCCCTTTCTACACAAAGCCATGGGGCTGAAAAACATACACTTCTTCATGCAAGTCACCATTCAGAAATGTTGTTTTAATGTCCAGCTGATGTACATTCCAACCATGATGGGCTGCAAGTGCATAGATGCTCCAAACAAAAGTCATATGACATGTAGGTGCAAAGGTCTCATCAAAATCAATGCCTCTTTCCTACGCACAACCCTTTGCAACAAGCCTAGCCTTATACCTGTCAATTGTTCCATCAGTCTTATGCTTCAGCTTGTAAACCCACTTAATGCCAATGGCCTTCTTTCCAGGGGGCAAGTCACACAAAGACCAAGTACCATTCTTCATTATAGCATCATATTCAGATTGCATAGTAGCCATCCAATTTTCTGAATTTTGTGCTTCATCAAATGAAACAGGCTCATTCTCATCATATAGACTAGATGCAACCATAGCATAGCAATCTGATGCAAAAGGGGCACTATGAGAGCATGAACGAGTCTGATATGACAGAGGTGCATCTAATTTGTTGTCATGCAAGGTTTGCACCAGCCATTTTGCCATAGTTTTTGCCTTCTCAATATCAAATCTATGATCAACAAGTGCATCATGTAAATCTGTATCAGAAATGGGATGATCTACATCATCATATGAAACCTGCAAAGGCTGAGAAGTTGCCTCATTAGGGCCAGCACTAGACTATCCACCTATAAAAAGAGGAAGCAAAGTATCATACATGTCTTTGGAGCTAACAGATGTCTCCTTAGCACATGAAAGCAATGGTTGAATAACATCTTCCATAAAGACAACATGACGGATGACCAGAATGTGTTTACTCTATGGATGATATAGACGATAGCCTTTACTTTCAGAACGGTACCCAAAAAAAATACATTTTACTGTTTTATCATCCAATTTTATGTGATGTTGTTCATGCACTAATGCATATGCCAAACAACCAAAAACACGTAGATGAGCAACAGATGGCTTGCAATCATGTCAAGCCTCATATGGAGTGATAGACTACGATGCTTTAGTGGGACACTTGTTAAGTACATATGTTGCATACATGACAACCTCAAGCTAGAAACTATGTGGTAAAGCCTGACCTAGTTGAAGAGATCCATTTTCCTTTGCCCTTCTGACTAGCCACGAAAGCTTGATATGCAACACGCATAATGGACCTATTCTGCCTTGATTGATCTTCCTGCAATAGAACAAAGACTAACTCCTCAAATGATAAGGCATTTGGATTGCCTTTCGTCATCAACCGAAGTGTAGAAGCAAAACTCTGATATGAATCAGGAAGACCATTCAAAACGATCTGCACAAGTGAGCTATCTGGTATAATTTCATCAGTAGAAATCAATTGTTCCTTCAAGTCTTTGATCTTTGTTAGAAAATTGTCCATAGAATCACCTTCATTCATGTGCTCACTCTCCAACTGTTTTCGGAGGTAAGCAACACAAGCCTCATTCCTAGCTTGGTACAATGTGGTAAGTGTACCCCAAGCATCCTTAGCTGTTCTGCAAGAGCGAATGTGAGGAATAATGGCTCGTTTGACAGACAAAGCTATAAATGCATGTGCCTAGGCATCTCTGCCATCCGAACAAATTCTGTAGTAGGTGGAGCAAAAACTGCAACATGAACAGGAATATGCAAAATATCATCATCTTCGACACCTTTTGCATAAGCTTCAGTACCTGTAGTTGTAACAGTTGCAGGTGTGATAGGATGTTTTTCAACACCCTGCACAATGTTCCACATTCCTTTTGCAACCAATACATGTCGCATCATATAAGCCCATAACGGGTAGTTGGTACCATCCAACTTATCCTTAACAGCCAACATATGGAATACATCACTGCTTTCAGCCATGGCCGGTGACTAAAATACCTTGATGTAGGAAATTGATTGTATCTCAAAAAGTTGAACAGAATTGCCCAGACAAATTCTGCTAAACCTATATAGTGCGTTCAAAGGTTGAAACGAGCTCAGATCACGATTTTGGCACCACAAAGTGAAGCCATTTTGATCTCGGAAACACCTTGATTATGCTCACCAAAATTCGTGCGATTTTGAGACTACAACCGGAGAGGTGTCGATGACACCCTAGATAAAGCAGCTGCCTATTCTGATACCAATTGTTGGAGTTAGACGTCTGCGGAAGCACACAAATAGCACGAGGAAGAAGAAGAAGCTTGAAGCACAACACACAATATTGAATGTATTACCTCTAGAATGTACAAAGATAAGTATCCCCTTAAGGCAATAGGTGTATGTACAAGCCAGGGGGAAAAACCTCCTAAAGGGGGAAAAAAGTGCCCTGACGGTCCTAGAGTGTTGACACACATCACTACCTAAATATATCAACAACACGAAGAAGTGTATGTGTTTCACCTCTGTGCTTTTGTGCAGAAAGGGCATGAAAACAAGGTGTGCATGTTAAAAAAGACATTATATGGTTTGAAGCAAGCACCACATGCTTGGTATGAAAAGATGCATGCCTACTGCATTGCACATGGTTTTGAGAACAATCCAAATGAGAGAACGTTTTATCTTAAGATTGCAAATGATGTGCTTTTGATCATTGTTGTCTATGTTGATGTCATGCTGCTTACTAGTCCTAATGAGAAGCATATTTATGATTTTAAGGCTGATTTGCAAGCCTGTTTTGAGATTTAAGGTTTGGGGCATTCCCATCATTATTTGGGCATTTAGTTTATGCAATTGATGGGGGAAATAACTTTGTGTCAAACAAAATATATTGACATGTTATTGCAACATTTTGGCCTTGAAGAGTGCAAACCTATATGCCACTCCTATGAAAACATCTTTACATTTGAGACTTCATGATGCTAGAGATGCATTTGATGTTGTTCTCTATCAGTAGGCTATTGGATGCTTGATTTACTTATGCATAACTTAGTATGATCTTCTGTTTGATGTCTCTCAAATGAGCAAATTTACGTATTACTAAAGTGTCAAGCATTGGTAGGCGGTTAAGTGCATCTTTTGCTACTTGAGTGGTACCCAGCTACTTGGATTGTTGTATCCCAAGGGGGGATCACTACCGCTAGATTTACATGATTTTTCTAACTCCTCCCTATTAGATGTATTTGAAGTACTAGCATAATATGAATCCAAATTTTGAGGGTTACCTCTCTCCTGTGTACCCTTGAGGTAGTAGCAATCTCTAGCTTCATGACCATCCTTTCCACAAAATTGACAGCTTACCTTAATAGGGCAATTAGCATTGGAGTGTCCATTGTTATTACAGATTGTACACCAAATTTGTCTCCTTATATCCTGAGTGGTCTTCAAATCTTCTAACTCTCGGCGAAGTTGGGTTACTTCATCATCAGTGCGACGTAGTGGTGGCAAGACCTTCTCTTCTTGTTGATTTTGTTGCATTTTTAATGCTTCCAGTTCCCTCCTCAGTTGCTCAATAGGATCCAGATCTGCAGCATACTTTGGTTGTGTATCCCCTTCAAAATGTTGCCTTGCTTCTTCAATGCGTGATGCAGCTGCAACAAAATCATTGAGGGTAGCATCCAATCTAAGAGACTCACGAAGCTTCTGTTGAGATGACCTGGGCAGAGCCTTCTCAATCCATTTTTTAACCAAAAAATCACTTGGAGCATGTGGCAGACGGGCAACAAGTGCTTTTGTTCTAGTATGAAGTTCATGAAAAGATTCACCTGATCTTAGCTTCAAATTTTCTAGCTGATCTAGAGCTCTTTCCGAAGAATCACTTGGTCGGAATGTCTGTGAGAATGCCGCCTTCAGAGCCTCCCATGTAGTGAAATGGCCATCTGCATATTGACTATACCATTTATCTGCAAGACCCTCCAATGTGGATGGAAAAAGTGCCAACATTGCATCCTCTCTATTCTGCAGACCTCGTCCACGACACAAAGAGATGAATCTCCTCACATGATCATCCGCATCCTCATAAGCTTGTCCCTTGAAGGTCGGAAATTTGATGTTTAATCTAGAGAGCAAATGAGAAAGATCCTCCATTTGTACTGGTGTTTCTTCGGACGTATCTGAGGAGAAGTCTAGGGTTCTCCTATACCTCTCTTTTGACAATGGTGTCGTACCCAAATCAATAGATAAATTTCGGGAAGACAGAGGGCAGGTAGACTCACTAGCCGTGGTTATTGCTAACTTGTTAAGGCTCCTTCGAACACGAAGAGATTCCTTATTTGCTCGTGTATGGGTCATGTACCTATTTGCAATTGCAATAGCGCAAAACACCTCTCACAGAAATGCAAAGGTCCCACCGGGCGTGCCAAACTGTAGAGGAGGTACTGGGGTATCTGCTTTTAACAAAAGTAGAGAATGAAGATTAAACACGTCCAGTACGTCGCCTACTCAAGGGGGTTCTCTTTAGGGAAGTATACCCTTTAACATTTCTGTGAGCAGGCACACAACAAGAATTGTACAAACTGGCAAATACTTCAGAAAATATGGACAACCAATGACCAAGGAAGACCATACACTGCTCGATTCAAATCAGATGATTACAAAGTTGGGAAAATGATGAATGATACTCAAAAGTGTAAACTCAGGGCAATGATATGCAGACTAACTCAGAACAATACAAAGATTTTCACAAGAGGATAGAACCTAATCAACAACACTGTTTCACAGATAAGAAGAAGAATCCAAACTATTCTTTGACACTATAGTGCTCATAGCCCTTCACTGAGAGGCCTCCCCTCTGTAAACACACTACAGAGTAGCTCCCATAGTAGACTTGAAACCACCAAGTGCAAGAGATGACTTCCGTATACAAATGGCAAAGTAACTCAAAAAAAATGTACCTTGTACATGTACTCCAGTGTACTTAAGTGTACCCCAATGAGCACAAATCCCTTGATTTTATAGGCCCCAATAGGCCAAGAGAGCCTTGCCGAATCTTCACGTCCACTGATCACGCGCCGGTTGATTACCCAAGATTGAAGGGTAGGTCAAATATTCCACTTGATTTGAATTAGATCCACAAAAATAGGTAGTCGCCGTGAATGGTAGGCGGCAACTCCACTTTTTACCCTGCACACTTTTATCCCATACCTCTTTTGTAGTCAAATTGAGACCCTTATTTTTGTATTGCCGGTGATTTAGAAACTCCTCTTGAGTGTGAGAAAGGGAGGGTAGATTTTACTTGTAACTTTACAATTCCTAGAGCCCCAAGAAATACTTTAATTTGAAAGGTCATCCCCAAGCTAGCTCGAAGTACTCATTTGCATCCTCAGACTCATCAAGCTTGTATTTGATGAATTTTAATGTCCTCTTTATGACTCCATATCTGTCATCTCCTGAGATGGCCAGGACTGAAGAATTGCCTCCGGAATTTTGCATTGTTCCTATGTGATTGTAATTGTGAGTGACTGTGTGCATGTGTTTGTGTGTGTGGGTGCGCGTGTGTGAATGAGGGTAGGTGTGTGTGCATGTGTGTAATTGTGTGTGTATGCATGGTTAATTATGCATGTGAGTGTGTGCGTGAATGTATGTGTGTGTGAGTGTGTAATTGTGTGTGTATGCACGTGTGTATGGGTGTGTGCATGTGTTTGTGTAGGCGTGTGTGTATGTATGTGGGGGTATGTGAGAGGGATAGAGAGTGAGAGGGCGGAGGTGTGAGGGGCGGGGGGCGGAGGGTGGAGGTGTGAGGGGCGGGGGGCGGAGGGCGGAGGTGTGAGGGGCGGGGGGCGGAGGGTGGAGGTGTGAGGGGCGGGGGGCGGAGGGCGGAGGTGTGAGGGGCGGGGGGCGGAGGGTGGAGGTGTGAGGGGCGGGGGGCGGAGGGCGGAGGTGTGAGGGGCGGGGGGCGGAGGGTGGGTGTGTGAGGGGCGGGGCGGAGGGTGGAGGTGTGAGGGGCGGGGGGCGGAGGGCGGAGGTGTGAAGGGCGGGGGGCGGAGGGTGGGTGTGTGAGGGGCGGGGGCGGAGGGTGGAGGTGTGAGGGGCGGGGGGCGGAGGGCGGAGGTGTGAGGGGCGGGGGGCGGAGGGTGGAGGTGTGAGGGGCGGGGGGCGGAGGGCGGAGGTGTGAGGGGCGGGGGGCGGAGGGTGGAGGGGGAGGGCGGGTGTGAGGGGCGGGGGGCGGAGGGTGGAGGTGTGAGGGGCGGGGGGCGGAGGGCGGAGGTGTGAGGGGCGGGGGGCGGAGGGCGGAGGTGTGAGGGGCGGGGGGCGGAGGGCGGGTGTGTGAGGGCGGGGGGCGGAGGCGGAGGTGTGAGGGGCGGGGGGCGGAGGGCGGGTGTGTGAGGGGCGGGGGGCGGAGGCGGAGGTGTGAGGGGCAGGGGGCGGAGGGTGGGTGTGTGAGGGGCGGGGGGCGGAGGCGGAGGGGGGAGGGTGGAGGAGGGGGATCGCGGGAGGGGGTGGGGAAAGGCGGAGGGGGAGGGTGGAGGAGGGGGATTCGCGGGAGGGGGTGGGGGAAGGCAGAGGGGGAGGGTGGAGGAGGTGGATCGCGGGAGGGTGGTGGAGGGGAAGGGAGGACAGGAAGAGAGAGGGGGGGGGAGGAAGAGAGAGGGAGAGAGAGAGAGAAAGAGAGAGAGAGCAGAGAGAAAGAGGGAGAGAGGAGACGAGGGAGAGAGAGAGAGAGGGGTTCACACGCGGGGAAAAGAGAGAGAGAAAAAGGGAAAAGAGGGAGGAGGAAAGAGAGAGAGAGAGAGGGGGGAAGAGAGGGGGAGAGAGAGAGAAAAAGAGAGAGAAAGAGAGAGAAAAAGAGAGAGAGGAAGAGAGAAAAAGAGGGAGAGAGGGACCGAGAGAGAGAGGCAAAGAGAGAGAAAGGGAAAAGAAAAAAAAGGGGATAGAGAGAGATAGGTATCAAAACAACCAAGGTACCAAAGAAAAGATGACAGCAACGATTGCTCAAAACTCAAATATATCCGTGTCAGAGCACTTGAACACTTCCTGAAGCTTCATCCCAAGGCATCTGAGAGTTTCCGACCTCTACAGACCCCCACATCAAGCTTTTGCACCGTCCCGGTGCAATAACTCATTTATATGCTTATTTCAATGAGATTTAACTGCAATTACTGAAAAGAAACATGGTATGTACAAGGGATAGAATGCTTCCACTTTGTCCTAGTTCCGATACTTCTTCACCCTGGAGATGTTGACGAGGGGCATCCTTTTACCCTGCAGATCTTCCAGATGCACTGCACCATGTGGCAATACCTTGATAACTTTATATGGTCCTGACCATTTGGGTGCCAATTTTGTCGAAATTGTCGGGACTTGATGCACTAAAACCATGGACCCTTCCTGAACTTCATTGGATCTCAGATACCTGTCATGCAATCTTTTGCGCTCTTCTTGTGTCACCAAAAGTTTCTGCATTGCCCCTTCTCTGTACTCTTCTAATGCCACCAATCTCTGAATGGGGGGTTCAATTCCAATAGTTTTGATTCCTATTTCTTTTCTGATGATAAACTCAAATGGTGCCAATGCCTCTTTTCCATATACTAACCGAAATGGAGTTTCGCCTGTGGTTCCCCTCTTCGTGGTTCTGAAAGCCCAAATTGCACCGATCAGTGCTAGTGGCCAGGAGCTTTGATGATCAAAAGCTAATTTGTGAAGCAGTCCAATCAAAATCTTATTGGAACTCTCTGCTTGGCCATTTGCCCTAGGGTAGTAGGCACAAGATTTTTTATGGAAGATTCTGTACCTGTCAAATATAAACTGGAGCAATTGATTTACAAAATGTGTGCCCCTATCACTAGTAATTTCCAGTGGGCAACCAAATCTTGAGAAAATACGTTTATACAAGAAGTTGGCTACTGTTAGAGCCGTGCAGTCCACAGTAGCTTTAGCCTCTATCCATTTAGTGGCATAACACGTGGCCATCAAAATATACTTTTTACCTCCTGGTTGCCCAGTTGGATTAATTGGTCCTATGAAATCAAGACCCCATCGTTCAAATGGGAGCCATCCTGTAGATATGACCAATGGTTGGAAATTCAATCTGGTTGGCGCGGGAGCACACCTCTGGCAGATATTGCATTCTTTAGAAAACTTGATTGCATCCTTGAAAATATGAGGCCACCATAAACCTTTGTGAATGATTCTATGAGCCAATTCTTCCCCCTTTAGATGTCCTTCATTGTGTGCAGCCTCCAGCAAAAGATTTACTTCTTCTGGATAGACACACCTTCTCAATATATCATCCTGACCGTATTTATATAAATTTCCATTTATAAGAGAATATGCTTTGGCTTTCAGGAGCAATCTTCTCTTTTCTACAGGTGTCAAGTGTTATGGGATCTTTCCAATAGTAAGAACATGGAGAATTTCATCATACCAACCAGTTCGTATTGTTACTAGAAAAAGATTGCTATCCACCAATTCATCATTAATACCTGTTGCCTTTTCGCTCATTGCCGTCCTGGACACTTGATCTGCCATGTAGTGCTCTTTTCTTGGCTTAATATGAATATCAAAATTAAATTCTTGAAATAGGAGTAACCATCTCCAGATCCTTCCAGCTACTCTGGGTTTGTTTATCAAATACTTCAGGGGCTGATGATCAGAAATGACAATGAAATGTACACCAAGGAGATAATGTCGGAACTTCTGAAGAGCAAATACGATAGCCAAACCTTCTCTTTCCGTTGTACTGTAATTTCTTTCAGCTTGGTTGAGTAGTCTGCTTGCATAAGAGATAGGTCTATCCACTTTGTGAGATGAGGGTTGAGCTAGAACTGCACCAACAGCATGAAGACTAGCATCTGTATGCACATGGAATTCCAATGACCAATTAGGAACACTTAAAAGTGGAGCAGTACATAGCCTCAACTTTAGTTCACAAAATGCTTTGTCGGCTTCAGCACTCCATGAGAAAGGGATCTTTTTACTGGTAAGCCTTGACAAGGGCTTAGCAATTTCTGAATACATCCTAATGAATCTTCTGTGATACCCTGTATGGCCCAAGAAACTTTGCACTTCCTTTGGGCTTTGTGGAATTGGCATAGAAAGAATAGTTGTAACCTTTGCAGGGTCAACAGTTATACCTTCAGCAGATACTATGTGACCAAGAAGAGTACCCTTGGTGACCAAAAAGTGACATTTGTCAGGATTCAATTTCAAACCTGTTTTGAGACATTGCTCAAAAATTTCTTTTAAATTTTCCAAGTGGTCATGGAAATCTTGAACCGCCGCCCTTCTATCTGTACCTGAGAATACTGAAAAGTCATCCATAAATATGCGGAGAAAGGTTGTTAACCATTTGCCCAATATCAGATACATTGTTCTATTAAATGAAGCTGGCGCATTCTTCAAACCAAAAGCCATACGAGTATAGACATAAGTGCCCCAGGGAGTGACAAAGGCTGTTTTGTCCCTATCATCAGGGTGAATTACTATCTGGTTGTAGCCACTAAAACCATCCAAAAAACTATACAAAGTGTGACCAGCTACTTCCTCAAGCACTTGCTCTGTGAAGGGCTGAGGAAATCCATCTTGGATAGTCACTTTATTCAAAGCACGGAAATCAACACATACCCTTATTTTTCCACTATTTTTCTTGGGTACAATAACCATAGAGGAAAGCCACCTGGAATGTTCTACTGGAACAATTATACCCGCTTCTTCTAGTTTTGTAATCTCTGCTTTTACTGCCTCTGCATACTTCGGATTGAGTCGATATGGTCTACTTCTTACAGACGCGGCTCCCTCAACTAAGGGTATCCGATGTAACCCAAGCTCTTCTGGTATCCCTGTTAGATCTTTGTAGGACCATGCGAAGACACTTTTATAAGTAAAAAGCAAAGAAGTTACCTTCTGTAGCAAGAGAGGATAATGCCACAACCAGGATGCCAAATGGACCATTTGAGGGTTCTCTTCATCCCCTAAATTTACTTCTTGAACCAATGTTTCAGGACTGGTCTTACTTGAGAAATCATCTCCACTATATGCAGGAGTGGATTTTAATTTATATTCTGCAACCTGTTCTTTCATCCATCCTTGAGGTATTTCTATAAAAGGAAGATCTTCTCTGCTCTTAGGTTCATACTCTTTCCTCCCTGATACTTTTATATTGGTTGCCTCCTCAAAGCTTGTATTTTCCTTCAATTGCTCATTCTCCAACACCTTGTGGTCTTCATTGCTTTTTTCTGTAATTTCCTTATCTACAACTTCTTCCTCAATTTCATTGATCTCCACTGTGCAACACTCTGCACTTCCCATCATCCAATTTAACAATGTATCATCTTCTTGGGGTAGAGAGGGCATTACCTGAGTATCCACAGTATATCCAGTGGTTTTTCCTGAATCAAATCCTTCTTCCAAATGTAGTTGCAGTTGGCTATTGGTGCTTGTTGAAATCCATAGTTTATTTTTCCCCCAATCTTGCAAAGCTTTTGCTTGTCTCAACCAAGGTCTCCCCAGGAGCAAAGGATAGGAAGTCTCCTGTGGAAGTGCAATAACAACAAAATCCAACACAAAGTGGCAACCCTGTACTATCATCCGTACCTTTTCAATAATGCCAAGAGGCGCAATCCGGTGTTGATCTGCTAGTGTAACAGTAAATGGTGCCATTTTGGTGGGGTTCAAATTTAGCTTCTTCATGGTAAAATCTGGCATCAAATTGATACCAGAGCCTCCATCTATGATCACACCTGTAAGAGCTTCATCCTTTATACAAACTGATAATCTTGAACTTTGGTAGTCTGCTAAGGGTGCAGGGGGAAAATCAACCATGAATCCATCTATACTAGGTGATTGGACTAAGTGAGCAGAGTGTATAATCTTCAGTAAGTCACTCTTTATTTTTGAATCCATCCTTATAAGTTCATATAGACTAACCTTGTGATGAATACCTTTCAAGATCTGTTCAATGTTTACCTCCTGAGTGTTTTCTTGCAGACTTGTTGGCTGGCCCTTTAAAGAAGTAGTCATCTTATTATAAGCTCCTTCAATTTGTGCTTGGTCCTTCCATCCAGTCTCCTTTTCTTCCTCTTTATCCTGAAATTCTTGTTGTTCATCTCTCTGGGTTGCAGCTGCTTGCCTAGCTCTAGTCATCATGGGCATTGCAGAGGATGAAACAGCATAAATCTGAGTGGTTTTTCCTTCTTCATGTGGAGAGACTACAATCATATGAATTGGAGCAGGACGACCTCTCGGGCAATCTTTGGTATAATGATCCTTGGCCTCTGGACAATGTTGACAAGGAGGTGCATCTTCTGGGAGGGAACACCGATTTTGCATGTGGCCATACTCACCACAACGATAGCACATCAAAGGTCTATTGTATCTAGGCTTTGCGGGCCGATTCTCCTCCCTATTAGATGTATTTGAAGTACTAGCATAATATGAATCCAAATTTTGAGGGTTACCTCTCTCCTGTGTACCCTTGAGGTAGTAGCAATCTCTAGCTTCATGACCATCCTTTCCACAAAATTGACAGCTTACCTTAATAGGGCAATTAGCATTGGAGTGTCCATTGTTATTACAGATTGTACACCAAATTTGTCTCCTTATATCCTGAGTGGTCTTCAAATCTTCTAACTCTCGGCGAAGTTGGGTTACTTCATCATCAGTGCGACGTAGTGGTGGCAAGACCTTCTCTTCTTGTTGATTTTGTTGCATTTTTAATGCTTCCAGTTCCCTCCTCAGTTGCTCAATAGGATCCAGATCTGCAGCATACTTTGGTTGTGTATCCCCTTCAAAATGTTGCCTTGCTTCTTCAATGCGTGATGCAGCTGCAACAAAATCATTGAGGGTAGCATCCAATCTAAGAGACTCACGAAGCTTCTGTTGAGATGACATGGGCAGAGCCTTCTCAATCCATTTTTTAACCAAAAAATCACTTGGAGCATGTGGCAGACGGGCAACAAGTGCTTTTGTTCTAGTATGAAGTTCATGAAAAGATTCACCTGATCTTAGCTTCAAATTTTCTAGCTGATCTAGAGCTCTTTCCGAAGAATCACTTGGTCGGAATGTCTGTGAGAATGCCGCCTTCAGAGCCTCCCATGTAGTGAAATGGCCATCTGCATATTGACTATACCATTTATCTGCAAGACCCTCCAATGTGGATGGAAAAAGTGCCAACATTGCATCCTCTCTATTCTGCAGACCTCGTCCACGACACAAAGAGATGAATCTCCTCACATGATCATCCGCATCCTCATAAGCTTGTCCCTTGAAGGTCGGAAATTTGATGTTAAATCTAGAGAGCAAATGAGAAAGATCCTCCATTTGTACTGGTGTTTCTTCGGACGTATCTGAGGAGAAGTCTAGGGTTCTCCTATACCTCTCTTTTGACAATGGTGTCGTACCCAAATCAATAGATAAATTTTGGGAAGACAGAGGGCAGGTAGACTCACTAGCCGTGGTTATTGCTAACTTGTTAAGGCTCCTTCGAACACGAAGAGATTCCTTATTTGCTCGTGTATGGGTCATGTACCTATTTGCAATTGCAATAGCGCAAAACACCTCTCACAGAAATGCAAAGGTCCCACCGGGCGTGCCAAACTGTAGAGGAGGTACTGGGGTATCTGCTTTTAACAAAAGTAGAGAATGAAGATTAAACACGTCCAGTACGTCGCCTACTCAAGGGGGTTCTCTTTAGGGAAGTATACCCTTTAACATTTCTGTGAGCAGGCACACAACAAGAATTGTACAAACTGGCAAATACTTCAGAAAATATGGACAACCAATGACCAAGGAAGACCATACACTGCTCGATTCAAATCAGATGATTACAAAGTTGGGAAAATGATGAATGATACTCAAAAGTGTAAACTCAGGGCAATGATATGCAGACTAACTCAGAACAATACAAAGATTTTCACAAGAGGATAGAACCTAATCAACAACACTGTTTCACAGATAAGAAGAAGAATCCAAACTATTCTTTGACACTATAGTGCTCATAGCCCTTCACTGAGAGGCCTCCCCTCTGTAAACACACTACAGAGTAGCTCCCATAGTAGACTTGAAACCACCAAGTGCAAGAGATGACTTCCGTATACAAATGGCAAAGTAACTCAAAAAAAATGTACCTTGTACATGTACTCCAGTGTACTTAAGTGTACCCCAATGAGCACAAATCCCTTGATTTTATAGGCCCCAATAGGCCAAGAGAGCCTTGCCGAATCTTCACGTCCACTGATCACGCGCCGGTTGATTACCCAAGATTGAAGGGTAGGTCAAATATTCCACTTGATTTGAATTAGATCCACAAAAATAGGTAGTCGCCGTGAATGGTAGGCGGCAACTCCACTTTTTACCCTGCACACTTTTATCCCATACCTCTTTTGTAGTCAAATTGAGACCCTTATTTTTGTATTGCCGGTGATTTAGAAACTCCTCTTGAGTGTGAGAAAGGGAGGGTAGATTTTACTTGTAACTTTACAATTCCTAGAGCCCCAAGAAATACTTTAATTTGAAAGGTCATCCCCAAGCTAGCTCGAAGTACTCATTTGCATCCTCAGACTCATCAAGCTTGTATTTGATGAATTTTAATGTCCTCTTTATGACTCCATATCTGTCATCTCCTGAGATGGCCAGGACTGAAGAATTGCCTCCGGAATTTTGCATTGTTCCTATGTGATTGTAATTGTGAGTGACTGTGTGCATGTGTTTGTGTGTGTGGGTGCGCGTGTGTGAATGAGGGTAGGTGTGTGTGCATGTGTGTAATTGTGTGTGTATGCATGGTTAATTATGCATGTGAGTGTGTGCGTGAATGTATGTGTGTGTGAGTGTGTAATTGTGTGTGTATGCACGTGTGTATGGGTGTGTGCATGTGTTTGTGTAGGCGTGTGTGTATGTATGTGGGGGTATGTGAGAGGGATAGAGAGTGAGAGGGCGGAGGTGTGAGGGGCGGGGGGCGGAGGGTGGAGGTGTGAGGGGCGGGGGGCGGAGGGCGGAGGTGTGAGGGGCGGGGGGCGGAGGGTGGAGGTGTGAGGGGCGGGGGGCGGAGGGCGGAGGTGTGAGGGGCGGGGGGCGGAGGGTGGAGGTGTGAGGGGCGGGGGGCGGAGGGCGGAGGTGTGAGGGGCGGGGGGCGGAGGGTGGGTGTGTGAGGGGCGGGGCGGAGGGTGGAGGTGTGAGGGGCGGGGGGCGGAGGGCGGAGGTGTGAAGGGCGGGGGGCGGAGGGTGGGTGTGTGAGGGGCGGGGGCGGAGGGTGGAGGTGTGAGGGGCGGGGGGCGGAGGGCGGAGGTGTGAGGGGCGGGGGGCGGAGGGTGGAGGTGTGAGGGGCGGGGGGCGGAGGGCGGAGGTGTGAGGGGCGGGGGGCGGAGGGTGGAGGGGGAGGGCGGGTGTGAGGGGCGGGGGGCGGAGGGTGGAGGTGTGAGGGGCGGGGGGCGGAGGGCGGAGGTGTGAGGGGCGGGGGGCGGAGGGCGGAGGTGTGAGGGGCGGGGGGCGGAGGGCGGGTGTGTGAGGGCGGGGGGCGGAGGCGGAGGTGTGAGGGGCGGGGGGCGGAGGGCGGGTGTGTGAGGGGCGGGGGGCGGAGGCGGAGGTGTGAGGGGCAGGGGGCGGAGGGTGGGTGTGTGAGGGGCGGGGGGCGGAGGCGGAGGGGGGAGGGTGGAGGAGGGGGATCGCGGGAGGGGGTGGGGAAAGGCGGAGGGGGAGGGTGGAGGAGGGGGATTCGCGGGAGGGGGTGGGGGAAGGCAGAGGGGGAGGGTGGAGGAGGTGGATCGCGGGAGGGTGGTGGAGGGGAAGGGAGGACAGGAAGAGAGAGGGGGGGGGAGGAAGAGAGAGGGAGAGAGAGAGAGAAAGAGAGAGAGAGCAGAGAGAAAGAGGGAGAGAGGAGACGAGGGAGAGAGAGAGAGAGGGGTTCACACGCGGGGAAAAGAGAGAGAGAAAAAGGGAAAAGAGGGAGGAGGAAAGAGAGAGAGAGAGAGGGGGGAAGAGAGGGGGAGAGAGAGAGAAAAAGAGAGAGAAAGAGAGAGAAAAAGAGAGAGAGGAAGAGAGAAAAAGAGGGAGAGAGGGACCGAGAGAGAGAGGCAAAGAGAGAGAAAGGGAAAAGAAAAAAAAGGGGATAGAGAGAGATAGGTATCAAAACAACCAAGGTACCAAAGAAAAGATGACAGCAACGATTGCTCAAAACTCAAATATATCCGTGTCAGAGCACTTGAACACTTCCTGAAGCTTCATCCCAAGGCATCTGAGAGTTTCCGACCTCTACAGACCCCCACATCAAGCTTTTGCACCGTCCCGGTGCAATAACTCATTTATATGCTTATTTCAATGAGATTTAACTGCAATTACTGAAAAGAAACATGGTATGTACAAGGGATAGAATGCTTCCACTTTGTCCTAGTTCCGATACTTCTTCACCCTGGAGATGTTGACGAGGGGCATCCTTTTACCCTGCAGATCTTCCAGATGCACTGCACCATGTGGCAATACCTTGATAACTTTATATGGTCCTGACCATTTGGGTGCCAATTTTGTCGAAATTGTCGGGACTTGATGCACTAAAACCATGGACCCTTCCTGAACTTCATTGGATCTCAGATACCTGTCATGCAATCTTTTGCGCTCTTCTTGTGTCACCAAAAGTTTCTGCATTGCCCCTTCTCTGTACTCTTCTAATGCCACCAATCTCTGAATGGGGGGTTCAATTCCAATAGTTTTGATTCCTATTTCTTTTCTGATGATAAACTCAAATGGTGCCAATGCCTCTTTTCCATATACTAACCGAAATGGAGTTTCGCCTGTGGTTCCCCTCTTCGTGGTTCTGAAAGCCCAAATTGCACCGATCAGTGCTAGTGGCCAGGAGCTTTGATGATCAAAAGCTAATTTGTGAAGCAGTCCAATCAAAATCTTATTGGAACTCTCTGCTTGGCCATTTGCCCTGGGGTAGTAGGCACAAGATTTTTTATGGAAGATTCTGTACCTGTCAAATATAAACTGGAGCAATTGATTTACAAAATGTGTGCCCCTATCACTAGTAATTTCCAGTGGGCAACCAAATCTTGAGAAAATACGTTTATACAAGAAGTTGGCTACTGTTAGAGCCGTGCAGTCCACAGTAGCTTTAGCCTCTATCCATTTAGTGGCATAACACGTGGCCATCAAAATATACTTTTTACCTCCTGGTTGCCCAGTTGGATTAATTGGTCCTATGAAATCAAGACCCCATCGTTCAAATGGGAGCCATCCTGTAGATATGACCAATGGTTGGAAATTCAATCTGGTTGGCGCGGGAGCACACCTCTGGCAGATATTGCATTCTTTAGAAAACTTGATTGCATCCTTGAAAATATGAGGCCACCATAAACCTTTGTGAATGATTCTATGAGCCAATTCTTCCCCCTTTAGATGTCCTTCATTGTGTGCAGCCTCCAGCAAAAGATTTACTTCTTCTGGATAGACACACCTTCTCAATATATCATCCTGACCGTATTTATATAAATTTCCATTTATAAGAGAATATGCTTTGGCTTTCAGGAGCAATCTTCTCTTTTCTACAGGTGTCAAGTGTTATGGGATCTTTCCAATAGTAAGAACATGGAGAATTTCATCATACCAACCAGTTCGTATTGTTACTAGAAAAAGATTGCTATCCACCAATTCATCATTAATACCTGTTGCCTTTTCGCTCATTGCCGTCCTGGACACTTGATCTGCCATGTAGTGCTCTTTTCTTGGCTTAATATGAATATCAAAATTAAATTCTTGAAATAGGAGTAACCATCTCCAGATCCTTCCAGCTACTCTGGGTTTGTTTATCAAATACTTCAGGGGCTGATGATCAGAAATGACAATGAAATGTACACCAAGGAGATAATGTCGGAACTTCTGAAGAGCAAATACGATAGCCAAACCTTCTCTTTCCGTTGTACTGTAATTTCTTTCAGCTTGGTTGAGTAGTCTGCTTGCATAAGAGATAGGTCTATCCACTTTGTGAGATGAGGGTTGAGCTAGAACTGCACCAACAGCATGAAGACTAGCATCTGTATGCACATGGAATTCCAATGACCAATTAGGAACACTTAAAAGTGGAGCAGTACATAGCCTCAACTTTAGTTCACAAAATGCTTTGTCGGCTTCAGCACTCCATGAGAAAGGGATCTTTTTACTGGTAAGCCTTGACAAGGGCTTAGCAATTTCTGAATACATCCTAATGAATCTTCTGTGATACCCTGTATGGCCCAAGAAACTTTGCACTTCCTTTGGGCTTTGTGGAATTGGCATAGAAAGAATATCTGTAACCTTTGCAGGGTCAACAGTTATACCTTCAGCAGATACTATGTGACCAAGAAGAGTACCCTTGGTGACCAAAAAGTGACATTTGTCAGGATTCAATTTCAAACCTGTTTTGAGACATTGCTCAAAAATTTCTTTTAAATTTTCCAAGTGGTCATGGAAATCTTGAACCGCCGCCCTTCTATCTGTACCTGAGAATACTGAAAAGTCATCCATAAATATGCGGAGAAAGGTTGTTAACCATTTGCCCAATATCAGATACATTGTTCTATTAAATGAAGCTGGCGCATTCTTCAAACCAAAAGCCATACGAGTATAGACATAAGTGCCCCAGGGAGTGACAAAGGCTGTTTTGTCCCTATCATCAGGGTGAATTACTATCTGGTTGTAGCCACTAAAACCATCCAAAAAACTATACAAAGTGTGACCAGCTACTTCCTCAAGCACTTGCTCTGTGAAGGGCTGAGGAAATCCATCTTGGATAGTCACTTTATTCAAAGCACGGAAATCAACACATACCCTTATTTTTCCACTATTTTTCTTGGGTACAATAACCATAGAGGAAAGCCACCTGGAATGTTCTACTGGAACAATTATACCCGCTTCTTCTAGTTTTGTAATCTCTGCTTTTACTGCCTCTGCATACTTCGGATTGAGTCGATATGGTCTACTTCTTACAGACGCGGCTCCCTCAACTAAGGGTATCCGATGTAACCCAAGCTCTTCTGGTATCCCTGTTAGATCTTTGTAGGACCATGCGAAGACACTTTTATAAGTAAAAAGCAAAGAAGTTACCTTCTGTAGCAAGAGAGGATAATGCCACAACCAGGATGCCAAATGGACCATTTGAGGGTTCTCTTCATCCCCTAAATTTACTTCTTGAACCAATGTTTCAGGACTGGTCTTACTTGAGAAATCATCTCCACTATATGCAGGAGTGGATTTTAATTTATATTCTGCAACCTGTTCTTTCATCCATCCTTGAGGTATTTCTATAAAAGGAAGATCTTCTCTGCTCTTAGGTTCATACTCTTTCCTCCCTGATACTTTTATATTGGTTGCCTCCTCAAAGCTTGTATTTTCCTTCAATTGCTCATTCTCCAACACCTTGTGGTCTTCATTGCTTTTTTCTGTAATTTCCTTATCTACAACTTCTTCCTCAATTTCATTGATCTCCACTGTGCAACACTCTGCACTTCCCATCATCCAATTTAACAATGTATCATCTTCTTGGGGTAGAGAGGGCATTACCTGAGTATCCACAGTATATCCAGTGGTTTTTCCTGAATCAAATCCTTCTTCCAAATGTAGTTGCAGTTGGCTATTGGTGCTTGTTGAAATCCATAGTTTATTTTTCCCCCAATCTTGCAAAGCTTTTGCTTGTCTCAACCAAGGTCTCCCCAGGAGCAAAGGATAGGAAGTCTCCTGTGGAAGTGCAATAACAACAAAATCCAACACAAAGTGGCAACCCTGTACTATCATCCGTACCTTTTCAATAATGCCAAGAGGCGCAATCCGGTGTTGATCTGCTAGTGTAACAGTAAATGGTGCCATTTTGGTGGGGTTCAAATTTAGCTTCTTCATGGTAAAATCTGGCATCAAATTGATACCAGAGCCTCCATCTATGATCACACCTGTAAGAGCTTCATCCTTTATACAAACTGATAATCTTGAACTTTGGTAGTCTGCTAAGGGTGCAGGGGGAAAATCAACCATGAATCCATCTATACTAGGTGATTGGACTAAGTGAGCAGAGTGTATAATCTTCAGTAAGTCACTCTTTATTTTTGAATCCATCCTTATAAGTTCATATAGACTAACCTTGTGATGAATACCTTTCAAGATCTGTTCAATGTTTACCTCCTGAGTGTTTTCTTGCAGACTTGTTGGCTGGCCCTTTAAAGAAGTAGTCATCTTATTATAAGCTCCTTCAATTTGTGCTTGGTCCTTCCATCCAGTCTCCTTTTCTTCCTCTTTATCCTGAAATTCTTGTTGTTCATCTCTCTGGGTTGCAGCTGCTTGCCTAGCTCTAGTCATCATGGGCATTGCAGAGGATGAAACAGCATAAATCTGAGTGGTTTTTCCTTCTTCATGTGGAGAGACTACAATCATATGAATTGGAGCAGGACGACCTCTCGGGCAATCTTTGGTATAATGATCCTTGGCCTCTGGACAATGTTGACAAGGAGGTGCATCTTCTGGGAGGGAACACCGATTTTGCATGTGGCCATACTCACCACAACGATAGCACATCAAAGGTCTATTGTATCTAGGCTTTGCGGGCCGATTCTCCTCCCTATTAGATGTATTTGAAGTACTAGCATAATATGAATCCAAATTTTGAGGGTTACCTCTCTCCTGTGTACCCTTGAGGTAGTAGCAATCTCTAGCTTCATGACCATCCTTTCCACAAAATTGACAGCTTACCTTAATAGGGCAATTAGCATTGGAGTGTCCATTGTTATTACAGATTGTACACCAAATTTGTCTCCTTATATCCTGAGTGGTCTTCAAATCTTCTAACTCTCGGCGAAGTTGGGTTACTTCATCATCAGTGCGACGTAGTGGTGGCAAGACCTTCTCTTCTTGTTGATTTTGTTGCATTTTTAATGCTTCCAGTTCCCTCCTCAGTTGCTCAATAGGATCCAGATCTGCAGCATACTTTGGTTGTGTATCCCCTTCAAAATGTTGCCTTGCTTCTTCAATGCGTGATGCAGCTGCAACAAAATCATTGAGGGTAGCATCCAATCTAAGAGACTCACGAAGCTTCTGTTGAGATGACCTGGGCAGAGCCTTCTCAATCCATTTTTTAACCAAAAAATCACCTGGAGCATGTGGCAGACGGGCAACAAGTGCTTTTGTTCTAGTATGAAGTTCATGAAAAGATTCACCTGATCTTAGCTTCAAATTTTCTAGCTGATCTAGAGCTCTTTCCGAAGAATCACTTGGTCGGAATGTCTGTGAGAATGCCGCCTTCAGAGCCTCCCGTGTAGTGAAATGGCCATCTGCATATTGACTATACCATTTATCTGCAAGACCCTCCAATGTGGATGGAAAAAGTGCCAACATTGCATCCTCTCTATTCTGCAGACCTCGTCCACGACACAAAGAGATGAATCTCCTCACATGATCATCCGCATCCTCATAAGCTTGTCCCTTGAAGGTCGGAAATTTGATGTTTAATCTAGAGAGCAAATGAGAAAGATCCTCCATTTGTACTGGTGTTTCTTCGGACGTATCTGAGGAGAAGTCTAGGGTTCTCCTATACCTCTCTTTTGACAATGGTGTCGTACCCAAATCTATAGATAAATTTCGGGAAGACAAAGGGCAGGTAGACTCACTAGCCGTGGTTATTGCTAACTTGTTAAGGCTCCTTCGAACACGAAGAGATTCCTTATTTGCTCGTGTATGGGTCATGTACCTATTTGCAATTGCAATAGCGCAAAACACCTCTCACAGAAATGCAAAGGTCCCACCGGGCGTGCCAAACTGTAGAGGAGGTACTGGGGTATCTGCTTTTAACAAAAGTAGAGAATGAAGATTAAACACGTCCAGTACGTCGCCTACTCAAGGGGGTTCTCTTTAGGGAAGTATACCCTTTAACATTTCTGTGAGCAGGCACACAACAAGAATTGTACAAACTGGCAAATACTTCAGAAAATATGGACAACCAATGACCAAGGAAGACCATACACTACTCGATTCAAATCAGATGATTACAAAGTTGGGAAAATGATGAATGATACTCAAAAGTGTAAACTCAGGGCAATGATATGCAGACTAACTCAGAACAATACAAAGATTTTCACAAGAGGATAGAACCTAATCAACAACACTGTTTCACAGATAAGAAGAAGAATCCAAACTATTCTTTGACACTATAGTGCTCATAGCCCTTCACTGAGAGGCCTCCCCTCTGTAAACACACTACAGAGTAGCTCCCATAGTAGACTTGAAACCACCAAGTGCAAGAGATGACTTCCGTATACAAACGGCAAAGTAACTCAAAAAAAATGTACCTTGTACATGTACTCCAGTGTACTTAAGTGTACCCCAATGAGCACAAATCCCTTGATTTTATAGGCCCCAATAGGCCAAGAGAGCCTTGCCGAATCTTCACGTCCACTGATCACGCGCCGGTTGATTACCCAAGATTGAAGGGTAGGTCAAATATTCCACTTGATTTGAATTAGATCCACAAAAATAGGTAGTCGCCGTGAATGGTAGGCGGCAACTCCACTTTTTACCCTGCACACTTTTATCCCATACCTCTTTTGTAGTCAAATTGAGACCCTTATTTTTGTATTGCCGGTGATTTAGAAACTCCTCTTGAGTGTGAGAAAGGGAGGGTAGATTTTACTTGTAACTTTACAATTCCTAGAGCCCCAAGAAATACTTTAATTTGAAAGGTCATCCCCAAGCTAGCTCGAAGTACTCATTTGCATCCTCAGACTCATCAAGCTTGTATTTGATGAATTTTAATGTCCTCTTTATGACTCCATATCTGTCATCTCCTGAGATGGCCAGGACTGAAGAATTGCCTCCGGAATTTTGCATTGTTCCTATGTGATTGTAATTGTGAGTGACTGTGTGCATGTGTTTGTGTGTGTGGGTGCGCGTGTGTGAATGAGGGTAGGTGTGTGTGCATGTGTGTAATTGTGTGTGTATGCATGGTTAATTATGCATGTGAGTGTGTGCGTGAATGTATGTGTGTGTGAGTGTGTAATTGTGTGTGTATGCACGTGTGTATGGGTGTGTGCATGTGTTTGTGTAGGCGTGTGTGTATGTATGTGGGGGTATGTGAGAGGGATAGAGAGTGAGAGGGCGGAGGTGTGAGGGGCGGGGGGCGGAGGGTGGAGGTGTGAGGGGCGGGGGGCGGAGGGCGGAGGTGTGAGGGGCGGGGGGCGGAGGGTGGAGGTGTGAGGGGCGGGGGGCGGAGGGCGGAGGTGTGAGGGGCGGGGGGCGGAGGGTGGAGGTGTGAGGGGCGGGGGGCGGAGGGCGGAGGTGTGAGGGGCGGGGGGCGGAGGGTGGGTGTGTGAGGGGCGGGGCGGAGGGTGGAGGTGTGAGGGGCGGGGGGCGGAGGGCGGAGGTGTGAAGGGCGGGGGGCGGAGGGTGGGTGTGTGAGGGGCGGGGGCGGAGGGTGGAGGTGTGAGGGGCGGGGGTCGGAGGGCGGAGGTGTGAGGGGCGGGGGGCGGAGGGTGGAGGTGTGAGGGGCGGGGGGCGGAGGGCGGAGGTGTGAGGGGCGGGGGGCGGAGGGTGGAGGGGGAGGGCGGGTGTGAGGGGCGGGGGGCGGAGGGTGGAGGTGTGAGGGGCGGGGGGCGGAGGGCGGAGGTGTGAGGGGCGGGGGGCGGAGGGCGGAGGTGTGAGGGGCGGGGGGCGGAGGGCGGGTGTGTGAGGGCGGGGGGCGGAGGCGGAGGTGTGAGGGGTGGGGGGCGGAGGGCGGGTGTGTGAGGGGCGGGGGGCGGAGGCGGAGGTGTGAAGGGCAGGGGGCGGAGGGTGGGTGTGTGAGGGGCGGGGGGCGGAGGCGGAGGGGGGAGGGTGGAGGAGGGGGATCGCGGGAGGGGGTGGGGAAAGGCGGAGGGGGAGGGTGGAGGAGGGGGATTCGCGGGAGGGGGTGGGGGAAGGCAGAGGGGGAGGGTGGAGGAGGTGGATCGCGGGAGGGTGGTGGAGGGGAAGGGAGGACAGGAAGAGAGAGGGGGGGGGAGGAAGAGAGAGGGAGAGAGAGAGAAAGAGAGAGAGAGCAGAGAGAAAGAGGGAGAGAGGAGACGAGGGAGAGAGAGAGAGAGGGGTTCACACGCGGGGAAAAGAGAGAGAGAAAAAGGGAAAAGAGGGAGGAGGAAAGAGAGAGAGAGAGAGGGGGGAAGAGAGGGGGAGAGAGAGAGAAAAAGAGAGAGAAAGAGAGAGAAAAAGAGAGAGAGGAAGAGAGAAAAAGAGGGAGAGAGGGACCGAGAGAGAGAGGCAAAGAGAGAGAAAGGGAAAAGAAAAAAAAGGGGATAGAGAGAGATAGGTATCAAAACAACCAAGGTACCAAAGAAAAGATGACAGCAACGATTGCTCAAAACTCAAATATATCCGTGTCAGAGCACTTGAACACTTCCTGAAGCTTCATCCCAAGGCATCTGAGAGTTTCCGACCTCTACAGACCCCCACATCAAGCTTTTGCTCCGTCCCAGTGCAATAACTCATTTATATGCTTATTTCAATGAGATTTAACTGCAATTACTGAAAAGAAACATGATATGTACAAGGGATAGAATGCTTCCACTTTGTCCTAGTTCCGATACTTCTTCACCCTGGAGATGTTGACGAGGGGCATCCTTTTACCCTGCAGATCTTCCAGATGCACTGCACCATGTGGCAATACCTTGATAACTTTATATGGTCCTGACCATTTGGGTGCCAATTTTGTCGAAATTGTCGGGACTTGATGCACTAAAACCATGGACCCTTCCTGAACTTCATTGGATCTCAGATACCTGTCATGCAATCTTTTGCGCTCTTCTTGTGTCACCAAAAGTTTCTGCATTGCCCCTTCTCTGTACTCTTCTAATGCCACCAATCTCTGAATGGGGGGTTCAATTCCAATAGTTTTGATTCCTATTTCTTTTCTGATGATAAACTCAAATGGTGCCAATGGCTCTTTTCCATATACTAACCGAAATGGAGTTTCGCCTGTGGTTCCCCTCTTCGTGGTTCTGAAAGCCCAAATTGCATCGATCAGTGCTAGCGGCCAGGAGCTTTGATGATCAAAAGCTAATTTGTGAAGCAGTCCAATCAAAATCTTATTGGAACTCTCTGCTTGGCCATTTGCCCTGGGGTAGTAGGCACAAGATTTTTTATGGAAGATTCTGTACCTGTCAAATATAAACTGGAGCAATTGATTTACAAAATGTGTGCCCCTATCACTAGTAATTTCCAGTGGGCAACCAAATCTTGAGAAAATACGTTTATACAAGAAGTTGGCTACTGTTAGAGCCGTGCAGTCCACAGTAGCTTTAGCCTCTATCCATTTAGTGGCATAACACGTGGCCATCAAAATATACTTTTTACCTCCTGGTTGCCCAGTTGGATTAATTGGTCCTATGAAATCAAGACCCCATCGTTCAAATGGGAGCCATCCTGTAGATATGACCAATGGTTGGAAATTCAATCTGGTTGGCGCGGGAGCACACCTCTGGCAGATATTGCATTCTTTAGAAAACTTGATTGCATCCTTGAAAATATGAGGCCACCATAAACCTTTGTGAATGATTCTATGAGCCAATTCTTCCCCCTTTAGATGTCCTTCATTGTGTGCAGCCTCCAGCAAAAGATTTACTTCTTCTGGATAGACACACCTTCTCAATATATCATCCTGACCGTATTTATATAAATTTCCATTTATAAGAGAATATGCTTTGGCTTTCAGGAGCAATCTTCTCTTTTCTACAGGTGTCAAGTGTTATGGGATCTTTCCAGTAGTAAGAACATGGAGAATTTCATCATACCAACCAGTCCGTATTGTTACTAGAAAAAGATTGCTATCCACCAATTCATCATTAATACCTGTTGCCTTTTTGCTCATTGCCGTCCTGGACACTTGATCTGCCATGTAGTGGTCTTTTCCTGGCTTAATATGAATATCAAAATTAAATTCTTGAAATAGGAGTAACCATCTCCAGATCCTTCCAGCTACTCTGGGTTTGTTTATCAAATACTTCAGGGGCTGATGATCAGAAATGACAATGAAATGTACACCAAGGAGATAATGTCGGAACTTCTGAAGAGCAAATACGATAGCCAAACCTTCTCTTTTCGTTGTACTGTAATTTCTTTCAGCTTGGTTGAGTAGTCTGCTTGCATAAGAGATAGGTCTATCCACTTTGTGAGATGAGGGTTGAGCTAGAACTGCACCAACAGCATGAAGACTAGCATCTGTATGCACATGGAATTCCAATGACCAATTAGGAACACTTAAAAGTGGAGCAGTACATAGCCTCAACTTTAGTTCACAAAATGCTTTGTCGGCTTCAGCACTCCATGAGAAAGGGATCTTTTTACTGGTAAGTCTTGACAAGGGCTTAGCAATTTCTGAATACATCCTAATGAATCTTCTGTGATACCCTGTATGGCCCAAGAAACTTTGCACTTCCTTTGGGCTTTGTGGAATTGGCATAGAAAGAATAGCTGTAACCTTTGCAGGGTCAACAGTTATACCTTCAGCAGATACTATGTGACCAAGAAGAGTACCCTTGGTGACCAAAAAGTGACATTTGTCAGGATTCAATTTCAAACCTGTTTTGAGACATTTCTCAAAAATTTCTTTTAAATTTTCCAAGTGGTCATGGAAATCTTGAACCGCCGCCCTTCTATCTGTACCTGAGAATACTGAAAAGTCATCCATAAATATGCGGAGAAAGGTTGTTAACCATTTGCCCAATATCAGATACATTGTTCTATTAAATGAAGCTGGCGCATTCTTCAAACCAAAAGCCATACGAGTATAGACATAAGTGCCCCAGGGAGTGACAAAGGCTGTTTTGTCCCTATCATCAGGGTGAATTACTATCTGGTTGTAGCCACTAAAACCATCCAAAAAACTATACAAAGTGTGACCAGCTACTTCCTCAAGCACTTGCTCTGTGAAGGGCTGAGGAAATCCATCTTGGATAGTCACTTTATTCAAAGCACGGAAATCAACACATATCCTTATTTTTCCACTATTTTTCTTGGGTACAATAACCATAGAGGAAAGCCACCTGGAATGTTCTACTGGAACAATTATACCCGCTTCTTCTAGTTTTGTAATCTCTGCTTTTACTGCCTCTGCATACTTCGGATTGAGTCGATATGGTCTACTTCTTACAGACGCGGCTCCCTCAACTAAGGGTATCCGATGTAACCCAAGCTCTTCTGGTATCCCTGTTAGATCTTTGTAGGACCATGCGAAGACACTTTTATAAGTAAAAAGCAAAGAAGTTACCTTCTGTAGCAAGAGAGGATAATGCCACAACCAGGATGCCAAATGGACCATTTGAGGGTTCTCTTCATCCCCTAAATTTACTTCTTGAACCAATGTTTCAGGACTGGTCTTACTTGAGAAATCATCTCCACTATATGCAGGAGTGGATTTTAATTTATATTCTGCAACCTGTTCTTTCATCCATCCTTGAGGTATATCTGTAAAAGGAAGATCTTCTCTGCTCTTAGGTTCATACTCTTCCCTCCCTGATACTTTTATATTGGTTGCCTCCTCAAAGCTTGTATTTTCCTTCAATTGCTCATTCTCCAACACCTTGTGGTCTTCATTGCTTTTTTCTGTAATTTCCTTATCTGCAACTTCTTCCTCAATTTCATTGATCTCCACTGTGCAACACTCTGCACTTCCCATCATCCAATTTAACAATGTATCATCTTCTTGGGGTAGAGAGGGCATTACCTGAGTATCCACAGTATATCCAGTGGTTTTTCCTGAATCAAATCCTTCTTCCAAATGTAGTTGCAGTTGGCTATTGGTGCTTGTTGAAATCCATAGTTTATTTTTCCCCCAATCTTGCAAAGCTTTTGCTTGTCTCAGCCAAGGTCTCCCCAGGAGCAAAGGATAGGAAGTCTCCTGTGGAAGTGCAATAAGAACAAAATCCAACACAAAGTGGCAACCCTTTACTATCATCCGTACCTTTTCAATAATGCCAAGAGGCGCAATCCGGTGTTGATCTCCTAGTGTAAAAGTAAATGGTGCCATTTTGGTGGGGTTCAAATTTAGCTTCTTCATGGTAAAATCTGGCATCAAATTGATACCAGAGCCTCCATCTATGATCACACCTGTAAGAGCTTCATCCTTTATACAAACTGATAATCTTGAACTTTGGTAGTCTGCTAAGGGTGCAGGGGGAAAATCAACCATGAATCCATCTATACTAGGTGATTGGACTAAGTGAGCAGAGTGTATAATCTTCAATAAGTCACTCTTTATTTTTGAATCCATCCTTATAAGTTCATATAGACTAACCTTGTGATGAATACCTTTCAAGATCTGTTCAATGTTTACCTCCTGAGTGTTTTCTTGCAGACTTGTTGGCTGGCCCTTTAAAGAAGTAGTCATCTTATTATAAGCTCCTTCAATTTGTGCTTGGTCCTTCCATCCAGTCTCCTTTTCTTCCTCTTTATCCTGAAATTCTTGTTGTTCATCTCTTTGGGTTGCAGCTGCTTGCCTAGCTCTAGTCATCATGGGCATTGCAGAGGATGAAACAGCATAAATCTGAGTGGTTTTTCCTTCTTCATGTGGAGAGACTGCAATCATATGAATTGGAGCAGGACGACCTCTCGGGCAATCTTTGGTATAATGATCCTTGGCCTCTGGACAATGTTGACAAGGAGGTGCATCTTCTGGGAGGGAACACCGATTTTGCATGTGGCCATACTCACCACAACGATAGCACATCAAAGGTCTATTGTATCTAAGCTTTGCGGGCCGATTCTCCTCCCTATTAGATGTATTTGAAGTACTAGCATAATATGAATCCAAATTTTGAGGGTTACCTCTCTGCTGTGTACCCTTGAGGTAGTAGCAATCTCTAGCTTCATGACCATCCTTTCCACAAAATTGACAGCTTACCTTAATAGGGCAATTAGCATTGGAGTGTCCATTGTTATTACAGATTGTATACCAAATTTGTCTCCTTATATCCTGAGTGGTCTTCAAATCTTCTAACTCTCGGCGAAGTTGGGTTACTTCATCATCAGTGCGACGTAGTGGTGGCAAGACCTTCTCTTCTTGTTGATTTTGTTGCATTTTTAATGCTTCCAGTTCCCTCCTCAGTTGCTCAATAGGATCCAGATCTGCAGCATACTTTGGTTGTGTATCCCCTTCAAAATGTTGCCTTGCTTCTTCAATGCGTGATGCAGCTGCAACAAAATCATTGAGGGTAGCATCCAATCTAAGAGACTCACGAAGCTTCTGTTGAGATGACCTGGGCAGAGCCTTCTCAATCCATTTTTTAACCAAAAAATCACCTGGAGCATGTGGCAGACGGGCAACAAGTGCTTTTGTTCTAGTATGAAGTTCATGAAAAGATTCACCTGATCTTAGCTTCAAATTTTCTAGCTGATCTAGAGCTCTTTCCGAAGAATCACTTGGTCGGAATGTCTGTGAGAATGCCGCCTTCAGAGCCTCCCATGTAGTGAAATGGCCATCTGCATATTGACTATACCATTTATCTGCAAGACCCTCCAATGTGGATGGAAAAAGTGCCAACATTGCATCCTCTCTATTCTGCAGACCTCGTCCACGACACAAAGAGATGAATCTCCTCACATGATCATCCGCATCCTCATAAGCTTGTCCCTTGAAGGTCGGAAATTTGATGTTAAATCTAGAGAGCAAATGAGAAAGATCCTCCATTTGTACTGGTGTTTCTTCGGACGTATCTGAGGAGAAGTCTAGGGTTCTCCTATACCTCTCTTTTGACAATGGTGTCGTACCCAAATCAATAGACAAATTTCGGGAAGACAGAGGGGAGGTAGACTCACTAGCCGTGGTTATTGCTAACTTGTTGAGGCTCCTTCGAACACGAAGAGATTCCTTATTTGCTCGTGTATGGGTCATGTACCTATTTGCAATTGCAATAGCGCAAAACACCTCTCACAGAAATGCAAAGGTCCCACCCGGCGTGCCAAACTATAGAGGAGGTACTGGGGTATCTGCTTTTAACAAAAGTAGAGAATGAAGATTAAACACGTCCAGTACGTCGCCTACTCAAGGGGGTTCTCTTTAGGGAAGTATACCCTTTAACATTTCTGTGAGCAGGCACACAACAAGAATTGTACAAACTGGCAAATACTTCAGAAAATATGGACAACCAATGACCAAGGAAGACCATACACTGCTCGATTCAAATCAGATGATTACAAAGTTGGGAAAATGATGAATGATACTCAAAAGTGTAAACTCAGGGCAATGATATGCAGACTAACTCAGAACAATACAAAGATTTTCACAAGAGGATAGAACCTAATCAACAACACTGTTTCACAGATAAGAAGAAGAATCCAAACTATTCTTTGACACTATAGTGCTCATAGCCCTTCACTGAGAGGCCTCCCCTCTATAAACACACTACAGAGTAGCTCCCATAGTAGACTTGAAACCACCAAGTGCAAGAGATGACTTCCGTATACAAACGGCAAAGTAACTCAAAAAAAATGTACCTTGTACATGTACTCCAGTGTACTTAAGTGTACCCCAATGAGCACAAATCCCTTGATTTTATAGGCCCCAATAGGCCAAGAGAGCCTTGCCGAATCTTCACGTCCACTGATCACGCGCCGGTTGATTACCCAAGATTGAAGGGTAGGTCAAATATTCCACTTGATTTGAATTAGATCCACAAAAATAGGTAGTCGCCGTGAATGGTAGGCGGCAACTCCACTTTTTACCCTGCACACTTTTATCCCATACCTCTTTTGTAGTCAAATTGAGACCCTTATTTTTGTATTGCCGGTGATTTAGAAACTCCTCTTGAGTGTGAGAAAGGGAGGGTAGATTTTACTTGTAACTTTACAATTCCTAGAGCCCCAAGAAATACTTTAATTTGAAAGGTCATCCCCAAGCTGGCTCGAAGTACTCATTTGCATCCTTAGACTCATCAAGCTTGTATTTGATGAATTTTAATGTCCTCTTTATGACTCCATATCTGTCATCTCCTGAGATGGCCAGGACTGAAGAATTGCCTCCGGAATTTTGCATTGTTCCTATGTGATTGTAATTGTGAGTGACTGTGTGCATGTGTTTGTGTGTGTGGGTGCGCGTGTGTGAATGAGGGTAGGTGTGTGTGCATGTGTGTAATTGTGTGTGTATGCATGGTTAATTATGCATGTGAGTGTGTGCGTGAATGTATGTGTGTGTGAGTGTGTAATTGTGTGTGTATGCACGTGTGTATGGGTGTGTGCATGTGTTTGTGTAGGCGTGTGTGTATGTATGTGGGGGTATGTGAGAGGGATAGAGAGTGAGAGGGCGGAGGTGTGAGGGGCGGGGGGTGGAGGGTGGAGGTGTGAGGGGCGGGGGGCGGAGGGCGGAGGTGTGAGGGGCGGGGGGCGGAGGGTGGAGGTGTGAGGGGCGGGGGGCGGAGGGCGGAGGTGTGAGGGGCGGGGGGCGGAGGGTGGAGGTGTGAGGGGCGGGGGGCGGAGGGCGGAGGTGTGAGGGGCGGGGGGCGGAGGGTGGGTGTGTGAGGGGCGGGGCGGAGGGTGGAGGTGTGAGGGGCGGGGGGCGGAGGGCGGAGGTGTGAAGGGCGGGGGGCGGAGGGTGGGTGTGTGAGGGGCGGGGGCGGAGGGTGGAGGTGTGAGGGGCGGGGGGCGGAGGGCGGAGGTGTGAGGGGCGGGGGGCGGAGGGTGGAGGTGTGAGGGGCGGGGGGCGGAGGGCGGAGGTGTGAGGGGCGGGGGGCGGAGGGTGGAGGGGGAGGGCGGGTGTGAGGGGCGGGGGGCGGAGGGTGGAGGTGTGAGGGGCGGGGGGCGGAGGGCGGAGGTGTGAGGGGCGGGGGGCGGAGGGCGGAGGTGTGAGGGGCGGGGGGCGGAGGGCGGGTGTGTGAGGGCGGGGGGCGGAGGCGGAGGTGTGAGGGGCGGGGGGCGGAGGGCGGGTGTGTGAGGGGCGGGGGGCGGAGGCGGAGGTGTGAGGGGCAGGGGGCGGAGGGCGGGTGTGTGAGGGGCGGGGGGCGGAGGCGGAGGGGGGAGGGTGGAGGAGGGGGATCGCGGGAGGGGGTGGAGAAAGGCGGAGGGGGAGGGTGGAGGAGGGGGATTCGCGGGAGGGGGTGGGGGAAGGCGGAGGGGGAGGGTGGAGGAGGTGGATCGCGGGAGGGTGGTGGAGGGGAAGGGAGGAGAGGAAGAGAGAGGGGGGGGGAGGAAGAGAGAGGGAGAGAGAGAGAAAGAGAGAGAGAGCAGAGAGAAAGAGGGAGAGAGGAGACGAGGGAGAGAGAGAGAGAGGGATTCACACGCGGGGAAAAGAGAGAGAGAAAAAGGGAAAAGAGGGAGGAGGAAAGAGAGAGAGAGAGAGGGGGAGAGAGAGAGAAAAAGAGAGAGAGAGGGGGGAAGAGAGGGGGAGAGAGAGAGAAAAAGAGAGAGAAAGAGAGAGAAAAAGAGAGAGAGGAAGAGAGAAAAAGAGGGAGAGAGGGACCGAGAGAGAGAGGCAAAGAGAGAGAAAGGGAAAAGAAAAAAAAGGGGATAGAGAGAGATAGGTATCAAAACAACCAAGGTACCAAAGAAAAGATGACAGCAACGATTGCTCAAAACTCAAATATATCCGTGTCAGAGCACTTGAACACTTCCTGAAGCTTCATCCCAAGGCATCTGAGAGTTTCCGACCTCTACACCATTATATGCTTGATTTTGTTGAGAAACAAGAGAGATATATTATTGATTTTCTTCACCCGATCACCTATGAGCATGACTTGTACAAGATTCATGAAGATAGAGTCATTTTATGGAGTTCACATAAAGATGTGGATGATCATGTCTGCATCTCTAGTTGATGAAAAAGGACCTTGACAAGAAGCCTATCCACCACTTTTGGTTACAACCTCTTACTACAACTAAATTGGATCTACTCTTTGTAAAGAGATCAATTAAATGTATAAGATCACATCCTCGTACTGAACGTCGACACTTTTTGGGGTTATAGTTGCAAACAAGATGATCATGTCTAGGTAACTTGCATGAGGACATTTGAAACTTGCAAGTAAATCACTTCAAGTGTCTGTAAATTTTGCTTGTAGTTTGATTTTTCAACTATGTGGCAAAGAGTACCATCTAGACCCTTACCTTTATCTCTTTCAAGGTGGAGGAGATCCATGCAATTTTGCAAATTTGAGCAAAATATGACCGATCTCACAAAGTTTATTGCAACAAACAACCACAACAAAGACCTTAGTATTAACCTAGGAAAATGTATCCTCCTAGAGATATATATGGAAATCAACAAAGAGAACATATGTCTTATAGGGAGCCATACTACAATAGGCCCAGATACAACCAAGTGAATCAAGAACCATCAAGACCTATCTTAGAACATCAATCACCACCTCCACAAAATGTTGTCTCAATTAGGTATGTAGTAGAGAATTATGAACTAGCTACAGTTCTCGTGCAACCCTCAACATTGGAACCCCAATTTTGGACAAACACTAGATATCCAAAGGTTTACAATGAGGAAAAAAATGAATATCCTGAGGATAGCTATAGTGAAGGAATATGGTATCAAGAAGAGGCTTGTTATCCTACAAGGACGAGTGATGGATGTATAGAGAAAGTGCAAGGGTTCATTATGTTGAAAAGGGAGGTATGTCGTAAAGACCAAATATGTGAAACACACCAACCCTTAAGGGTCCATGGCATTGCTATGGTGGTGATCACTTCCTAAAAGTTTTTTCAAAACCATTAGATACGTTTACTCAAAAAATGAAGGTCACTTGAAGGATTGTGAGAAGGAGCACCTTATATAATATTGCCCTTTAGACCCATATAAGTTATCTCATATGCCACTAAAAATGGTTGAAATAATTGAAAACGGTAGTTATTTTGGAGGGCAAGCCCCTGTTCAAGCAATTACATGTGCTCAAGCCAAGAACCCAAAAAATGTAAAGAACTTAGAAGAGGATATTTCACAATCTCAATCCCTAGAACATGAATTATTAGGGATAACAAAAACAAGAAAAAGAACTTGACTTGGCAAAAGAGAAAAGGAGAGATCGGCGAGAAGGGAAAAAGAAGATGAGTATCCTTGAAAAGAACTATAAGATGCACTGATAGAAGCTTCAAGCAAAATATCTAGAGCCATGGAGACTGAAAAATATTCTATAAAACAAAAAGCTAGTTTTGTAATAGTTGAAACTCTCCTTGAAAACTCAAAAGTGCTCTTTAAAGCATATGAGGCGAGGATAAAATGGACTAGGCATTGAATGAAGTAATCAAATTTACCCTAATGCATAATTAGATATAGAAAGGCTTAGCATGTGCAAATAGTTAATTGAACTATCACAAAAGATTCTAGAAGAGGCTAGCCTACATAGGGAGCAATCTCAAATATTTATGATTTAGGAGTCCATTATTGCAGCAATGATAGATGAATAATTTCACCAACTCTTTCTAGAACCTAGTAAAAAGACTACCAAAATGAAAGAATTGATCATGACTCAAGTGATACTAGATTCATTGGATGAACTGGACCCTTGGAAAGAGAACTTGTATAGATGTGATTGATGAAGATGTTGAGATTAGTATGTCATCCTTGAAGTGGAAGAGGAATGACCTAAGTATTTGTGGAATTGAGTATAAGAGGCATGATAGAAAAAGGAACATAATAATTAGAGATCCCATGCAATAGATTCAAGATAATGGATCCACATGGTTTTTAGACTACCATTTGAATGAGAGCACGTAATGGGTTATCTATTTGACAATGAAGACAAGCTCTTTATTCATGAGGATGATGACCTAGCACCATTTAAGAAGACTGATACTTATGGATTATCTGAATCTCATGTAGGAATACTTGAGCATTCATATGGAAAACTAAGGGGGAGAGAAAGAGTATAACTTGCATCATAGTGCTCATAAAGACTCTTCCCATAGAGGTTATTCCAATTAAGGTATGGATAACAAACCAAGAACTTCTTCGTCAATATGATGTAGAGATTTTATTATACTACTAGAACTTTTTATGTGTGAACTAGGATGTTGGATTTTGCACTAGACATGAAGATAATTTATGTTAAAACTATTACTTGTGAGTACACTCAAGATCAAGGAAACCTAGAGAGGCATGAGGGAAGTACATTGTTGCTTCTTGAGGATTTGGAATCACTTTTCTATGGGAATTTGTTATATGATCATATGGTTTAATATCTCCATTAAGTGATGGTTGAATTTAGATAGCTTGACATTCCATACTTGTCTTTCACATTATTACTCCACCAAGGATAAATCATATTTTATGGATTCTGGCCCGGTAGATGATGTTGATTTAATGGGAATGATAGTTTGGAAGTTAGGTGTTTATGATGGGAGATATTAAACACTTACAAGATGATTTTCCACATTTTCTTTGCCTTCCCAAGAGTTTTGTTAAGGGGAAGGGCATGAGAAAACAACACATATAGATGACTATGTATTGATTACATAGGGGCCATTGGGAGTGACCATGAAATATTTTTTCCCATACACCTTCCAATGCCATTTTGAAGAAAAAATGGAAGTAAGGGAAAGGAAATGTTATAAAGTAAGTTCATAAACCTTAGGTGCTAAATGAAATGCTAGGAAGGCTTGGGATAATAGACACTCTTTATTGTAGTTAAAGTAGATGGGAAAGATATGGAGGACACTAGTCCTCAACAACTAAAGCTAGCTATATAAAAAGGTCACTTATGGTAGGGAAGACAAAATCATCTCCTATGTTTGTCTATACTTATGGAAGACTCATTCACATGTGTAGCTTTTTGTTTTTTAGTCTTCTTCTATAAAAGTATGCATGGCACAATATTCTCTAAACATTTTAATAGGTTCTATTAAGGAATAATATATAATCATACCTTTGTATGCAATATCCAAGTATTGAGATGTCATCTTAGACAAATGTATACAATCAATTATAGATGTCATCTTGATGTATAGCCTCTTAATCAGTCAACATTGACGAGCGTATGAATTTGTATACATGGGATGAGCTCTTTTGTATTCTCCAATAACATAATTATGCCTAATTAATGAGTTGTAATGAAGTTATCTCTATTGAAATTAAGCCCTTTCCTTTGAACCTTAAAAGGATTATCTTCATATCGACTAATAGAGTTGAGCAAAAATCTTAACAAAGATTTAGAAAAAATATGAACTATTGCAATGTGTCTAAACACACTAGGACCACTAGGGCACTTTTTTCCCTCTTTAGGAGGTTTTTTCCCCCGTATTGTATATATGCCTATAACCCTAATGGGTCACTTATCTTTGCATATTTTCTTGGTTATACATTCAGTATTGTGTGTTATGCTCCAAGTTTCTTCTTCTTCCTTGTGTTTCTCACATGCTTCCATAGACCTCAAACTCCAACAATTGGTATCAGAGCAGGTTGTCGCTTCATCTAGGGCATCATTGACACCCCTCTGATCACAGTCTCAGAATCACATGAAAATTGGTGAGCATACTCAGGGTGATTAGGATATCAAGATACCTTCACTATGTGGTGTCAAAATCGCGATCTGAGCTCGTTTTGGCCTCCAAACACACGATCATAGTGCCTATGCAGGTAAGCTCTTCCTTTTGTGACAAATATATGTACACATGTAAGTTCGCTAGTACAAGCGACTCAAAATCTGCTACAGATCTAGTAGAGCTTAGTAGGGTAGTTCTTTTCAAGTTTCTGAGATACAATATTTTTCTACATCAGGATATTTTAGTCAGTGGCCATGGATGAAAGTAATGATGTATTCCGTATGTTGGATTTTGAGGATAGATTGGATGGTACTAATTACCCATTATGGGCAAATATAATGCATCATGTATTGGTTATGAAAGGACTGTGGAATATTGTGCAGGGTGTTGGAAAATGACCTACTACATGTGCAAATATAGTTATTGAAGGTGATGTAGATGGCAACAAAGAAAAAAGAGGCCAGAATGGTTGTCATAGAGGTCTCTATGCCTAAAACAAAGTCTCCTAATCTTCTAAAGAATGAAGAATGGGTGTTTAATATTGTTTGTAGTTATGACCCATCTTCTCATGAATAGTGTATGTTGTAGTAGACTCAGATGTTTGGTACTTTGATAGTGGGGCAACCAAACATATTACCTTGCATGCAATTTCTTCATTTCACTTGAGCCTGATCCTACAGCGAATACTACCACATGTGCTAACAACTCCTCTTATCATGTAATGGGAGTTGGTAAGTGTTGCTCTAGCACAATGGTGAGAACCACGTTAAGAAGCTCCACCTCCTTAATGTCAATCCGCGGAAGAGATAGGAGTGATATGAAGATCGTGAATGTGAGATGAAGTGAGAGTGAAGGTGAGAAGCACAAAGATGCACACACACATACACACACACAATGAAGAGACAAGCAAGACACAATGGAAGGTGGGAAAATAGCTCTATTACTCAAGAACACTCTTACAAGCTCAAACTAGCTCTAAGCTCACACTAACCAAAATGAACCAACCCGAACCAACCTCAAAAATGAGCTCTCTAGCTCTTTTTATAGTTTCTAGACTAGTTTTGACCGGTTTCACATCTAGTGACCGGCCTAGTTAAAAAATAGGTCCTAGAGGCTATTTGGAAGGGTAAACGATGTCTAAAAATAACGAAAATTGGTATGAGCATTCTACCTAAGCTCCTCAAGCTCGAGGACTCCTCGGCTTGCACAAAATGGAGCTATCGATTACAAAAATGGGGTTTGGTCTATATTACATATGTTACAAGAGTGATGAAAATCACTGTTGAATGTTTTGAAAAATGATAAAGAACATATTTGTTTGAGAAATTGATCCGACTGGCTCCCTGCTCCGTTGTTACATGCTTCCGCGTCGTCTGTGCCTCTGGCTGTGCCTCTGACTGCTTCCAACACCCCCCTCCCTCTCGCTTCTGTCGTCCGCGACAGAACCTTGTTGTGCGGTCTGCCGGATGTAGTTTTGGAGGAGGTCGTGAGCGAGGGTGTGCTCAGATACTCGAATGCCGCGGGCCAGATCAGCCTCGAGCTTCTCCCAGTCGATCGGTTGTGGTTCGTCGGGTGGCGGGAGTTGATAATGCGTTGAATAAACCATTCGCTCACAGGCAAAAAGTTGCAATAAATGTGTGGGCCTGCTGATGAATACCTCGGAATGGTATTCCCAAAACCCGGTGGTGAACATCTCTTCAAAGGTTTGTTTGTAGCATGCCGGGAGGTATTTTATTCTACAGTGCCAGGCATAACACACCCGTAGCGATGGCGTCGTACTCATGTCATATGCGAGATCCAAGTTGCCATGCTCAAAGCCCGGGGTATTAACATGTGGTGCTTTGACTCGCCGGAAGACTTTAAATATCATTTGCATCATGTCAAATATCTTGACAGTCATATGCGCTGCTATATCGTCCATATATCTCAGGCGAGGGAGCCAGTGACGGATAGTAGCCATCATGTAGCCAATTGTCGGTGGTCCTGTAGGTGGCCTGAAATATGGGTAGTTCAGCCAGTCTTGGCACTGCTTATTGTTTTGTACTTTGATAGCAAAGGCAGTCCAGGAGCGGCGTCGTGGCATTGGTCCCCAACACGGATTGTACTTTAAATGTAAAGGTGCCTTAACCCATGTGCTCATCATTTCAGGGTACTCTTGTAAAAGACGTGTACGCCAATCTGGTTGATAAATAGTGCCTTGTTGCGCATCCAGTGGCAAGTCTTCAGGCTCAAATTGAGTTGCATGTGAGGGCTTCTTGCCAGTTCGCTTCTCTATGGCCAGCTGGTATTCGGCCATTAGCATGAAGTATGGTTTGTATTGAAGTTCATGCCCAGAGATGTACCTGCGTGGGGCCAATTGAGCAAAGTAGGGAGATTGCAAAATTCTTTCTTCGATCATGGCCATTGCATGTAGCTGGGCCTCGACTCTAGCTGAGTGCGTTGTTCCTATTTCCTCAACAGTTTTCATCCATGCGGGGGTCGGAAGTTCGTACGTCATCTGACCTTCGGCCGTGACGCGTCCGCCTGGGATGGGTTGTGGCTCGTACGCTTCTTCAAATGTTTCCTCCACCGGAATGGTTATGTTCTCGTCGTCAGCTGGGATCTCCGGTGGGGAGTCAGGCCGTGGTGGTGCTTCGTATACATCTATGCGTGATTGGAGAGTGGTTACCTGGGCCCGTAGTGCGTTGAGTTCCTCTATGAGTTCAGGAGAGGGGTCCACAGGTTCTGGTACTTCTGCTGCCACTGGTAGTTGTTGTGGTGCCAGTTCTCTGAGCTGTAGTAACTTGTGATCTTCTTTTAGCTTCTGATGCTCTTCGTTCATTCGATCATAGTCCTCTAGCAGTCGAACATGGTCATCTAGCAACATCCGCATCGATTCGGATGGGATTGCCTTGAATCTGCTAGGACTTAATGGTTGTTCTGGATGGTCCAATGCCGCTTCCAAATTCTCTCTATTTTGCTCTTGGAGTCTCTGGTTCTCCTCCTTTGCTGCGGCTAGGTGTCTCCTGAGTAAGCCCATATTCCTGGTCAGCGTCGCATTGCGTACTGTCTGGGTTCTTAATAAATTATCCAGATCAGCAGTTGCTTCTTTTGTTTTCTCTTCACTTTGTAGCTCTAGCTTATGATATGCCTCTCGTAGTTCTTGGTATCGCGTATTTAAAGAGGCATTCTCGATTGATAATGAATTAAGCTGCGACTGTAATTCATTTGTCGTCCTCTGCAGCTGTTGATAATTGTTGCCAAGAGATGCAAACTCATCTCGTACTTGTGTCATGCATGTGAACATTTGTTGAAGTGCAGTGTCTATGGTTGGCGATAATAGTAATGGAGTGCTAAGTGAGGATGCAGTGGAATTAGATGCAGCGGGAATGGGGAATGGGGTTGGGAAGGTGGATGCAGTGGTGATTGTGGAAAATTGTGATGTACCTAAATATGATGGTGCTGCGAGTGGAGTGGGTGCTGGTGCGGTGGGTGGTGAGATGTCCATGTCACTGGACGTGTCAAGTGTGGTGACTGTGAAAAGTGGTGTGTATGTGGGTGGTTGTGTCGGTGTGAAGACGGGATTTACAAATGTAGAGTAATTTACAGGGGGGATGGCTGGAGTAGCTTGGTGAAAAGGGGAAATAGGCGTTATAGTGGGTTGGGGAGGTGAAACTGGTGAGAAGGTTAGTGGGGTTAGGAAGGTGAAAGGGTATCTTAAAGGTGGGGGAAAAGATGGGAAGGATGAAGGGATGAAGGGGTTAACACGGAGGTGAGGTGGGGTGGGTGCGGTCATGGTGGCATGAATGGGCAGGGTAAAGGCTGTGTCTATGTTGCCGTGGACTGGTGTGGATGTGGGAGGAGCAGGTGGGTGTGCGGGGGATACAGGATGGGTTGGTGAAACATGAGGTGAGAGAGGAGTAGATGGTGTGGATGTTATTTCAAGGATAGTGGTAGTATGTACAACGGTAGTATGTGGTGGGGAGTCGACTAGGGTAGCTTCTTCGGTGATGGATCTTTCCTGACGTAGGCGTGCATCTTGCGCTTGGTGGAATGATTGAGGACCTATCGGAACTCGAATATATTCACCGGGCTTCGATAACAGGCGAACTCTGCGAGGGTCATATTGGGGTAGTGGCTTCCTTTGTAAATATCTCAGTGCTTCAACCGGGCCAATGGATTGGACCAGTTCTCTGAACCCTCTGATGTAAACTTCTTCAAACCCTCCGGAGATGAGTTCCTGTTCGATTATGTTTTGGCTCTCTTCGTCAGTCAATTTCTTCCGTGCCCAGACTTTCTCCATTGTGCGATATAATTTCTTGATTGCCAGCGTGTAAGCTGCTGCTTCGAAAGTCTCCTCTTCATGCGTACTGGTGTCACCGTGTGCATCGGTTTGTTGGCCTTGGCCATCTGTCTGTTCTTGTTCTGGGGAATCATGCGTGCCCTGGCTGGCTTCATCGTCACCGTCATCGTCATCAGACGCTGTTCTTTCGTCGTCAGAGCTCGACACGAGCTGTCCTTGTGGCTGATCCCGCGGGGTGGTAGGGTAACTCGGTCTTTCATATTCTTGAGAAAAGAACTGTCCTTCTGAAAACTGGAACTCATTTGAGAATACATCAGGCATTTCAAAATCGAATGTTGTGTTTATTGGCTCTGCCTCCATGTGTGGTATTGGGAAAGAAAAGGCTTCCGCACCAATAGTGGTGGGAGCTTCTGCTGTCGTGGGGGTGGGTTCTGTGGTTGTAGCTGCCTGAGGTGCAACGGTACTAGTAGTGCCCTCCGTTACCACTGGTCTAGATAACCTTATGCGAATAGGTTGGACTGTGGGTGTGGCTTCTGTCGGTGATTGCTCTGGGGAGGGTTGTGGTGATGGTGACCCTGGCACTTGAAGGCAAGGAATAGTGCCTCTCATGCGTTTACCTGCCCGTGCTCTGCTGGGCTTCCTGGCTTTCTTCGTCGTTCCTTTGAATGCCTTCAGCTCTTCTCCTGTTAATGCACGTTCAATTGGCAAGTCATAAGCCAAGCACATATAAACAATTCTTGTCAGCGCACAACATCCATTAAGCACTTTCTTTCGTTCCCATCTGTGTTGTGCCAAATACATTTGATCAATGATCCAGCTCGCCAGATCGACAGTCTGAGGTCCAGTACAGGCTAAGTATAATCCAAACCATATTCTTTTATGTGGCATGGTGAATCTGTCCTGAGCGGGGAATGCGAAATGTTGCATGCATATCCGTAGTGGCTTAGAGAGCTCAGGTGTTATAGCCGAGATATCCTCCCACTTAGTGACATCACCACGCTTCATCTGCTCTGGGACTAGTCGTTCTTTCTCCGTTGGAGTGTGGGTTCCATGTATTTTGATGGCGGCTCTGATTAAATCCTTTGAAAGATAAAATCTTTTGTAAGGTGGATCTTCCACTAAAGAAGGTAAGATAAAGGTTCCTGGGATATCCTTATTCTCTGAGGCCAGCAAAGTAGTGATTAAATAATAACACCTATAAAAGTCAGGTTTGGGTAGAGGATCACTGAAATACTCCGTGAAACCGGCTCTGGCCCAAACATGAGTTAAGTCCTGGGTGTTCTGTAGGTCTTCGAATTCCCTGGAGAAAAATTGATACTTGCCCCATGTGCGGTCGTCAAATGTCATATTTGCTTCAAAAATGAAATCAGCATCAGATAAGGGTCCTGCTAGGCCTTGAAACCAGTGAGAGTTACGGTGTATCTTTTCTGTGTAGCCCATAGGTGGGTTGTCGATCGGCATGGGCCCTGGAAATCCTTGAAATTCTGGCGGTGGAGCAGTAGGGTGGGATTCTGCTCGTAACACGTTGAGGGGCACTGTAGCTACGCTGGGGCCTGCTCCTGATGGTCCTTCGTCGGTTTGCATGATGATTGATTGCGCTAATAAGGAAGATCTGCTACAAAAGATTAACACATTAGCATGGAAATTAATTATGATCCCATTAAAGTGAGACCGCAATCCCTTTCCATAACTGATGCGTAACCCGTGTAGCCAAGTGCTGTGATGTGATGGATGTAATGCTTCTTGCAGCACTAGTGCAGGTCTCTAGACACCTACACGTTTCAGATTATGCATACATTCCTGGATGAGATTAGATTATGAGTGACGTGTGATGATGGTGGGTGAATTTATACAAGGTTTAAAGGTTAGTGATTTATCACAAGGTTGTATGTTAGTCGGGGGGTAGTTAGACAATGGGTTAGGTGAAGACGGTTGGACAGGCTTCGGTATCCATTTCCAAAGAGTCTTTGAGTGGGTGGTGGGTTTCTGCTGAGGAACAAAAAGCGGTATCGGGTTTGGTGGTTTTGAAGGGTGAAAAGGTTTCTGAGGGGTATATATTACATGGCTTGAGGGTTGAGATATAATACATTGTTTGGGTACCCAAATCTGCGTGGGTGTGGGTCTATGGGTAAGATATTTCTTGGCGATCCAAATTTGTCGAGTATTGGTATTTGTAGGAGAGGATCGAGGGGACTTTGAATGCTGACTCTGCTTTGTTTGAAACTTTGTCCTGTTCTTGTCTGCAGAGTTCCCAATAGCTTGTGATTGCTGTCCTTTTGGCACCCATATTTGTCTCGTGCCACTTGTTCTGTGATGTTGATACTGCTGTGGTCTTTGCCTTATCTGGTGGTGTCGTCGGTCTTGGTTCCTCTGTTGAGGTTGACTCCTTCGTGGTTGGGTTTGAGAGGTCGGATGGACGCTCTGCTTTGGAAAAGAAGGGAGATCCAACACTTGCGTGACCTGCCCATTAGGAAGTGATTCGTTCTTTAACTTTAATCTAGGCCAGTCCGCAGCAAGTTTGGAAGGATGAGCACCGCAGGGTGTCGTGCTCATTTGGCCGCTGATGCAGCCCACCTGACCGCTGATTGTGTCCATCTGCCCTAGCGGTTGGGTAGCTGCCTCGTCTAGTTTGCAGGAAGTCCCAGGGAAGATCTCCTGTCGTCCTTTTGATTGACAAGTGTCTATAGACAAGACCGAGTGGGTTGGTGTAGACGTAACGTGATTGATCTGACGCAAGATCTTCCGGTCTTCCATCGCATGTATTGCATAGGGTCTAGGGTTACAAACCCCAGTCGGAATGCCATTAGGGAAGTCAAGCGGTATCACTCGCTTCTGTTCTAAGGTCCCAATCTGTAAGGAGCCTTGTCTAAGATTTAGGTCCACTGAGTGATCGTATAGCCAATCTTGGCCAAGGATTAGGGGTTCTATCAGGTCGTCATCATGGCACACTAGTAGCTTCGCTGTCATGGTCACATCCTTAATGAGGATAGGAAGGTCCACCTCACCCATGCAAGGGGTTTCCATGCCTCCTAGCCCTATGAGGTATGCCTCAATTGGCCGCATTTCTATTCCTGAATCCTTATAGTGGGACCATCTAATCGCGCTAGTCGCAGCACCTGAATCAATTAAAGCCCTGAGCTCTTGACAAGGGTTGCCGTGCTCTAGCCTAACTGTAATGAATGGTCTCCTGTCCACTATACTAGGATGGGTGGTTGACTTTACTTGACACATGGCCATGGGGTATCTGGGTGTATTTTCCAGATGGTTATAATGTTCTCTCCCTAGTCCTTGTCTTCTTAACTTCATGCGCTTAATGCGTTCTATTGCTTCAGCCTGAGCTTCCGCTCGTATTCTATTTTCTTCCTCCTTACGCTTCTTTGCCAACGTGAGTCGTCTAAGCATATCCTCCGTAAGAGGTTCCTGATATAACCTGACTCTACAGCCACTAATATAATTAGGCATTATGTTTCCTTCTAAGGTGGCTAACTGTACTGCTCCGCTTGTCGAGAGTCTGTTAATGATCATAGGTCCATAACCTCGCTTTTCTAACTTCCGTGCATGTTGTTTCAGCGTATATACTAGAACTAAATCTCCTTCTTTTAGGCCTTTATCTTTCACATGTGCATCAAAATATGCTTTCTGTCGCTTCTTCGCTGCATATATTCCTGCTGCTGCCTTTAGCCTCGTTTCTCCTAATTGTTCCAAGTCCATTATTCTTGTTGATAATTCATGGCCGGTCCACTGATGTTCTTGTGCAACCTTAAGGGTCGGTATCAAGAAGTCCAAAGGAAGCACTGCATTCTGACCAAAAACCATCTGAAAGGGAGTTGCATTGAGTACGGTCTTGTAGGCCACTCGATATGCCCAAACAGCGTGGTGTAACTGTTTATCCCAATCTGAACGTTTGTTGTTCACGAGTTTCGTCAGTACATTACAAAGGATCTTATTAGTGCTTTCAGCCTGACCATTGGCCTGAGGATGATATGGTGCGGATTTCTTGTGAATCACCATAAAATCCTGTAACAAATATTCAATGACTTGGTTTAGAAAGTGAGTGCCTCGATCGCTCACTAACTCTATAGGCAATCCATATCTTGTAAAGACATTTTCAAATAAGAATTTTGCAGTTGTGTGTGCATCATTCTTTTTTGTGGCTTTTGCCTCTACCCATTTCGTAAGATAATCTGTGGCCACAATAATATATTCCGCATGTGTACCTTTTGCAGGGGGGCTAATGGGTCCTACAAAGTCTATACCCCACTTAGAAAATGCACGTCCGCCCATCATGGGTTTCAATGGCATTTCATCTCTGCGAGTAGGAAACTGAGTTCTTTGGCACACATCACATCTCTTAACATAGGTATGAGCATCCATGTGAAGAGTGGGCCACCATAATCCTGCAAAGAGGATGGCTTTGATTATCCTATCGGGTCCAAAATGACCTCCTGCAACACCTTGATGTGCAGTTTCTAGTATGCTCAGATAATCGCTTTCATGAACACATTGTCTTAGATATCCATCTCGTCCTCTTTTGTATAGATTATCGCCAATCAGTGAGTAATCTTGCGCTTCCTGCTCCAGACTACGTTGTCGAGCTAAGGTCATTCCTTGAGGGAAGGTGTTCGTCCTCAAGTATGTAACTAAGGGTTCACTCCAGTCTGGCGTGAGAGACACATGATATAAAGTAGCGTGCTCTACTGGTGGTCTTTCACAACAAACATGGCATTCTTTACACAGCTTGTAGACGTCTGCTTCCATTGAAGGCCAATATACTCCTAGTCTATGCAGAGTCTGTAATGTTCGATATTTTGAATGATGTTGCTTTAGTGCACCTACGTGTGCTAATTGCAACCAATTTGCGTGTTCTGATTCATCTACACAACAAGCAAGAATCTTTTGATTATCCTGTTTATATATGCTTCCTGCTAAGATTTGGTATCTCTGAGACTTGGTAATCTCTCCTTCTTTGATCTTAATCCTCGGGTTCTTGGGTCCATAAGTGAGAATAGGGACTATAGGCTTAGCCCATTCTGGTGCTATCTCAAGATTAAACAAATATGCATCTGGTAGATCATCCATTACTCCTTGAGGAGCTTCTCCTGATGTTAATCTTGAAAGGTGGTCAGCTCTAAGATGTGTCTTTCCTTTCCTGACTACTACTTCAAAATCGTACTCCATGAGTAATAGGAACCAACGTATCAATCGTCCCGTGTTACATGGTTTGTTGACTAGGTACAATAGGGCTTGATGATCTGTAAAGAACTTGAATTTGTTGGCCAGTAAGTAGTGCCTAAACTTCTTTACTGCGTAGATCATCCCTAATCCTTCTCGTTCCGTCGTGGTGTAATTTCTTTCTGCTGCGTTCAATTGTCTGCTCGCGTAAGCTATGGGGAGATCTATGTTACCTTCACTCGTGGGCTGTGCTAACACACATCCTATGGCGTAATTGGATGCATCCACATGTACATGGAATGGCTTACTCCAATCTGGGGTAGTCAATATAGGTGCTGAGCACAAACGTCGTTTAAGTTTATTGAATGAATTTTCACATTCTTCTGTCCATTCAAAATTGGTTAAAAGAGAGTACAATGGCTTGGCTATGATTGCATACATGTGTATGAATCTCCTATAATATCCGCAATGGCCCATAAATGCCTGTACCTCTTTCACATTAGTTGGTCTAGGTAATTCCGCAATTACCTTCACCTTTTCTTCATCCGTAGAGATTCCATTTTTTGACACAATGTGTCCTAGAATTTTGCCTTGCCTGACCATGAAAACGCATTTTCTGGGTTCAAGCAAACCTGATATTCTCGACATTTGTCAAATATTTGTCTTAACTCTGGGATATGTGTCTGTCTTACATTAGAATGAGCACATATGTCATCGACATAAACTTCCAAATTCTTGCGTAAGAATTCCTTAAAAACATGACACATTAGTCGCTGGAAAGTTGCGGGTGCATTTGTTAAGCCAAATGGCATTACACGAAATGCAAATATGCCCCATTCAGTGGCAAAAGCCGTCTTGTGTTGATCTTCTGGAGCAATGGCTACTTGATTATAGCCCGAAAATCCATCAAGAAAGCTGTAAACTTCCTTGCCCGCAACTCTTTCCAATAGATGTTCTGTGATAGGAAGAGGATAACTGTCTCTAATCGTGGCGGCATTAACTTTTTTAAGGTTAATACACACACGCAATTTCCCATTCTTCTTGGGCACTACCACAATGGGGGATACCCATTCGGTATGCTCAATTTCGTAAATGAATCCTGCTTCTATCAGCCGATCTATCTCCTCTTTAATCTTTGCAGCATAGTTATCATTGTACGTGTAAGGTTTCTGTTTCGTAGGTTTCGCCTCTGGAGTCATAGGGATTCTATGAGAGCATATATCTGGATCTACTCCTTTCAGGTCTTTGTAACTCCAAGCAAACACATCTCTATATTCGCGCAATAGGGCAACTAGCTCTTCTTCTTCGTCAGCTGTCAAATCATGCCCTATGTATGTGCATTTTTCTTCTTCTCCTTCTAGGGCAACTATTACTTTCTTGGTTTTCTCTCGGTTATCATATACTTGTCCATCATTCGCCTTTCTATTAGGCATTCGTACCATTATTCTTCTATCTTCAATTTCATATTTCTTGAAATTCTCCGGTACTTCAAATAAAGATTCTTCTTTTTCTGACATGGTTTCTTTCTTCTTTCTTTTCTTGCCTTCACTTTTATTAGTCACTTGAGTGGCTATTCTCACGTCCTTCATAACTTCTTCGTGTCTTTGAGGGTGAGTCTCTACTTCGTAAAAATATTCTTCCTCTGATGCAAAGGGTGGGTCCATGATAATTGATTCTAAATCAAAATCGCTTGCATCCTCAAATGCATCAGTGTTGGGTTCACATTCTTCTAAAATTGCATCGCACATGATTGGTTCTATCTTGAAAACGGAAATGTCATAGCCATCCTCATCACAGTGGGGTGTCCATTGTTCTTCATTGATGGCTACATCCATGGTTGCTAGTATTTCTGCCCAACCATGGGGTTCAAACTCTTCTTCAGGGAATACTACAGGTGCGTAAGCTGGATCTTGAAGGGTTCGTGGATGTTGTTCTGCACCTAAGGTCCTTGCTTCTAATCTTTCTTCCTCTTGTTTCGCAACTTTACACATCCATAAATGAGTATCCTCGTGCAACCAAGAAGGATCTGATTCTAATGAGTGCACGGATTCCGTCTCTACTGGTGTCTTATGGATGGTATTCCATTGTATTGGGGGTACGTCTCTGTGTGAATAGTCTTTAAGATTGACTTTAGTGGTCACTCCTAAATGTTGCAAGTACAACGAATTAGTTCCCCAATCTTGTACAATTTGCAACTGACGCATGAATGGTCGTCCCAATATCATCTCATAAGCATGATTTTTACTAAAATCACAAATGGCAAAGGTATGCTCAAATTCTACACCACAAGTGGTGAGAGATATTCCTTCTAGTAAGCCTAATGGTTTTTCTATGTGTCCGTCAGCCATTTGTAGCTTCATCCTGGTAGGTTTGAGTGCTGGCTTACCCCAACGTTTCCATAAAGCGGTGGTAGCTATGGCTACTCCGGCTCCTGAATCTAGGATGGCTTTCGTGGTGTAGCCCTGATGGGTTATCGGAAGATAAGTGTTACCTTCCTCTCCTTCGCTTACATCTCCGATCTTTTCCACGGGTATCTCTGGTACCTTATTATGTGATCCTATTCGTGAGGGAGTAGTAGCGAGCTCGGGGAATTGATTTGCTACATGTTTCCACAATTCTGGTTTTACCTTTAACAACTCCTCTAGAGTGAGGTTACACTGTACCTTAGTGTTCTTGATCACTTCTGTGTTTCTAGGGATTACTGATTCTTCATTCCTCACTATTATCGTGGGTGCTCTCATATTAATAGACTTTGCTTCCCAAGGTCCTGTGAACTGAGGTAATTCTTGTAAAGAGTTAGATTCAAAGCCTGTGTGTTCACTCAGTTGTTCTTCCTCTACATCCTCATATATAGAGGGAATTTCTTGGGGGAATTGCTCCTGCAAATCATCTATTTCTTGAATAGGAGGATGAGTTCCTTGTTCTTTTCTCCATTTCTCTTCTTGGATCTCTCTCAAAAATTCATGTGAGTACCTATGTATAGAAGACAAATTGTCTTGACTTTCTGTATTGGGTACTTGAGACAGGGATGGTGCATTCCTTTCCTGTGTCTCTGGGACAATAGGGTTCCTATGCTGATCCTTTTTCTCTTTGCTTTCAATCAAATATTCTAGCCTCTCCATTAGTCCTTGGAAGTGTAACTCCGGTTTTGCCATGTTACTCCAATTAAGATATCTAGAGGCTTCGAACAGTGCTTGTGCTAATTCTACCATTTTCATGCAAAGTTTAGTTCTCTCAATTTCTAGATCAGCTCGAGGGTAGTTCTTACTCGTTTCAGCTACTTGAGGTCCCTCTTTTAATCTAGCCTGATATGCACGAAACATCATGTCTAGATTTTCTGGTATGGGTTCTGCTAAAACTGATCCCGAATTCTGAGCTGGATTCTCTTGATTCAATTCCTGCGAGGTCAGTTCCTGGATTTTGGCTCTAGATTCCTTTAAACTTCCTTCCAACTCAGTTATCCTTTTACTCCATTTTCTCTTAATTCTTTCTCTAGAATCTTTCCAAGATTTTGTCTTTTTACTGCTAGATTCTGCAACTTCACTGGTTCCGGCTACTTTCTCTTGATTAAGCTGTTGGTTTTGTAAGAGCGCCTGGGCTCTGGTGATAGCTTGGATAGGCACATATGTAAGGTTGGATCCATCTGCGTTATTTACAATACCTATCACGTTGATTGGTGTCACATTCGAAGCATTAACTGGGTTCTTAGGACAATCTTTGATTATATGCTCTTTGCCACAATCGGCACAAAAGCCTTGGATGTTATAGTACTGTGATTGTCCTGTTATGGGAGGATGTGGACAATCCTTTATAAAATGATCTCCTTGGCACCTAAAGCATGGTCCTCTAGGGCCCTGTGGTCTCTGTTGTCTCAATTGGGGCCGTGGGTTTGGGTTTGTGTACATCACATTAGCATAGTCGGGCTCCCAACTAGGTTCCATTGGTGGACTCATAATTATATGTCTCCACATGTTCTGGTGACTCCGTGTAATATGCGGGTGGACTATCTACGTGCGTAGAGTCAAAACTGTTTGAGGTTGGATCACTCTCTGTGATCAAAGGTGAAGAAGGCACTAAGGCCCTACTTAGGTTCTCTTCTGCAGCAGCATATTTGACTGGGATGACATTCGCTGGTGGTGGTGGCTGCTGAGCTAAGACAGGTTGAGGTCTCTGTTGAGCCTGGTATGGGTAGTTCTGAGGAGGCCTATAGTAATGAGGCTGAGCATTGTAATGGCCTTGATATCTACCTGGCTGTTGGTATGCTTGCGGGTAGTTCTGCCTTACGGTTTGTTTGTTATATGGGCAGTCCTGAGCCGTATGATTTGTGTATCTTCTTTCAATCGTACAGTATTGGCCACTAGGATTGGCTTGAGGTTGTGGTGCATTGGGACACACATTTGCCATATGATCACCGCCACAGGTGTAACAACGCTTGTTTGGAAGCCCCCTAGGTTTACTAGAAACTCCTAGTTTCTGGGCCACTTTCTCTGCTAGGTCCTCTATCGAGCTAGACAATTTCGTGGATGCTAGAGATGAACAGTCTGAGTCCTTATAGACCTTTGAAAGTTCCAACTCGTCTCCTAAGTTGTCCTCAATGTCTATGCAAATTCTTACACATTGCTCTAGCGTTCTGGGTTCTTTTAGGTACACATAGGAGCGTAGTTTAGAGCTCAACAAGCCATCTAGGAACAATGACACTTGCTTGGCTTGTGAGGGTAGCTCTTGCATTGGACATCGTTCAACATATTGTCTAAATCTACGTCCTGCGAGTCTAACTGTTTCTTGAGGGGTCTGTTTAAAGCTATGAATCAACGAAGACGTGTCATGTCTAATCCCACTTTTAGAGAATTCAGTGATGAATGACTCTAAAAAGTGATGGATGTCCCTAAATTGCCTTTGCTGCAATGGTTGGAACCAAGTTAAAGCTGTATTCTTTAACGTTAGTCCAAATACGTTGTACTGCGTGAACATGTCTTCGACTTGTTCGGCTCTTAAAACTTGCTTGAATTCTGCGACATGGTCATAGGGATCTCCTGTCCCATCAAAATAATTTTTCATGGATTTCACTAACTGTGTGGGTCTCAACATTCTTGCGTGTTCACGTGGTCTAGGTAGAGGAAAATCATCTCTACCACCTCGTATTCCATGATCTCTTTGTCTATCCGTTCTATTAGTGTCCGTGGTTATTCTATCCCTTCCCATGGGATGAGTGAAGCTTACTTCGGGTCTTTCTTTATTCTTTTCTCTTTGATTTCCAAGGGCTGATGATGTTCCTGCCCTTGGTTGTCTTGTATTCATGTTCGTTCTAGATGGAGGGAATACCAATTCACCTCTCCATGTATATGTGTTTCTAGCGTGGTCAGGCACCACAAAGACTCTTTCTGAAGTCTCATCCAGGTATACGACCTTTCCAGGTGTATCCGGGTCCTTGAACTCATATATTGTGATGATACCTACCTCACTAGGATGTTCCTTTCTGTACCTCCAAAAGGCTTCATCCGTCTCTTTATTTACAAACAACTCGATGCTCCTGTTATCTTGAGGGATCCACTCTGGGATGAGTACTCTTGTTAATACGGATTTCCCTCTAGGTGTTCTAGGTTCTTCTAACGGTTCTTTTCCTTGAAATTTCGCTTCCGTCTCTAAATGAATTGTGCCAAATTCATTAGTATCGTTTGGCTGCGTACTTAGGATGTACATGGTTCCTTCTTTGTCTATATAAGCGTCCTTCTCAAATTTCACCACCGGTCTTTCCAATCCAATGGGTTGATCGGGGTTGTGCAGTTGCACCACTTGCCTTCGCAAACCATCCTCATAGATGCGAGCACCTAATCGGTTGGTTCGGAGAAACTCTAATTGCGTTCTATAGGGTCCTTCTGGTTTTTCTAGGTAAGCAACATTTGTCCCTACTTCTGGTCTTTCTGTGCTAAATGCCATTTCTGAGCCACTGGTGTCTGAGCCCTCGTAAGGGTAACTAGTATTCAATTGCTGAGCCCACGATCGAGCAGTAGTTCTTACACTCGCCTCTGATGATCTAAGGCTTCGTCTGTCTGACTTACCTATATGTTTGCCTGATCTAAGGTTCATTAATTTTCTCCCTTGCTCACTCAATTACACACTTAGATCGTCACTGGTTCTTTGTTATTACTTTCTTGATTCTTTTTTTAGATTTCTTTAGATCCTTGTTTCGATGTATGCGTCAGGAATTCGACTTCCTGTTATAATTTTGAGTTCTCGTTCCGTCAGACTTATGTTCTTTCCTTAGGTTTTCGCGTCACACACACCTTTACTTGTAGTCTTAAACTTGAAAGAATTAAGTATCTTGAACTTGAGGCGTTCCTATCGTTTTAGATCCACAATGCTAACGTTTATCCTAAGCTAAGAATTGACTGAGGGGGTTGAGTAATCTTCCAACCTCGAGTCGGCTTTTCTGTTGCTCTGATGCCCTGTTGCCCAAGAAGCTGCGCTTCCCAAGCTCTGCTGTCTTCACTGCCTTGCTTGCTTGCCCTTGATTGCCTTTGCTAGACCTGGAAAATTCCAATATTAGACCAATTCACAGGATGATCAGACACTTGAGTATATACACCTTTTAAGTCCCTTCCCTTTTGCCCAACTTTTCAATGCTTGCCCCCTGGCTTCCTAGTCCCAAGCTAGGTGAACTTCAAAATAGTTTATCTAAAAATAGACGTATTCTTTAAGAAAAAAACAGTTGAGGTCACGTAGTACTCGTCAAGAGCTTTCTAATGAGCTATTAAGCTCAAAAAACGGACTTCGGATGAAAAAGTTATGACCGTTCAGGCCCTGGGGGGTAAAAACTGACAATCAGATTTCCCTTCAAATATAGGCTAAGGGGTCTCTTATGAGTCTAATGGTCCAAAAATTTCTCAAAAATAGCCCCAAAATTGGTCAAAAATTGGAGCCCTAAATTTGCGATGGGGGTGCACAATCGCGATGGTCTGGGACCGTCGCGATGGTCTGAGACCGTCGCGATGGCGTGAGCTTACACAATCGTGATGGCGTGGACTTGCGCAATCGCGATGGTCTGGGATTGCACCGTCGCGATGGCGTGGTCTTGCACAATCGCGATGGCGTGAGGTTGCACCGTCGCGATGGCGTGAGCTTGGACCGTCGCGATGACGTGAGGTTGCACCGTCGCGATGGCGTGAGGGCACACAATCGCGATGGCGTGAGTTGACACAATCGCGATGGTCTGAAGAGCACCGTCGCGATGGTCTGACCGCGATGGTCTGGGCGCGATGGCGTGAGCCAATCGCGATGGTCTGAACTTTTGGGCTGTCGCGATGGTCTAAGGGTATCGTCGCGATGGCGTGGAGTAGCACCGTCGCGATGGTCTGAAATTACACAATCGCGATGGCGTGGGTTAGCACCGTCGCGATGGTCTGACTTGCCACGTGGCACCGTCGTCGCGATGGCGTGAGCCAATCGCGATGGCGTGACACAATCGCGATGGTCAGAGACCGTCGCGATGGTCCGGCCAAGCCGTCGCGATGGCGTGAGCCTATCGCGATGGTGTGACACAATCGCGATGGTCAGAGACAATCGCGATGGTCCACCAAACAATGAATTTTTGAAATGCAAGTATGGTTTCCTACACATGCAAGGGTCGCCTACCTCGTGGTGTGGTCGCCTACAAAAAATACCGAAGGTTGCAGACCATCGCGATGGTCTGAGACACTCGGCAGATCTTGGACAGAGAGTAAAATTTTACCTTTTCCCAAGCTTCCTGATGCTCTGAATCACTGTACCTGCAAGAAAACTCAAGAAAACGCAAGCACACACAAGCACAAAAGTTCTCTCTCGCTCTCTCGCATGCACAAATGAGGGGCAATGAGGTGAATGGGTGGATATGGTAAATTTTTTTGATTTTTTTGGAAATGAAAATGATGATGCGGTGATGAAGATGAAGTGTGGGAGGAGTGAAAAACACTAAAAACTAAGTAACAACAACAACAAAAACTGAAATTTTTACCTTCCAACGCCACTTCTTGCTATACTCTTACCATCACACATTCGTCCTAGACTCGATCCCCGGCAACGGCGCCAAATTTGGTGTTGCTCTAGCACAATGGTGAGAACCACGTTAAGAAGCTCCACCTCCTTAATGTCAATCCGCGGAAGAGATAGGAGTGATATGAAGATCGTGAATGTGAGATGAAGTGAGAGTGAAGGTGAGAAGCACAAAGATGCACACACACATACACACACACAATGAAGAGACAAGCAAGACACAATGGAAGGTGGGAAAATAGCTCTATTACTCAAGAACACTCTTACAAGCTCAAACTAGCTCTAAGCTCACACTAACCAAAATGAACCAACCCGAACCAACCTCAAAAATGAGCTCTCTAGCTCTTTTTATAGTTTCTAGACTAGTTTTGACCGGTTTCACATCTAGTGACCGGCCTAGTTAAAAAATAGGTCCTAGAGGCTATTTGGAAGGGTAAACGATGTCTAAAAATAACGAAAATTGGTATGAGCATTCTACCTAAGCTCCTCAAGCTCGAGGACTCCTCGGCTTGCACAAAATGGAGCTATCGATTACAAAAATGGGGTTTGGTCTATATTACATATGTTACAAGAGTGATGAAAATCACTGTTGAATGTTTTGAAAAATGATAAAGAACATATTTGTTTGAGAAATTGATCCGACTGGCTCCCTGCTCCGTTGTTACATGCTTCCGCGTCGTCTGTGCCTCTGGCTGTGCCTCTGACTGCTTCCAACAGTAAGATTATTCTGACTACTATTGATGGTGTGTGTGGCTCAAACACCTTATGGTTGATTTTGGGTGTTGGTCAGTCTTCTACCATTATGTCAGGGAGAGGTTCTTTGCTGGAGAGATCAGTTTGGCATATGTGCTAACACAGGAGAACATGCATACCATTTCACAAAGGCTCTACCTAGGGAGAAGTTTGAAGCTTTCTGCATTGGGCTTACTTCCTTTTGTGGATTGATTCCACATGACTTGGAACTTCCTTATACATGAGTGTCAGCTCCTTGTTCACTGCATCACTCCCAAGGGGGATTTATTGATATATTTTGGTAGTAATGTGTGTGAACACACTAGAACCATTGGGGCACTTTTTCCCCTATTTAGGAGGTTTTTTTCCTAGCTTCTATATATGCCTATAACCCTAATGGGTCAATTATGTTTGCATATTCTCTTGGTAATGCATTCGGTGTTGTGTGTTGTGCTCCAAGCTTCTTCTTCTTCCTTACGCTATTCGATTGCTTCCACAAACCTCAAACTCCAACATAAACATCATGCCATCTATTAGAATTGAGCATAACTCAATGAAGATTCAGTAGGAGGAAAGTCATCTCACCCAATAGCATGGGTGACCTCTTCACTAAGAAGTGATGAACCTCCCGAACCACTCTTGTGATGAATAAGAAACCTTGAATAAATGTTAGTTATTGACGAGTTGCCAATATAGGAGCACTTTGGCATCAATCATTGTTAGTCTTGATAACCTTAAATTACAGCATGAAAAATCAAAGTATATAGTAAATCTTGCAAAATAGGAGCAGAGGTTAAAACTATTTTAAGTCGTTGATTAGTTACTACACACTAGTTGTCGATTGAAATTTTTTAGTATGAATATGAGCATGATAGTTAATGGAATGTCAAGGTGAACCAACATATTGAGATGAGGACAATGCTACTATATCTGCTAGATAAATCTTTGTACATCCTCAAGAATAGTAGGTGTTGTTGCTTCCAAAATATCTTGCTTATCTAGGTTAACTTGAATGCCTTCTCTAGAAATTATGCAACCGACTAGCTTACTCTATCTGATTATAAAAACTCATTTGGTTAATCTCAAAGATGGATGAACCTCTTGGAGCTTAGTAAAGCAATGGAAAAGGTGCTTCAATTAGTTTAAAATACCTCCAAAGGTAAGAAATCATCAAGGAAAAATTCTTATAGAATTAGAGAAGTAAGGGAAGAAAAATTGTGTACATCATTGAGAAGTGTTTAGGGCATTAGTGATCCCAAACCGCATGAAAATGTATGTAAAAACTCCCCAATTGGTGATAATTTTTTTTTATGAATATCTTGTTTTTCGATGCAAACTTGCTTGTAGTCACCCAAAAAGAGTATATTTCCCTTCCTTTTACATCATTAAGTATGCTATCTAATAACAAAAAACGAAAAGGTTGTCCCCAACATTGATAATATACAAAAACCTCAGTTCCTTATCTTTCTTAAGAACGATAACAAATGATGATACCCACTTTGCATACTCTATATTGTTGAGAGTTCCATGCTCCACCCTTTTGTCCAAGTTTTCATTCGTTCTCATGCAAGCACATATATCCCACATGCAAGGAGAGTTGCCCTCACCTCCATATAAGGAGGGCCTCATTTCATTCCTCATAAGCTCATTTTACTCTAGCACATTGCCAAGAGTGTGCTTCCTCTCCTCATGGAGTCTCCATGCTCATAGAGCATCATTTGTAAGTTCTTTCCATTTTAATTTACTCATCAGGTTTTTGTATCTTTTGTTCCTTCCTCCATAGTTAATTTATTTTGTGATTAATTGTAGAGTAGGAGTAACATCTTTCATTTCAACATGGTATCAGAGCATAGGTTAACTATTTTTCCTTTTCAATCATATTTTTGTTATCTTCATCATCATCATGTTTTTCTTTATTAATCCCTCCCTCCCTCCCATATTTTCTTCAATAAGAGTGCTTTTAAGCACTATTCCAATCTTACTTATCATATTTATCATTATCTAATGCCTCATCATTAATTGATAAGCTTTGCATAGTTGATTTTTTTCGAAGAATCTTATACTCATATATGTGATATCACTCTGCGAACTACTATAGCAAGGGTGATTCTACAAGGACCGATTCTACATTTATACATGCAATTAGCCAGTTATGGATGGTGGACAGACCATGTACAAGTGAATATCACGTCAGACATGTATACATCATGTCCTCAGTTCAATTGATGGAAGAACTCGAGAGGTGACACTATGACTAGAATAGAATGGCACTGCCTATGAAGGTCTACTAGTGAAGATAACGCTCAGATGATGAACAAAGTTAGCCACACTTTGCGGAAGCACCTCCTACAATTATCTTTGTTGAAAGCAAAAGTGAGTGTTGCATCATCAAGGTGCAACAATAGTAACACAAACAACTTGCTATACTCAGCTCTCTGTTTATCGACAATAGTCTGAGAAAGTTTCAACTTCAGGTATGCCATTTTGGCGTTCATTTACAAGGTGCTTGCTCACCCAGAATCAAAGAAAAGGCTATGGTGCACTGTGTACAAAGAGTGATCAAGCCGCCAAAAGATGAAAGATCTGGATGTGCATTCAGCATTGAAAATCACAACACACAACATTTTTATACGATGTGTTAGGCATCACATGAAAGATTTTTGCATAGGCATGTGCACATGCAAAGGGTAACAAGGTGCAGAACCGGGCGCTATGAAGGCATGCACCTACTGAGGACTGTTACACCTGGTATGCAGATCTCGTGTCTGTTCTCTGTGTAAAACGAACGCATACCTACTCATGCATACTACATAAGAAATAGAAGCAGAGGTAACCACCACTATGCAGTTGTCACATTCAATTGTTCTGTGCAACAAAAAAGGGTACTACTACAGTTCAACAACAAATGATGCAGACAGAGGACCTTCGGGCTATTTCACATGTCCTTCATTACTAGCAAGCTATAGAGCATCGATTCCAATTTCGTTGCATACAAGGAGGAAAGCTTCAGTACTAGAATGAGAAAGAGAAAGAAAGCGGCATCCCTGCATCACAAGCAAGGTCAGTTGTAGTCCATCTCTTAGAAATAGTCCAACTTTTAGAAATCGCAAGTGGTATTACTACAAAGGAGAGTGCATATGCATCCGGTTGATGTGTATGACATCATCTATGATGTTGCACATTGCTCGACGAAATATATGCTTCATTCACAGTTTATTTTTGCCAGCCATTTTTGGCCATGCTCAATTAGATCTCCACGTCGATGAACCAAAAGAAAATTTTGGTGCTCACTAATGATCAGTTCTTAGGAAATTGCACCGCCATAAAGTGTGCATTGTTCTTTTGTCAAAAAGAGAATAGCTTCATTTTAATATTGGCACCTTAGGCAAACTGATGGGTAGGCCAAAATCTTTGTGTGAAACCTTCGCTATGAGCTCATTCCTTATCATGCTATGTCATTTAGAGATGTCTACAAGGCTGAAAATTATACTGTATAAAAATATTATGCTAAATGTATCTCTTTTGTCAAGGCACGAGATTTATGACTTGTTTTTTCATCAACTCATTTCAAGCCCCATGGAAAGGGACTAGACAATACTCTTTAAAATAGTAAGACCTTCCCTATGGCTTCAACACATGAAACTCATATCCCAAGGACATGCTCAAAATCAATAACAAGGAGTCCACAAGTAAGAGGAGGACCCTACCAAAGCAACCAAACAATGGACCTCAAATGCTACAACAAAAGGAGGCAAATGGATCAACAAAAGCACTACCTACCCCATGTTGTAAACCCTTGTACATCTCTAGGGATCCCATATGTCCCTCGATCCCAAAAACCACTTGGATCCCAAATGTCCAAGTATATGTCTTGGGATCCCATATGTCCCAAGATCCCTGGGATGCCATATGTCCCACACATGGATGCCACATATCCATGAAAACAAAGGGATGCCATATGTCGCATACTTGGATCCCATATTTCCAAGTTACATCTAAGGATCCTATATGTCCTTAGATCCTAAAAAAACCCAATGGACTAAGTGATCCCATATGTCACTAGTCCCCCACATTAAAAACAAAAGGGTCATCACATGGAGAAGGGGTGTTGAGAGTTCCATGCTCCACCCTTTTGTCCAAGTCTTCATTCATTCTCATGCAAGCACATATATCCCACATGAAAGGAGATTTTCCCTCACCTCCATATAAGGAGGGCCTCACTTCACTCCTCATAAGCTCATTTTACTCTAGACCATTGCCAAGAGTGTGCTTCCTCTCCTCATGGAGTCTCCATGCTCATCGAGCATCATTTGTAAGTTCTTTCCATTTTAATTTACTCATCATGTTTTCGCATCTTTTGTTCCTTCCTCCATAGTTAAATTATTTTGTGATTAATTGTAGAGTAGGAGTAGCATCTTTCTTCAACATATAAAACATGTGAACCCAACTTCTAAAAACATGTCCACGTCTTCCTTAACTAATTTTTCATAATGTAGGTTCATCCAATAATGTTATTACAGGATATGAGTAGTGTCAGATTTTAAACATGATCAATTTAAATAGAATCTAGGAATCAATTCTTACACACACACACACATATATATATAATTGCAATTTAAAAAAACTCAATAACCAATGCAATCATAAAATTCTAGAAATTGGGAGATAGTGGTGATTGAGTAAAAATCTAATTTTGGTTGACAATAAAACTTGGAAATCTATTGGACATCCACAATTTCCACTAAGAGTAGATCCTTCTTATCTTGCACAAGTTGATATTCGTCACATTGGTTAAAGCATCAAACATGTTAATAGTTTGTAAAATGTTCATAACATGTTACTTATCACGTCTGGCCAATTGATTCAATGGAATTGTATGTTTGTGCTTGGCCTACTTGAAAGTTGATGATTGAGATGACCAATCTTACATAATTAGCTTGTTTTAGTCATGTCCTTCCAAAACAATAGAATATAGTTAGCATGAGTTTGTAGGAGATACAATAAATGAAAGTAATTTGAAATGTAACTCTTTGTATAGTTAATAATATACCTCAAATCAATTCGAAGGGTTGCACATGAAACTGATCTTCTACTTGAAACAAAAAGGGTGCAATCTACATATTGTCTCAACTCCCATCTGCTTACAAATGTGAGGTGTTTCAAGATTTACTTTCGACCCTCCATCGATGAAGGCTTGAGCAATATCCTTATTTTTATACCATATTTGCATGGTCGACCAATTTTATGTCCTTAATTGTCATTATATGGGCTTGCCCCTTAGCACAACCTTCCTTGGAATGGTTATGCATCATTCCCTACCATCTCTCTAAAATACTTGCAAATCTAGTAGTCACTCTAATGATATCTATAGGGACATTCTATAATGTCAACCAAGTTGCTCTTACAAATGACAAATTTTGTGTTGCCTATTCTAGGGACTTGCATTTGGGGATTCTATACTCAAACGCTTGAATCCATACTTGAAACCAAGCTTGATGCAAAGTATTACCTTGACGAAAGAAACTCCATGGATTCATAATGGGCCCACTACATTGCCTATTATAACACTTTTTGTTGCTCCACAAAGTCAGCTTACTCCATGTATGTTCCTCAATGGTCATCTTGATCATGCTTGAAAAACTAAAGTGTGCAACTCTTCTAAAGTAGTACTAGCCACATTGATCACTAAGGTATAATTCTAGGCTTGTTTTCTATAATCATACTCCATGAATTTGAGACAAACCCTTATGATGTGTCCTTTGCCAATATAAAAAAAGTACAACTTTTAGGTCCAATGTTTGGTTGATTAAGTTGGCTTCTCCATTAAATCAAACTTGTTGTTGTCGATAGCCCCATTGTCATTGAACAAATTATTGCTAGCCCTATAATTTTAGAATATTGTTTTGGCCATGGTTAAGATGTGTTGCAAATGTTGTTAGATACTTGTTGCACCACATGCATTAATACATGAATTGTTATGTGCCTATTCACATATTTGGTATTGAAAATGCATCTAATCATAACATGATCAAAATTACCACAACTAGAATAATATACTTAATTCAAAGCACAAGTTACTATTGTGTGGCTTGAAACTCTACCTTTTGTGCAATATAATTGCTATTGAATTTTCATTTTGTCAAGTTTTTTTCCAAAAATAATTCATCAAAATCATCAAAATCACTATCATCAACAAATCGTCCCACTTTATTTTTTGATTATAATGTTGAAGAGATAATTCGATCTAAAGTCAATCTTCATGTACTATGGAATAGAAATATCTTCCATAATTTTGTGTTAAGACATTGGTATGACATCCAATGGACTCTTCTATTTATGGTCAACTTTTTATCAGTAATTACCAAAAATGGCTTCTCAAAACATTTGGTTTTTGCCCAATGAATGTAGGAAATCAAAAAGTTGAGCGACTATCTTAGGTTTTGGAATTGACTTAATAAAGCATCCTTTAACTTGACCATAGGTGGCAAAACAAATGTCTTCAAATTTTACCAACCTGTTAATAACTTCATTTATTAAAATGGCTTGGAACACTCAAGCCTTGTGACCATCATCTTCACTATAGTTCAGATCTTCATAACTGTTTTGAAAGTTTCATACATGAGTAGTCTAGATCATGATCCTGCGGTCCACCAATTTACTATACATGATTCTATACGTTCATTGCTTAGCTCTTATAAAAAAAAAAGTATTTTGAGGAGCCTCAAAGCTTAGTTTTGGTAAAAAATATGGTCACCTTTGATTTGAAATTGATAAAATTCAGCTCAAAGTCGATTAATTTTGGTTCAAAGTGAGCAAAATTCAGTCCAAATTCAATTAAATTTGGTTTAAAGAAAACCAATTTTGTTTATATTTGATGGGACTTAACACACTTTTAGTAACATTTGTGTGGTGGTATCAACAATCTTACTGATATTATTGGTATATTTCCATTATAAATCTATAAACACCTATGAAAATTCATTAGAAGATAAAATATTGATGGAATTCCATAAGAAACCATAGATTTTGGTTTAAATGTGGGATGCATGATAAGAAGGAAGTATTGTGTCCCACAATAGATCATCCTAAAATAGAGTGCGTAAATAGAGATTGGAGATATTTTAGATACTTCCACTTTGAATGCATGACTTGCATTTAGAAAGAACTATTGGTGCCTGATCAAATTCTCATCACCTAATCCTGACTCTGAATAACCTTCAAGCATGGTTGATTCAAAATTGGCTACCTAATCCAACCATGGTGGCCAACATTTTGCATTCTTTTACTATCTTTGCCAAATAGGTGTGGGCTTTTAGAAGTAGCATCACACTTGTTCCATGTTAGCACAATATTGAATACCATTTTTATATCTCTCAATTCAATTAATTCTATCAATTCAATAGATCCAATGTACTATTTTTTAATGCAGTGTTCCTTTGATCACAAACTCACTACACATACAAACAATCAAAGATCAATACACTTTATCGATTAAACAACACATAAAACATGGTTATACTCAAACAATTAATCAAGCAAAAATAATAACTCAATACACCATAGATCAACAATAAACAAAATCTTCATTAATTTCACCCGCAATGGATGTGTGCATATGGTACACAAGATTGGCTCAATGTAGTTTTCTACCAAAAGCTCGTAGTCCTTACCACCCGTTTAGTACAATAGAATGATGGGTATACATCTATAGAATCTAACTATTTAGATAGGATTTGACAACCTTGACAACTCAAACACCACATTACTTCTAAGAACCTTGAATTCATGTGTACTATTATGTCTTAGAAGGCAAAGCTCTCTATCCAAGTGTACAAATGTAAAAACAATCACACCTTTGTTTAGCATTTCAAGGACTTTACTTTTCTCCATTGAAGAATTCAACCTAATTGAAGCATTTCTTGTTTTGAATGTTCAACATTTACTAAAGCATCAAGGGCCTTAAATTCGTTTTGAAAGCGAATTTGGGAGCACTACAAACCTTTCTGAGGCTATCAACTACACATATGTTCAAATATCAACAAAGTTCCTTTCTCTTTGATTTGGGGCCGTTGGCACTTTAGTTGTATCTCACTTGAAGTCTTGGAATGTGGGGTGTTTGTCTCTTCATTGTTCATTCTTGGAATGTGGGGTGTTTGCCTCTGCATGTTCATAGTGCTAGGCATTATGTACTAGAACATGTTAGGGGATCTCATATCCATATAATCTTTTCATGGTAAGAGAGGCTATGCGAGGTAAAGCCTTTGTGCGAGCCCTCACCACGGGTCGAGGTACAAGAGGAGAAACGAGGAAGAGCTCAAAAGAATGTTGACAGAGACGATAGAACCATAGGGAAGGGTCGCTCCAAATCTACTTGCATGAAGTTGTACCAGTATTATTTATCAAGCTCACTCATTAGTCATGTATCGTGAGTACACAACGCGGACACCAATACATCATTTCTAGCGCATGGGTTGCTCTAGCGGCTAGCCAACTGCTTGAAAACCCATAACCCTAGAGCTGTCGGGAGAGAGCGCGATCGGGAGCAACACAGTCCTCAAATCCCTCCGACGCTTTTATTTTTTTGATCGGAGGTATCATTGAGGCAGGAGACGTGGCCTAGATCGAATTTAGATCTCCAGCAAGGAGATCGCCGTCTTCTCATTTGGGCGCTGTAGAGGTGATTGTGTTTCACTTAGCTATCTCTGCATTCTCGACATTTTTTGGCTCCTGATTCGCAGGTATAGTTTCTGCGTCCTGCTGTGCTGATTGTTTTTGCGTAACTGCCCTAGTGTCTGTTCTAACGATCTCTTGTTTTTCTGCTGTTCTTTCTCATAGCAATAATGAGCGTGGTAGGCCTCGACGTCGGGAATGAGAACTGCATCGTTGCCGTGGCTCGGCAGCGTGGGATTGATGTGGTTCTTAACGATGAATCAAAGCGTGAGACACCGGCACTTGTTTCCTTTAACGAGAAGCAACGTTTCATTGGAACAGCTGCCTCGGCAGCGATTACGATGAATCCGAAGAACACCATTGCTCAGATCAAACGACTAGTTGGCCGATCTTATCAGGATCCTGATGTGCAACAAGAGTTGAGCTTGTTCCCCTTCCGCGTATCAGAATCGCCAGACGGGTCTCTTGTTATCTACGTTCAGTACCTGGGTGAAAGCAGATGTTTTACTCCTACCCAGGTCCTTGGCATGGTTCTTTCCAACTTGAAGAGCATTGCCGAGAAGAATTTGCAGACCCACGTTTCTGATTGTGTTATTGGCATACCCATATTTTTCAGCGAGATCCAGAGAAGAGAAGTCTTAAATGCTGCAGCGATTGCGGGCATCCATCCATTAAGATTGATGCATGAAACTACAGCTACAGCTCTCGCATATGGAATTTATAAAACAGACTTGCCAGAATCTGATCCAATCAATGTTGTCTTTGTGGACGTTGGCCATGCATCCATGCAGGTGTGTGTAGTCGCCTTCAAGAAGGGACAGTTGAAAGTTCTTGGTCATGCCTTTGACCGGTCATTGGGTGGAAGGGATTTCGATGAGGTCCTTTTTAATTATTTTTGTGAAAAGTTCAAAGAAGAATACAAAATTGATGTTCGCCCCAATCCTAGGGCCTGTCAACGTCTTCGAGCTGCTTGTGAGAAGCTCAAGAAGGTTTTAAGTGCCAATCCAGAGGCTCCACTTAACATTGAGTGTTTGATGGATGAAAAGGATGTGAGAGGCCATATGAAACGAGAGGATTTTGAAAAGCTTGCACATTCAATTCTAGATCGTGTAGGGCATCTTTGTAGGAAAGCTTTATTAGAAGCTAAAATCAGTGCTGATAAGCTGTACGCTGTAGAAGTAGTTGGATCTGGCTCACGGGTCCCTGCAATTCTCAAGATAATATCCAGCGTTTTCAACAAAGAGCCGAGTAGGACCATGAATGCCAGTGAATGTGTTGCTCGTGGGTGTACGTTACAGTGTGCTATGCTGAGTCCAACTTTCAGGGTCCGAGAGTTTGAGGTAGATACATATCCTTTATCCTGTTTGGTTTCCCTGTCGTTCATTGTTTCATAACATATCTGTTGAATTGCACAGGTACAAGATGCATTTCCTTTCTCTATTTCATTGGCATGGAAAGGTTCAGCACCAGAATCAGAGGAAGGAGAAACTACAGAAGCGTTAACTACTAGTGTAGTCTTTCCGAAAGGGAATTCTGTTCCCAGTACGAAGATGCTGACTTTTTACAGAGCAACAACCTTTAGTATTGATGTTCTATACACAGATTTGGAGGATCTGCCTCCAGGAACTCCACAGAAACTTAACACATTTACGGTATATTGATCTCTTTTTAGAAGCCAAAAACCTTGGAAATTACATGTTATTGCAAGGAATTCATTTGTAATTAGGCAAGTAGTCTCTTTTCTTGCGTCACGAACCATCAGTAATCATGCCATGAAGATTGTGAAGTTTTCTTTTTGTTCCTTTTTTTTATATTTCCTGGGTTTGACAAATATTTTCTGTTATGGCTTGCAGATTGGCCCATTCCAGCCATCCAAGACAGAGAAAGCAAAGATTAAAGTAAAGATTCGTTTGAATCTGCATGGTATTGTGTCAGTGGAATCAGCAACAGTAAGTTCAATTTGCTTGTACATGTTAATGAGCATGCATTATAACTTTACAAATAACATCATTGTAACTTGCAGATGATTGAAGAAGAGGAAACTGAAGTTCCAGTTACTGTATCAAAGGATTCAGAATCTGCAATGGAAACTGAAAGAGAGCCTCCAACAAATAGTTCAGGTGATGCTGATACGGCTAAACATGACACTGGAAAGGCCACTGAGGCTGAGAATGGGGCTACTGCTGATCAAAAGCCAACTGAAATGGACGTGGATCTTCCAAAGGTTAGCTTGAATTGTTTGATTAGATGTTTTGATTCTTTCATCCATCTGTTGTCTGCTAATAATTTTCTTTCTTTAATCAGGACTCATCTAAGAAAAAGAAGACAAAGAGAAAGGATGTTCCAGTTAGTGAGCATGTTGTGAGGGGACTTCCTCAAGGTGAATTGCAGAAGGCTATTGAAAAAGAGTATGAAATGGCTTTACAAGACCGAGTCATGGAAGAGACAAAAGATAAAAAAAATGCTGTGGAGGCATATGTCTATGATATGAGAAATAAGGTATTATTCTTCAGCTTTATAAAGCTATCAGCTGTCTTTATCGTGAATATGCTTTGTGAATTCCTGCATCATAGTCTCTCATGCTTGTCTCTAGACGAGCATCTTGTGTTTACTTTTACAGAAATCTACATTGAATATTGTTTCATCAATACCTAGCTTTGTTTCGAGAATCATCTGTTAGATATCATGTCGTAATAGGATCTTAATAATGTAATTTGCTATGGATGTGAGTTGTGACCATGATGTG